>JALPBY010000004.1:0-475827 GCA_026538315.1 Cryptococcus sp. GC_Crypt_6 | reverse complement strand
TTCGGCTTCAGACAAAGTAGTCCTAGGGTTGTATACATTGGATAATCGCGTTGCTGACTAAGCTTATATTCTGAGTTTCGAGCGTTGCCCGCGACGAGGTCTGAGAAAGTTGGCCGCAAACATGCCCCCATGAGAGAACCTCGCAGTACTACAATGATGCCTTGATCATCTGATAGCTGTAGGGTTGCTGAGTAGTAAATCTAGGCAGAAACGACTTTGAACTTGTCGTCGGCGGCATCCGCTGCGAGCTGCTTGACAAAAACCTTGTCCTGATCCCAGACTCCCTTGACCCAATATGGGTCCTTCTTGATCGCCTCCCATGCCTCTTCCAGAGACCCATGTCGATAGATCTGGAATGAGCCTTCTGGCTTGCCGTCGTCTACGTACGCTCTCCCAAACACTATTGGAGTAGACTATGATTGTCAGCCCTACTAAAATTTGCACGATGGGCAATGTACGCCAACTCGCCCTTTTGGCCTGCCTCTCTAGCCTTCTGACCCCAAGCGAGATGCTCGTCCCTGACTTGGGTGCGCTTGTCGGCGCCGCCAGCCGCGTCAGGCAGGAAACAGATGTATAGAGGCATTTTATATGTGCCAGAGTTAGATTATGATGAGGTACAAGGTGTATGATATAGAGCTTGATTCAGAGGTATGGATGGGCCGGGCTGTCGGCTTAAAGATACGGATAGAGTGAATGGTTGTCATGAGAAACAGTTTCATTACTGACGTACCGGTAACCGGTGGGAGATGCAGCTCAATTGCCCGCAGCGGACTTCTTACGGCCGGCCTCGTCATGTGAGTCCTTATTAATCACCGTACCAAATCATCGTTCCAATCAATCAAGCATGCAATGTACAGTATGACATATCTAATGAAACGATGTAGTCGAGGACGAGCCCGAGCATGCATGAGATTATTTTTGATCTTCGATCTTGTTGATCAAGGTTCCCACACCGTGCGAAACGAATACTCTGAACTCGTCTCCTTCCTTAAGAACTAGACGAGGTTCGCTCGACCATCCAACTCCGGCTGGTGTACCAGTGATGATGATCGTCCCCGGCAGCAGGGTGGTTCCTTGCGATAAGAAAGAGATGATCTTGGGGATAGAGAAGATCAAGTCGCTGCGCCGGTCTTGGTCTTAGCATATTGTTCCGTTTTTATCATTAGCACAAGAAAGTAACTCACTCAAGACCGCTCTCCTGGACCACCTTGCCGTTGAGACTACCACTTATCTTGAGATCAGCAATATTTTGGACTTGCGATTTGGGCACAAAGGCAGGCCCGATAGGACAGGCGCCGTCAAATGATTTGGAGAAACACCACTGCGATTGAGCGAATTGCGCCTGTCGAGACGAGATATCGTTTGATGCGGTGAATCTAAGCGAGTCAGTCTGGCAAAGGATATGGCGACTCACCCTAATAGGTAGTCGAGCGCTTCGTCCTCCGAGACATCCTTGGCTTCTTTTCCAATAACGATAGCTACTTCGGATTCGTAATCGGCTGCATTATCTTTGACAAACGCTTTGGGAATGACAACTGGAGCAGGGTAAGGGTCGGCAAGAGCCGTGCTGGGCTTCATGAACAAAGTCGGCACATCTGGGATGGCCATGTTGACTTCTTTTGCATGTCGAACGTACTGCAACGCCAATATAGCGTGAGCTGGACGCTTGAGTTGAAAACCAGGAAGACGTCAAAGGCAGACCCACGTTCAAGCCGACACAACGGATAGTGCCGACCTCGCTCGCAGCGAGCGGGCTTAACAGAGCCTTTACTTTCTCCTTCTTCCCAGTCCTCTCACCGGGACTAAGGATCGAATGGCCAGAGAACACCTCTACCTCTATATCCTCCGAGGCAATGGATGCGAGACCCACATCTTGTTTTGGGTCGGTAGGCTCGCCTATCAAAGGTTGGGACGAGCCAGAGTTGGCGGGGACGAAACGCACCAATCGCGCGTAGCTAGACATTGTGCGTAATTGTGAGTGTAGGTGAGAGCTGGTCACTGAACGTAGCGATTGATTAAAGCGACGCATATGTAGGCGGGGCAAGATGAAGATGGTATCACGAGCAAGCCATGACGGCCGTAAAAAACAAGATGCCCCACCGGCAAAAGCGCCAGGGGCCACTGGCGGGGTTCTTGCGGCGAATTCTTCGGTTTCCTAGTGGCCGGTGTCATTTGGCTCCCTGGCTAAGTAAGTATCCCTTGCTCCACATTGCATGGGCACAACGGTTTAATTTCAACCCCGCGTGTCTGTTAACAAGAGGAAGAACCACACATTCAAAGAGTCAAGAGCACCAAGCAATTGTATCCGAATAACTCATCATGTCTCCATCGTCTACCCCAGTCAACCTCGTGTCTGTCAACACCGCTCCAGACAGGGCGAAAAAGGTCATTGGACAAGTCATCGAAAATGTCAAGGATAAATACAATATCGTCCACGCCGGCAACACGACCAGTAAGTCATGCGCATGGATGTTCTGCTGACTATCATAAAGCTATCGAGGGAGTGAAGCCTCTACTTTTGTCCGTTCAGCCACCCCCAGGCATCTTGGTAAGTCTGCACCGGGTATGACAAGGTCAACAACAGCGCTGATACGCTAGTTATTGCGACACAATTAGTTCTGCGCCTCCATGGTATGCTATAAAGCCGTGCCCTTGTTTACAGCCCTTTCTGACCTACTCGTAGTGGACACCAGAACAACAGGAAGAGATTCAACAAATTGCTCGCGACACCATACCAGGAATCAAGACACATGGTATTCCGACCGGCTTACAGGTGCAGGTCGGTCCCGACGGAATTGTCAAGTATCTTATGGAGAGGATCGACGATATCATGGCCCAGAAGTAGAATTCAATGTAGGGATACATGGCAATGCACCTGATAAGTCGCTACAACATGCCACTACCATTCGGAGGGAAGAGCGATTTCCTGCAGTTCCATCATAAGTCAAAGCCTTTTTACAACACGAGACGCCGACTTTCGGTACGTACCAAAAGTCATCGTCTACCGGCGGGAATAAGAGGTCAGAGCCGGCTTGCATATCTTGATGTGCAAGAGATTCGGTCGGAGTGTGCAGAGACAGCAATGCGTTTCCTATATCGAACGAGTTTCCGCCGTGTTGACCCCACATTTCTTCCTGCATGAGCGGTTGAGTGTGTGCGGGATTCCATCCTCCTCCAGCTGTCAGGGGTGAGGCTGACTCGACATGAGACTCTGGTGCTGGCTGGGACTGTCTGCGATTATTGATCACAGAACTGAATTGCCATTCGGGAGGGATACCACCAAGCAGATGCTTCAGTACGCGATGGATATATGCGGCCATATCATCCGAACTGCACGAAGCTTCTTCTGTAGATATGTGTATTTCCGAAAGTATGCGAATGACTCGGGTGCGATCTTCCAGGTCCATCGGGCCGATGTTCTGCTGATCAGCTATAAGTTTCAATATACTTGTCACTTACCTTGATAAGCCAGACTGCCGTGACCGCCAGGCCTACCCAGACCAGGTTCATGCAGTAGGGCAAATAACCGTTCTGAGCACAATCCCTTTGGAACACCAAAGCCAATGCGAGAGCCGACTCGACACATTCCCGGAATGCAAAAGTGACTCCGCCAGGCTCCGTTGAGCTACTTGCTGTGAAGTCGGAGCGGAAGCGATTGTGAAACAGCAGACGAGCTTCGGCAATGTGGAACCGAAAATACGCATCACAGATCTTGAGACCGGACAGCTGCTGCTGCAAGAGGCGTTGCTCATCTTGCGCAAGGTCAGCAAATCGAGAACAATCAATGCGAAACTCACGACCTCGAACGATCCATCGTGTACGCCATCGCTTCCACTCCGACTCGAGCCAATTGATCGATCGCAAGCTGGCCATATCCCCAGTCATCCCTTCCAGCGTGTCTGCCCACAGTCGACACAACCGGCTGAAGGTGATCATTGGTCCCAACGACGACTCTCCTGGACAAGCGAGGTGAGAATGTTCATTCACCCATTCACCAGCGTCGTCGATGCCGTCTTCCGTAATCATACGCGGTAGGCTGTGATGAATGGCGAGACTGATAATCAGCTAAACAGCTGGAACGACGACACTCACTGATAGTCTGCAACCAGGAGATCTACCCATTAGCTACAGTTGTCCCGACGCAGACTCACTCAACCAAGCTCGTTCTCGATTCAATACTTCTCTCGCCTGCCCTTCATCCGAAGGTAGCGGTCGAAGACCCCTCTCGTGCAACTTTAATTCCTGAGCCATCCGTATAGCATACCCTACTCTGCGCCAGCTTGTTGCATCGTCTGCCTTCTTCCAGTGGGTCAACAGATTTAGTGCTTGTGCGATTTCGATAGAGCAGAGGCCGTGCTCTACTGTCTGCCCGACAAGCTTATTGGCCAATAACAGACAGTGGGAATAGGCTTTAGGTCGGCGAATTCTTGACGTGACGGTCAAAACGGCAGTGAACAGGAGAGGTGAACGATCGCGGCAGCTGGAAGCAGTGTGCAGGAAGGGATCTAAGATAGCCAGGGTGACGTTGAGATGACGAAAGTAGCTGACAGGTCAGATTACCATATACCTTCATTGTACTCACAAGTCAAACAAATCCAATGCTTCCAACTCGCTGATCACTCCTGCCATCACTGGGTCTGGACAGTCATTCCGCAACAGTCTTTCCAGGGATGTTGGCCGCGGTGGAGGTATCCCCCGTGGTATATAGGCTATGGAATCAGCATGTTACCTGTATGACTCTTTGACTCACGAGAAGAATCTCCATCGATAGGAACCAAGTGGGAAAAGTGGATTTGCGCGCGGACATTGGATAGCACACTCTGAGAAGGCTCGATCACCGACTCGCTTCGACCCGCATCAGAATAGTCCTCGAGACTTGGTGGGAGCGCGACGGCGCTCGAATTGGTGTTCTGTACTGGTGAAGCAGATAGGATGGACGCAACATCCTTCTTCCGCCTTCCTCTGTGATGTTTCTTATACTCGCAGACGAGGTGGTGAGCGACACATCGTCTGCATGTTGTTTGAGCATCCGGTGTATGACACTTGCGCTGATTATCAGCGCTGCATCTGCTTCAGTAGCCACTCACTTTTGCTAAACGACAAGCCATACAACTAATTTTACTATAAAGACCATGTCAAGTTATCGCCGCACCCTCATCGGCACTTCCGTGCATCACTCACGCCGAAGAAGATGACGAAGGCTCTCCGATCGATTCCGACTCCATAGCGGCGTCAGCGGTGGTATCTTCCATGACGGCAAGTTTGGCTTGCTCGCAGCCAAACAGCCTGACCGGATTTCAATAGAGAGTGAGCGAAACAACCAATGAAATGTGCAACCGTAAAGACAATCCGGGTCTCCGGAAATCTGAGTGGGGAGTGTTTTACCACCAAAGATGAACACCGCAAGGACACCGCATACACTTGAACTAAGAGAGTTGCGACAGATCAACATATATACCATATCTTGTGCATTCCTGCATACTTTGTCTTCAACGCGACCAGAAGTGTACTCTACTACAATGGTCAACGCTCCCACCAGCTCCGGCTTCGTCCTCACAGATGACCCTTCGACACCGCGCACCGACGCGACCGTCTCGTTCAGGGATATCATTCCCAAGCCTGACCATCCTAGGATCGCAGGCATACACGATCATTCCTCCTTGTCATGGTGTCAGAGCCGACGTGATGTCCCAGCGCCAGCATGGTTGATCAATCGCTTAGACATTCAGAATATCGAGAGGCCATACAAGGGCTTCTCCACCGACGGCAAACCCGATCCTTCCATTTTCGATTACGAGCAGGACGAAGGTGCTCCAGTGGAAGCCGCCGTGGAATCCGTCAACACCCTGCTTGACTCGCTGTCGGAAAAGGACAGGAAAGAAGTGATCAAAGGCGATGTGCAGGACGATGACGAGTTCAGAGCGTGGTCCAATCCCGAACTTTATGTGAATCCAGGTGAGTCTTCATTCTGATATCATCTCGCACAAACCCGACCATCACTATTAGGTGGGATTCGAATGGACGAGACTACAAGCGAGGTTCAGAAGCTGGTCCACAACGTGCTCAAAGCATCCATGTCTCCTGATGGTTATCACAAAGCGCATGGATGCATGCTCACCAATCATTTCCTTGGCGAGCTCGTCAACGGACTGTCAGTGCTGAACGAGCACTCCTACAACTTCCGACTGTTCTTGCCAAAGAACACGGGCAAGCCATCGACCACTGCTCCATGGGGCTGGACATTCTTTGGCCATCACCTCTGTCTCGCAGTCTGCTTTGTCGGCAAACGAATGATCATCGGTCCCACATTCATGGGTGCCGAACCTGATAGAATTGACGTCGGGGAACATGCCGGTCTACGACTTTTCAGTCAAGAGGAGATTCGCGCCTTGAACTTGATGCGCGCTCTCAGTCCGGAGAATCAGAAGAAGGCTCAGATCAGTGTTGGTATGGACGCCTCATCTGGCTTGACTGACGACAGGTGGAATCCGTTTGATGAGAGGTAAGCGCAGCATGGTGTAGGGATACGCTGACAGTCTAGACACCTTGGCGGGGCGCACCAGGACAACCGAGTAGTGCCGTTCGAAGGCGCACCAATCTCCTCTTTCTCACAAGAACAACGAGACGAGGTATACGCAATCATCCAAGCATTCAACACTTACTTGCCAGAAGTACCACTTCAACACAAGATGAAGCGGATTCGACAATTCGAGGACCAGACCTACTTTGCTTGGATAGGCAACTTTGGTCTCGGTGATCCATACTACTACAGGATCCACTCTCCAGTCACATATTGCGAGGTGAGTCATGGCAGAATCGAAATTAGTGTCGCCTTGATGCTGATAATGCATGCAGTTCGACTTCCACTGTGGCAGTGAGTCGTCTTATCATTAGCAAGAGCTAACTCGTAGTCTTCCTCACCAACACGTCTCCTGCAAAATGTCACATCCATACGGTCAACCGCTTGCCGAACTGCGAGGACTACGGCAAAGCGCTCATCGCCCAATGGCAGAGGGAGCAGGGCAGAGAAAAACAGTAATTGTCGTTGTAGCAGATGTTCATGGTGTCATGGGGGCATACGATGCATTCAAAGAAACAAGCGTTACTAGCCACAGTACATCTTTGCACGCCAGCTGCAAACAGGCCTGTGCATCTCTAGCATGAATTTGTCCCGCTATTAACGGACATAAATAAGGCAGCGTTGAGCCCTTTGGCCCGGCTTCCTTGGATCATCCTCCTGATTCGTCCCGGCTACATCGGTAAGCGGAAGTTCTGCAGCGCATTGCATAATCGATCGAGATCACATGTCAGTCAAATCCCCCAGCATGCATCATACAGGACACGGCCGCCTGGTCCAGCCTTCAACTGATGCAGCCTGGCCGCAGCGCGACTTTTTCCCCGCAATGACAGCTGTAAAGGCCGCTCAGTTGGCCGCAATGTGCCGCAATGCCGATGATGGGCCCCGATACCCACCGACACCACCACCATAGTTCGGAAGATGTATTTTGAGGACCAATGTTATAATGTTCGTTCATTGTCTCCCTCTATCTTCAGTAAGCACACCTCAAGCAAGATGACACGAGCACCGCTGGCAGACGAGCTTGCGATCCACATGTAGGTAGACCGAATCAAACGCACGATGAGCTGACGACCGGGTAGTATTGGGGCGGGGTAAGTGTTAGGCTCGACAATGCAGCGTTGACCCTCGTAGCATGGGCGGTATGGGCAGTGCCCTTGCCTTGGCGAGACAAGGGTTCACCAACATACACGTTTGGGAGTCCGCCAAGGAGATTGGCGAGGTTGGAGCTGGTATCAACATCACGCCCAACTTCTCTCGTATACTCGATCGATGGGGAGTTCTACCTATTGCCCAAGCAGAAGCTGTCGCTTTGTCGGGTGCGAGCGTGCTGAGTGAGTGCACGAACGAAACAGTGTTAGCTGACAAGAAGACTGCGCGACCGACGAGGCTTTGACCTCTGTTGATTTCAACTATATACAGGAGGAATTCGGCTTCCCGTTCTATGTAAGTACGTGGACACGGAGCTATCTGACAGGCAGGTGGTACACCGCAAGGCCTTGCAGAAGTGCCTTGTGACTGGCGCACTCGATTCAGGTGTCGTCAAACTTCACCTGAACAAGCTTGTTACGGAATACAACTTCGAAGAGACGAAATTCCTTGTGACCGAGCGAGGAGGTATGAACGGGGATGCAGCGCCTCAATGGGTGCAGGCGGACGTGATTCTGGCAGCAGACGGTGTGAAGAGTAAAGCGCGAGGCGCTATGCTGCAGCGCAAAGGAGAGACAGATGATGGTGGGTAGCGATATTGTGTCGACGGCGCTGATATGACAGTCGTGGACACCGGCCAAGCTGCGTACCGTATCATGGTCAAGCGCGAAATGATCAACGAGGACCCGGAATTGCTTCCATTCTTCGAAGGATCGCATTCGTATCGGTGGATCGGAGCAAAGAGGCACATCATCGTGAGGCAAGCGCTACATTGACTATGCTGACCCAGCAGGCCTACCCCATTGAGTCCCACAATGTCTTCAACATGTCTACAGCACACCCAGATCGACGATTCGTTGAAGCAGACACCTGGACTGCTACGGGATCAAAGACGGAAATGCTCGAAGTGTTCCACGACTTTTGTCCACGAGTGCAGAAACTCCTCAATCTGGTACCGGAAGGCGATGTGCTCGAATGGAAGCTTCGTGTGCATACACCTCTGAGTCATTGGGTCGACAACAACGTTGCGCTTGTGGGAGACGCTTGCCATCCTACATTGCCTCATCTTGCGCAAGGCGCTGCTCAGGCGGTAGAAGATGCTGCGGTTCTCGGTGTAATCTTAAGCAAGATCAAATCCAAAAGCGAAATCAACAAGGCATTGCTGGTGTATCAAGTGAGTTAAACACGTGGAATGTCGTCAACTGATTCACTAACCCTGCAAGGCCCTCCGCAAACCTAGGGCGGATTGGGCAGTGGTTAACGCTGCGGCAAATGGCAAAGGGTTGCACCTGGGGTCAGGTGATGACCAGAAAGCGCGGGACGCTGCGTTCAAGGCGGCCAGCCAAAAAGGTGGCGCAAATCCTGACAAGGCAATTGATGCGTGAGTTTGATCAGACAGCGGCCGCTGCATGCTGGCTGTCTTGTCGGCTACATCGCTTACATGCCGCCGCGCCGCAGGGAGATCCAACGAATCCTGTACGCGCACGACTGTGAAAAGGAAGCTGGGGAGCGTTACGAGAGTTTATTTGCACAAGTTGCCTAAAGGAGTCTTTCTATGTTTCAGCTTTTTTCATTGCGGCGTTCTACATGGATCCTCGTTTTACAATGCATTTAGCTGGAAACTCCAAGCGGTCAACCCGCGGGGTGCGGGTGACAGTCGGCCTTTATTTTGTCTTTCTTCTCCGCATGAGCCCCACATTCTCACCAACGTGAACATGCGCAGCCCGTCGGCAAATGAATATGTATATATATATACCGTCACTGTCCTAAGAAGGTAGAGTATCTCGCCCCCAGTCCCCCGCGTTCTACTAGTCGCAACAATGACTCAAACTGATATTGAAGAGCACCATGGCCTTCTGCGGGACGGGAGGGACCCTTCGCTCCCCGACAATCATCCAGTCAATAAGCTCAGCGCGTGGCACAAGTTCGCCATCTTGTGCACCCTCAGTTACGCCGGTTTCCTAGCGAACTTCCAGATCGCCATTCTTCAAGTTGCATTCGGACCCACCGGAATATCACTCGGTGTATCGCCTGCTCTCATTCCCGAAACCATTGGTTACAACTTGCTTGGCTTGGGATGTGGACCACTGATCTGGAATCCTTTGTCAAGGGTGAGTTGACATGCACATCGCTAAGCTGATCAAGTATAGACCATTGGGCGACGTCCAGTCTACCTTATTGGCTCCGCCCTATTCATCCCCTGCGCAATCTGGATGGCCCTTTCTCCCACCTACAATGTCTTCGTTGCTGCTCGTGTTGTCACGGGTCTCGTTACTTCTTTCAGTCAAACCGTACCGCCAAGTACCGTTGCCGATATCTTCATAAAAGAAGTGCGCGGGTCCAAGATGTCAATGTTCGCAGTAGCTGTTGTTATCGCGCCTGCCATCTCGCCCGTTTTTTGTGGTCTGATCACCCACTCACACTCCTGGAGAGACTGTTTCTGGCTCATCACCGGTTTAGCTGGACTTCAATTGGTGCTCTTCTTCTTCATCGTTCCCGAAACTCTTTGGGTTGTCGATGAACCAGCTACATCCCAAGTTGGAATGGTGGAAATGCCTCAACCTCTTGCGACCGACGGCAAAATGTCGGAAGAGCACATCGAGTCGTCATCGCCACGCGTTGCGAGGAGTCTGGAGGTCGGTCACTGTGGCGTTGCGTGGTGGCCATGGCAGAGACCCGGCGAATTCCTCAAGATGATCATACAGCCAATTCTCATGGTGAGCCGACTTTTATGTGTGGAGACGCTGACATACAGGCTCGCTTTATGCCAATCACACTCACTGCTATCTATTACGGCTCCGTGTTCGCGTGGTCTGTCGGCATGACGATCGTCATGCCCCAAAAATTCGCAGCAGCGCCTTATAGTTTCGCCACGATCCCACTTGGAGCCGCGTTCCTCGCATTTGGTATCGGCGGTGTGCTCGGCAAATGGTCAGGTGGTATTGTCGGTGACAAGGTGGTGTCTCGACTCGAGCGTAGGAAGGGTTATCGTCAACCAGAGCATCGAATCTGGGCTTTGGTGCGTTTTCATCTGGTGCAATCAACGTTGTTGCTCACACTCTACGCAGCTGCCCATCTTGCCCTTCATGTTTGTTGGCTGCCTCATTGTTGGTATCACTGTGAAGTACGAATTACACTGGATCGCATATCTCATTGGCGGTGGTCTCTTCTTCTTCTGCCTGTCTGCCACGACAGGTCTGCTGCAAACTGTGAGTGTGCGGCTGGCGAATTTTGGCTGACGCCCGCAGTACGTCTTGGAGACATACATCAGCCGTCCTATGGATACCCAGGCCGTCTTTAACTTCTTCAAGTGTATTTGGGGATTCGCAATCAGCTTCTTCGTTTACGAATGGGGCGAAGAACATGGCTTCTTGGGCGAGTACATTGCTCAGGGTTGTCTTGCTGCCGGTGTAGGGCTTCTTCTTGCTCTTCTTCTCCTCAGCAAAGGCTACGAAATCAGGCAGTGGCAAGGGATGCCCGTTACCGCCAGAACTTAGTAAATCTCACTGGTCTGATCGGCACCTCTTTTGTTAGGAGATCTAGTTGGATTCGTTGATATGGAGCGTTGAAACAGGAAATCAAAATGTACGAGTAGTCTGCAATCGGCAATGTCCTAGTATACAGACTGCGAGTGATCATTCTCCACCGTCGTCCACCGAGACGATTACATGAGTCGGGGTCATGCTGAACTTTCTGACTAGTTCTCCATTCTCCATGTCCACCGCGTCGACTTTATATCAGCTGGATGCACCACAACGATTAGACTCACCTCGTTCAGCACACTTGTCCAGATCGTTCACTATCCCAGCTTTGAAGTTTCTCTGAACCAGCCGACGCCGTGCCGTCGCTTCTTCCACGTCCACCCAGATACGCGTATCCAAGTACTCTGCACATTCTCGCCAACCAGGGAGATCAAGAAAGGTGTATAATCCTTCAATCAGGATTATACGAGCTGCTGAGGGGATGGGTTCCAGCGCCATCAGCGGGTCTTTTATAGCATGGTCAAACGTTGGATACGGTATTGGTGTTGACGACATGGATATCGGTTGAGTCAAGTGATGCAAGAATGCTCGGTAGTCCTCCAGATTGAAAGTGAATGGAGCTCCCTGTTGTGAGTTATAGCTCAGTCTGCTACAACTCACTCTCCGTAAGTGTGCCTCGACTGGATCTGGCATGCGGTCAAGCTCGGCTCGACTATAGTGCCATCCATCTAGACCCACGCACAATGCTCGTACTGGCTGAATTGTCCCTCCTGCTAGCAGCTCGTTGATCCGTAACGTGAGTGGTATAGCGAGAGTTGATTTGCCACATCCCGGTGGGCTGACAATCGCGAGCGCATGTGAGTGCCGTGAAAAAATTGATACCGGTACCTACCCAGCTATTCCCACGATGAGACGAGTATCAATGGAGTGTCTGAGGACATATCAGAACAGCGTCGACCCGTGCTCGATCTTAGACTCACCGGCGATACGTGTTGACGATACTTTGAGCAAGATCATCGACCGCAAAATTCGCCTTCATGATTGATAAATTCGCACAAGGAAGACAATGAGGTCAGATGACCATACGTGCGCATCTTTTTCTCTACTCAATTGTTTTTGCATGCAATGCACAAGTTCTATATCACACCCTCCAATTGCGCCCCATGGACAAACAGCGGACCCCATTCCGATGGATCGGAGCCGGGCGGTGTCCGAATCCGCTTGAGCCGAAAGTTACCGAAAAACTAGTTGCTGACCTGTCATGGCATAATTGGCAAAAGCGATCAAGTCGATGAGCGGAGACCGGCGTAACTCGCGCGGAATATCTTGACAGCGGAATGGGCTCCGCCCGCGGGCTTACGCATATATTGGGCCTCCCAACGAGAAGTCACAAGAGCCCCACTCCCCCCCAGATCATTGACCTGATCCTCTAACAGTAGAAGTTATACAACTGCCAGATACAACTCTATCGCTATGTCTGAGATCGACAAAGAAGCACAACAAATTCATGGCGAACATATACAGCCTCAAGCTCACGAGCTTGCTATCGTGTCGAGGCAGCAGAAACAAGGAGGTCCACTGGCATTGTTCAGGAGTCCAAAGATGTAACTCAGTCGTTGTCAATGATTCACGTATAATACTGACGAATGTTTTCTTAGTCTTCGCATAGCTATGATGGCTACTTTAGGTGGATTCGTGAGTGTTTTTCTCTGTCCTATCTGCTGCTTGCTGGACTCTGACAATCATGTCTAGCTTTTCGGGTATGACCAAGGGGTTGTCGGAAATGTCCTGGTCATTGAAAGGTTTGGAGCCGACTTCCCAAGAGTATACATGAGCAGCAGCATTAAAGTGTGTTGTCGTTGTATCTCACCGAGCTGGCGATGGCTTGCGTTGACATCTCTTCGGCAGGGCTGGTTCGTCTCCACCCTGCTATTGGGAGCTTGGTTAGGCTCTCTGATCAGTGGACCATTCTGTGATCGCTTAGGTCGTAAACGTTCTATTATGGTACAAGTGATACTGTTCCTTCTCGGCAGTTCGCTGCAGACTGGGGCCAAGGCAGAGTGTAAGTACCAGTCATTTCTCCTCGACATGTATTTTGTCCGATATACTGATAGGCAACCATCAGCGTACCTGTTTGGCGGACGTTTCGTAGCCGGACTCTCAATTGGAGCATTGACTCACATAGTACCAATGTACATCGCCGAGGTAACTTATTAGTACGCTCAAGTGCAAGCGTAGCTTATTCAGTCAGCTATCTCCCGCCCACCTTCGAGGATCCTTGGTAGCACTGCAACAGCTTTCCATCACACTCGGTGTAAGTGGTTATATTGAAAGTAGACCGTTGCTGACCTGGTCCTACGCATCCCCAGATCCTCTGCAGTTGTAGGTGACGACGCAAATCGCTGTCCACGAGTGGACCTGACAATTTGGATGTCACTACAGATTGGATCGCCTACGGCACCTCGCACATCGGCGGTACTCGTTGCGCTCCCGATGTACCATACACTGGACCCTTGTCCAACGGTATGTGCAGCAATCAAGCGAGTCGGACTTGCGTTTCTGACCACGTACTTAGGGAGTCCCACTTTCGACGCATACACTGACGTACCCGCCGGCGGATGTACTGGTCAGACTGAAGCTGCATGGCGTATTCCCGTCGGTATCCAGATCCTGCCCGCGCTGGTCCTCGGCATGGGGATGTTCTTTATGCCTTTCTCACCCCGATGGCTCGTCGAGGTCGGCCGCGATGCGGAAGCGCAAGCGACTTTGGCTCATCTGAGATCACTTCCTCAAGATCACTCAGAGATCGTCAACGAATTCTTGGAGATCAAAGCAGAAGTCCTTATTGTGCGAGAGATTCGGGAGAATAAGACGGGCGGAAAAGGTGCTGTCGGGCGTTTTGCTCAACCATACATTGAGCTACTTTCTACTCGAGCAAATTTCCACCGCCTCTTCATCGGCTGCGTCACAATGTTCTACCAACAATTCATCGGCTGTAATGTGAGTTTCACAACATTTTGCGAGAAATGTCCAGCTTATATGGATCATTTTCTAGGCAATCATCTACTACGCTCCAACCAGTGCGTGTGTCTTCCACTTGCATGCCATAGGCTAAACATACAACAGTTTTTGCCCAGCTGGGACTTGACCCCACCACCACGTCTCTCCTAGCAACAGGTGTTTATGGAATAACCAACACGGTGAGTACTGTATACGCCGACCAATCAGACGTTCTTGCCGGCTCAAATCTTCTCAGGTATTCACCCTACCAGCTGTCTTCTACCTTGATAGCGTCGGTCGTCGACCGCTGTTAATGGCTGGTGCAGTCGGCTGTGGCATTTCACTCATCATGGTCGGCTCGCTTGTTGCTGCCTATGGCAACGATTGGCCGAACCACGTCACAGCTGGGCGAGTCGCCATTGGTAGGTCGCGAATGATCGCAGTCCAGCATTCTCACAGCTAATACTGGCATTTAGCATTTGTGTACATTTACGACGTAAACTTTTCGTACTCTTGGGCGCCCATCGGCTGGGTTTTACCTAGTGAGATTTTCAATTTGGCTACTCGATCTACCGCGGTATCCATTACCACCTCATGCACTTGGATGTCAAACTTGTAAGGGCAATTTAGTCACTCACGAAGTGTGGTAGCTAACTGCGTCTTGCAGCATCATCGGGGTAGTCTCCCCACTCATGCTCGATAATTTAGCGCATGGTGGTACATACTTTTTCTTCGCCGCGTTTGCTCTGCTAGGTTTCCTTACTACTTGTGAGTGACTCTGCATCACTAATGCACGTATATTACAAAGGCGTGTCTGATGATCTGCGTGACAGACTTCCTGCTTCCCGAGACTCGGCTCAAGGTACGTAACTGGTCTTCCTGCACGGAAGCGGTGATATTGATTATTCCATTGCTCGTAGACACTCGAGGAGATGGACGAGCTATTTGGCGAGAAGACATCAGCGATGGACGAAGCCATCAGTGCGCGCATCCGACAAGATCTCGGTCTGATCGAATAAATCAAGGGGTACAACTATTGGAGAAAATGATCCAGTCTCCAAGGCGAAAGTGAGGATAGGTGGACGTGCAGGGGTAGTTGCATAGCTTTTGGTGACAATTGTGTACGGCAAGCTGTCCTGAACCCTTCACGCAAAAAGCTCAATAAGTCCTGTTATAAGAATGCATACAGTCATGTACTAGTGTAGTCAAGCTGCACGCACATAAGGGATTCTCAAGTGCACATGATTTTTACCGTAAACAGATTACAAGTTTTCTGTCACGCTCGCCGACACGCATCGGAACCCTGTTCCGCTCAATTCTACGTCTCTCCTCTATTTTGCATCTACGCTCAACTAGTAAGTAACAACACGAATGGCGGGCCCAGATCGGATCCATAGCCGCAGCAGTTCGACTGTCAGTGGGAATGAACGGACCGTCTCATCGAAAGCGGTACGCCTACATAACGAAAATCCGCTTGCTGATCTACGTCTAGTGCGCGGAATGCCGCAGATTGAAGCGCAAGGTCCGCAATCCTCCAGTCGTACTTTCATCACCGTGATCGCTGATAAGTATTTGTTCAGTGCGATCGTACCTTGCCTTGCAACATATGCACGCGGTACAACAAATCATGCACGTATCCGCCAGAGGACAATCTGCGGACTACCAAGCAGTAAGTAACTCATGGAGGATGAGGACTGATCGACGTAGATACGTAGCCCAGCTTGAAGCCCGCTTGAGAGAAGTGGAACGGAACATTAGTCCTTTAGCTGGGATAACATCCGTCTCGAATGCCCAAGAGACATCAAATGTCATGGGTGTCGGAGAAGATGGACCAGTGAATACACCTCTGACAATTCCCGGAATACAACAATCAACGTCTTTCACATCGCTGGCGGCGCAAGCATCTCCCCTTCCACAGCTGAGCTTCTCACTACCTCCACCTACTGGGAATACTGCTGTCAATTATTCAAATCAAACACCTCATCCCACTGCGCATACATCGACAACAGAGGTCTTGGAAAAGCAACCGCGTAACGCATTGGGTTACGAGTGGAATGAATTGCGTCACAGTAGCTCGTTAGGCAACGATGGAACGGCATCACTTTCGGTCGAGCCAGATGGCGAAGGATATCTTGGTGAGTTCCCTCTCGTCTACGTGGACTGATTTGAAGGCTTTGCATCTGGAGCGACTCTACTCCGCATCCTACAAATATGTGCAGGGGGCAGAGCTTTGCCTAGGTTCGTTTCAGAGACAAGGGCCGGATCACCGATCAATTGGGAGCCTTCCGTCAATGATGAAGTCGCATACATGGACGCGTACTTTCTGCATTACCACAAGCAGTACCCAATCATACACGAGGCGACCTTCCGTGCGCAGTGGTACGACGTGACTCCTCGGCCAGTAGATTACCAGTGAGCTCTCGATCAACCAGCGAGCGCTGATGTGTAGATGGCAGTTGCTTGTCAATGTGGTCCTTGGGCTCGGAGCATTCTGCTCCTTTCAACCCATGCACAAGGTCGATCACTACGTCGGACAAGCTATCGCTGGCATCAGGGTCGACCATCTCGAATCGGGCAGTTTGACCCTGGTGCAAGCGTTCTGTCTGCTGAGCAACCTGGTGCAGAAGAGGAACAAGCCCAACTCTGGATCGGTCTACCTTGGTGAGTCTGACGGTCCCGCCAGGCTCAATCGAGCAGCTTGATACACCAAATCAGCTCCAAATTGAAATGCTGGGTATAGGAATCGCCGTGAGAATGGCGATTGGTCTCGGCTTACATCGAGAACTACCGTTATGGGACATCACGCCCTTTGATCGAGAGATAAGGTCCGTCCGATCGTACGGTCGGAACTGACTGGATCTTCAGACGTAGAGCGTGGTGGGTGGTGTGGACATTCGATGCCGGAGCGAGCTGCACGTTCGGTCGGCCAATTGTGAGTTTGCCAACTTGAGTACCGCTGATACACCAGCTTCTTCCTGCCAACGAAGCAGATGTCAACTACGTCCAAAACGTCGAGGACGCAGTATGTGTACACTAACGAATGTACGGGTATATGACTGACACGTTACAGTCCTTCACCCCGCGCGCAATATCCATGCCGCAGCCGACAGACCGCCCTACTATCTTCAGCAGTCTGATCTATCAAACCTCGTTTCATCAAGTCGGCAACGTATGCTATAACAAGGTGATTTCGATTGACTACCCAACCATCGAGGAGACATTGGATCTCGACAATCGACTTCATATTTGGCTACTCAGCTTGCCAGAGTGGATGAAAGCATCGTATGCGTATGATCCAAGCTTCCCCTGGCTACAATTCTCTGCAAACAAGCTCTACTGGAGGTATTGCAATCTACGTATCATACTTTTTCGTCGAACGTTTCTCGAAATTGCCATTCGCAATCAACTATCTAGAGAAACGTATATCGAACCGTTAGCCACGGACGAAGCCAGGTGCGCAGCCCAGTGCCTGCGAGCTGCTAGCGATACTGTGGGCAGTATACACCGCTTTTTCGCGTCTCGAAGCCCTACTAATCGGCTGGAATGCTGGTACGGCTTGTGAGTCTTTGTCCATGCTTGCTGTTCCGCTTGGCTGACAGCAAATCAAGGCACTTTCTCTTCCACGCAGTCTTTGTCCCTCTTATTGCTATCAATACGGAGCCTTACTCTCTCAACCGGCCTACATGGCAAGAGGATGTCCGCATGGCCCGTGAGGTTCTATCATCCATGAGCAGCAGCGAACCTTTGGCCGACAGATGTTTGCGCATCGTCGACACCTTGTCACATGAGCCCGGTGTCACTATGCCGGTGTTCGACACTGCTAGCGTGTTGGAGATGATGCAAAATGACTCGACTTGGCGGTCATCCAATACGTCGTCGACAGATCTTGCCCAGACATTGTGAGTGTTTCCACGGGAGACGGGTAGTATACTCGCTGACGCATTGTTGCAGGTTGCCGTTTGCCGACTTGGAAACGCTGAGCTCGTTTTGGCCTACATTTGGTGACATGTCAAGCTGAGATGGCATTGTTCCACTGGCGTTCCTAGTCCAGTCCTACTTCACAGAGGTGGTCAATCGACATATCTATGTACACCGTGATCACGAATTCGTCTCAGTCACAGCTAGTAATGGTAGTGACTGTCGATGCAAGGGTCACGTTATTAGCTCGGTTAAATCCCGGAGAATCCGCGGTAAACAGCCGAAGCGATCCCCGGTATACCGTCGGCATAAGTTTGCGACGCATGAACATAAAGTTGTGGAGGACTGTTGTATCCTGTCTGAGAAAGAGTCATCTAAATCGGCTTGACCTTACAACTCTTGTTGCACTATGGCATCCTCCTTACACGCCAATAGCTATAGACCTCGAATTTTCATCATCTCGGACATATCTAACGAGCCCGACGACGCCGAGTCCTTATGTCGTTACCTCTTATATTGCAACCAGTTTCAAACTCGCGGACTGGTAGCTTGCACATCAACATGGATGAGGGACAAGGTACACCCCGAGGCAATGAAGAAGATCGTCAGGGCTTATGGTCAAGTCACGGACAACCTCAACCAGCACGCCCCCAAGGACATGCAGTACCCTTCTGGCT
Source organism: Cryptococcus sp. GC_Crypt_6 (assembly GCA_026538315.1). Classification (NCBI taxonomy): domain Eukaryota; kingdom Fungi; phylum Basidiomycota; class Tremellomycetes; order Tremellales; family Cryptococcaceae; genus Cryptococcus; species Cryptococcus sp. GC_Crypt_6. Next base: position 457,024 of record JALPBY010000004.1, on the reverse strand, counting down.
CAGATTTGCTCGCGCTGATCACTCCAGGAATACCTGTTTATGGCAAAGCGGCTTTCGATAAACCCTTAAGCGAAGCGTCGAAGCTGCTCATTTCGAGAGTGGACGAGTCAGAAGAGCCGCTATGGGTATTGTGCTGGGGTGGTACCAACGTTTTGGCTCAGGCGCTGAAGTATGTCCACGAGGACAGATCAGAAGAAAAGGCTCAGGAATTTAGGTTGAAACTGCGAGTTTACGCTATTTCAGATCAGGATGATACAGGACCAATAGTGAGGCGAAAGTGTGAGTGTGATCAATCACCTAGTCTTGTTCACCTTGTTTGTATTGACATTACGCAGACCCCGACATATTTTACATTGCTTCGGTCCACGCGTGGAACGAGTATGGACTGGCGGCGTGGACTGGAATATCAGGAGACAAGTTTTACCATTTCGATCAGGGTGGTCCTGACTTCACTCAATTTGAGAAATCGTGGATCAAGGAGAACGTCCAGCTTGGGCCTTTGGGAGCTCAGTACCCCGATTACCTCATCATTCCGGAAGGCGACACGCCTACTTTTCTCTATCTCGTGCAAAATGGTTTGGGACACCCGGAACATCCTGAATGGGGATCTTGGGGCGGACGATATGGATTGAGTAGCCCTACGGACGATAGTCGACATTATGGAGATGTAGCAGATAGAGTTGTTGGAAAGAACGGGAAGCTATTCCACTCCAACCAAGCGACAATTTGGCGATGGCGCGAGGCGTATCAGGACGATTTCGCAGCGAGGATTCAGTGGACTTTGACGTCAAACTTTTCCAAAGCCAATCACGCGCCTTGCGTCGATGTCAACGGCAGTGGATTTGGCCCCGAGCCTGTCCACATCGAAGCGGAAGCTGGAACAGAAGTCATACTGGATGCAAGCAAAACCTATGATCCCGATACCAATGACACACTCACCTACACATGGAGCCAATACCGCGAGCCTACCGCACAGCAGTGGTGGGTAGAAGCTGAAGTGGCTCTGGTCAAGCTCGAAAACATAAACGAAGAAGCCTCCGGTCGAAAAGTCAAAGTCACGCTTCCTCCACCTGCACGATGCGCCATGGACGTTTTCTCGCGTCAACCGAAGAAAGTAGGACAAGCACTTCACTTTATCTTGGAAGTCAAGGACAATGGCGCACCACAAATGAGGTCTTACAAGCGTGTGATCATTCAATGTACCAACAAAGACCTAAGAACGGACGCGGGATCGGAAGGGGAAGACCCATTGAAGGAGTTTCACGAGGCGATCGCGAGGATGCAAGCGGGCGAAGCGTGATGCAACCGCAGTGTATTTGCTTGCATGATACAGCTCGAAGTCTCCGACCAAAATGCTGTTGGTGACACGACTGCTTTTTGACAGTCTCGAGACCCGATAGACCAAGTCACAGTAATTCTACGATGCATGGCAATCGTCCAACTCGGACTAGACCCCTTAGATAAGATTATGTAAGTTGCAGTTTGGGGTAAAGCCCGCCAGCTACCTTGCCATTATGATCATTTCCTTTGTTCTCGTTCCCCTTGTTGTCTACTCGTTCGCCTTTCAGCGTTCGTTGAACGATAGTACAATGATATAAATCATCTTTCATTATGCGAGTCCCAAGCATGAGCGACCAACATCACTTCGATGTCATCGTTGTCGGTGCAGGTATTTCCGGCTTGGCTGCTGCAGCAACCCTTGAAGATGATGGGCACCGAGTGCTGGTCTTGGAAGCGCGAGACAGGATCGGAGGTAGGATCGACTCGCGCCATATTGGCACAAAAGGCGACCGTGTAGATATGGGCGCTAGGTAAGCTCATCGCTCCAGGACATCGCTCATCATCATCAGCTTCATACATGGCCGATATGACAACCCCATCCACGATCTTGCCGGATTATTAGATCTGGTGAGCTTCATATCGCATGCGCAGTCTGATCATAGAGCGTAGCCCCTGTATGATAGCAATCCGGAGATTGCTTTTGAAGCTATAGATGCGTGGGGGAAGATCGATAAAGACGAGATCGGCCAAGTTCAGGCGAACGTGAGTATTGGCTGGAGTGGGATCGTATCTTCCAATATTGATAATTCACCTAGGCAATGATTGCTTTCTTTGACGGATCGAGAGAAGCGTCATCCAGCGGCGATCCAGCTCCATCAGAGTCCCTGGGATCCTTTCTTTACGCCAAAGACTCACCGCTCTTCGATTATCTTAAGATTGAGCGAGATCGGTTTCGAGCGACTTGCATGGCGCGAGCTCTCAGTGGATGGACAGGAGTTGAGCTGGAGGACGTCTCTTTCAAGTGGTGGGGCTTTGAGAGGGATACACTTGGTCCAGATCGCCTTGTCACAAGAGGACGGTATCATCAAGTCGCGGAGTATCTGGGGCGCAAGTGCAACAAGATCAAGTTGAGTTCGGTAGTGGAAAAGGTTACTTGGAAGGAAGATCAAGGTGAGTAAATCTCTAACACCATAGCTGATTATCACAGAACTCATTGAGGTCAGCACTTCGAACACGACATACACTGCCTCTCGTGTCATCTGCACTCTCCCACTTGGCGTTTTGAAGAAATCGGCCATATCCATGTTCAGCCCGCAACTCCCTCCTCGAAAGACCGCTGCAATCAAGAGGCTCGGATATGGGTTGTTGTCCAAGATCGTCCTTCGATACGAGCGAGTATGGTGGGACGTGAAAGCCAGCACGTAGGTCTTTGAAGATACTGTCATGCCGCTAAATCATGTAGTGTTCTGCTATTTCCTACAGTAGATGATCCAGCCGCTCTCCTGCCTCCCAATGCGCCATCAAAGCTCAAACCTCAATCGTTGATGGTCCAGAATTTTGATGCTATTGAAGGGTCTCCACAACTCGTCATTTTCCTTGGGTGAGTCATTTGACAAGATCGTGTGGCTGATCCATCAGTGCTTCCTTAGGCGAAGCAGTCGAGAACTTAGATTCCATCACTATAACATCATGGGCGGATAAGCTATTGAAGCGATATCTTTCATCAACAACTAGCTCTCTTCCCGATCCAATCGATGCAGCCGTAACAAGCTGGGCGAATGACCCTTTCTCGTTCGGCTCATACACGTTCATCCCACCAACAACGGACAACAATCACGTTGCCAGCACACCGCTTGACCTCGCCGAATTCGCCGTGCCAGTTTGGGGAGAACGACTGGGTTTTGCAGGTGAACACACTCACAACAATCGTTACGCTAGCGTACACGGCGCTTACGAATCGGGAATCCGGGAAGCAAAGAGAACGCACGTCGCCCTGGATGAGGATGATTGATGAGATATTTGCAATTGCAGGACGATTGTGACGTAGTTGAGCGTGTATTAGCTGGCTGTATTGAAACACGGAAGGTCTATCATGTGACGGCAGATAACATGTCACGCAGATCGTGGTTTATGCTGTAGTTCGCTGGATTGCCCAATCTAAGCTCGGCACTATCGCATCCTGCCACCATGGCACACCGTCCTTCCAGAAATGCAAGCCGGGCAAGCATTCTGCCTCTCCATGTCGCATGCCCACACACTCGAACAACGCCGAGTCCACATTGTGATCCTTGAGCAGCTGATACAGGTCATACGATTGCTCAGGCGGAATGAGTTGATCCGCCGTCGCCACAACGACAGCGGTTGGCGGGAACTCGGATGAGATCAAGTCGCACGGTGAGACGTCGCTGGGAAATGGAGGGTCTTGGCCGACGAGCAGGGTCATCAGAGTTTTACTCGCGACACCCTTGGACGACCTGATAAGCAAACGACAAAATCTATCACGTAGCACTCACCATTCGCACAAAGTTCAATCTCGGTGAAACGTTTTCGTCTGGAGGCGCGCTCAGGACTCGTGGAGGCTCCCCGGTTTTACTTGCTCTGGAACTAGACTTCAGCTCAAATGCAGATGTTATGTACGACATATCGATACTGACACGCTCGCAGCTACCGGCGGAACATAACTCGTCGCGACTTCTTCCTTGTTGATTGCGTCCCACATATCGCGGTGAAGCTGCTTTGAAGCGACGAATTCGTCAAACATGCTACGGGGGTTTGGGAACTGGCTGCTGAAATCCGCAGCCGCGTAAGTTGGGATGCACGCGCGCAGGGGATGTAGTCTGTCCTCGGTGCGCGATACCGTAGCGTTGTAACGAAGTATGTCGTGGCCCTACGCGATATTGAGCACGAAAATATTCCGCTACAGCGTTTTACCTACAAGCCACAGAGTTGAAGTGCCTCCTGCAGACCAGCCCATAGCGCAGCATCTAGACGGATCGACCTGTATGCTCGACTTGTGTTTCCCCAATTCTTGATTTGCGCCGTGATGAAGCCATTTGTACCCATCCAGAAGATCCTCCCGAATGCCTGCGTGGTTGACGCTGCGCGATTGTCAGCTTATGATACAGCGGCATCCCGCGTCGCGTCAACCCACTGAGGTAGCTTGCGATATTCTGGTGACACCACTACGAAGCCTTTGGAAAGAAGGTAGCGGACTTGGTTGAATGGTACCGATTCGGAACCGCCTATTGAGAAACCTCCACCATGGAACATGCTGACCTAAGCTGTCAGTCGCTTGACTACCTTTGTGACACAACACAAGCAAAGCCTGCACTCACATAGCAATTGGATACCTTGCTCCGGTTGGGGAAGCTGTTTCAGGCAGGAAGACATCGATGAACACACCCCCATTCTGGGTGTTGGACAGCGGCTTGAAATTGGAACGAAACGAGGGAGAAAAAGGCGTCTGTCTATCGCCCATAGCTGATCAATTTCTGGTCAACAAAGGGGACACTGGCAAGAACTGGAACTGTATCGTGGAATACCAGATGTGCGAGGTGTGACTTGGCTGGCGCCGAGGCATGTATTTGTTACATCAATTCGGCGTATTGGCAATGGACGGACAGTCGAGCAATCTGCTGCGCTGGCAATTCATAATTGTTATTTGAGCAGAGGATCGGCACACTCGGGCCGGACAGCTAGCAGATAATTCTGTTAATTCCTAGCACAACTGTTCACATTGGGAATACTTGTAGCGGTTGTAACAACTGTGCCATTGCTATTCCTATCCTACCCCAGTATGATTGGCGCTGACATGCATCGCAGCACAGGCAATTACAAGTATAACATTTGGTGGGAGCTATGCAAAATCAACTCACATCTCCACAAGCACATGCAACATGGCCAAGACCAAGGTGATTTGCCGTCCACCCGTATGCGTTATGCAAAAGTCCTTTCACCAGGAAGAGGCATTTGAGATGTGATAGGATCCGGGTCCATACTTCGTATGTCCACTTCAGCCAACAACGTCGCAAGCTTCTGTCGATCGTGTAGAGGATATTCGTCGCCCCAGGCCCAGGCGTTCGCGAGCTGTTCATTACGATCTGATATCGTGTGCCCAATATGTAGGAGCATCTGATCTTCCTCGTGAAGCTCGAATGACCATTCGTCGAGGACTGTATGAGATGCAAACAAACAGGAGTCTCAGCTCATGGAGTGATTTAAGAATAGTATATAGCTCTTAAGAGGGAGTACAACTTGACAGGAACGAGAAAACATGTAACGTACAGACTATATTTTTTCTATAGGTCTTCTTCCTTGGTGGACCAACTGCACGATGGGTTAGATGAATGATCATTAGCATGATCGCGTTCGAGCAGATTGAGCGATGGAGGAACAGCAGTAGGAGACGTGGTTTCCCTGGATCTTGCACATACCTCTTCCACCTTTTGTGTTTCCTCCGATCATCCTTCTCAGAGTAGCTTGATCGTACCACTGGAATGTCGTATTCTTCCAATCCTCATTCCACCACTCCAACACGAAATCCTCCACGGAGTACGAAGGGCGAAAATGGTGACCCCCACTCCTCGCTTTTGCGGATGTTTCGAATCGTTTCATGAACCAATAACCTGAACATGGACCGTCGTCCCACGGTCGATTGATCAATACGCCGAATGGTCTTGAAGGTGTGAGTTCGTCGAGGTGTCGATGGACGGAAATGTTTGGGGAGCGGAAAAGGGCGTCGGAATCTATTGGACAACAATAAGCAGTAGTTCACCCCTAGGCGTATCTTGCAGTCGCAAGGACGCAGAAAGCGTAGAGTGGACGCCGTAAATTGGGAAGATGAGACATTGACACTGTCCTCGAATTGGCTCTACAGCACTTACCAATGTAGATGATACTTTCCACTGCTTTATATGTCTGCATGTACCACCACACAAAGGGCATCTTACAAAAATGCGAAGTCCTCCAACCGTATATTCGATGTTCGCAAAACCCTTCCAGGTGTGGATGATACATGGCTTGAGGTCGGTGCCCTTCTATCAACTGGTAGAGTTGATAGTTCGACAAGCAAGGATCAGCGACGTGATAAATGAATGCTTCGACATACATAACAACAGAATGTTAGCTTACAGGTCCTTCCACTTTGAAATACACGTAGTGCGCCCCAATCGATTGTGCGTAGAGATAATTATGCCTGCGCCATCGCCACTCAGCACTGTGTTCACGTTCGAAAAGCAAAGACTGAAGCATAAAGGAAGGATGTGGCGATGGCTCACTTACAGCGCTGTCAAAGTCCATGATGATAGGTAGACCGATGGATCAGGCTCGATATAAAGACTTCTCGTGTCCGTCGTCAATATCGCAGTCTTCGGTGAATTCACAGCATTTATGCTTGGACGATTGAACAAGATGGTCGAGACTGAAGCTGGAGATTCACAATAGTGACGATAAGAGACGAAAGCGATGATGGTGATGATGCCAAAACATAGTAAGCGTAAAGATATCGACCGTCGGCGCATGGGTGTGGTTCACTGGGAGCTCGACACGCTGCTGCTGATAACAATGAAAGACCGGTTGGGTAGTGGTGACTCTCACATGCATGCGTTACCCGTATCGTTTTCTAATCATGACACCACCCAAGGAATCGGCACCACGCCCTTCCTGGATGATATTGCGACGCGAACTCGTGATCGTAGGGACAGCAATTTGCAGAGCAGAGTTAAAGTTACCCTACATTACGTCGCTATAACGGCAGAACGTAGCAAGGCAGGAGCGGACATCTCGGTCCAGTATTCTCAATACTGCCGAAATCATCTCAAAACTTTGTCATGTAAAAGCTTGTTGCGCATCCCCAGCGCGGCGTCGGATCTCCATGGCTGTTGTACCACAGTGCTTGATGGAGAACGGTATGATTCTTCAGCGAAGCGCAATACAGCAACTGCAGAAAGTACAATGTTTGCATAAATAACAGTTACAACATCGATTGACTTATGCCGTTGAGGATCGATCTTCAAGCCAATAACTTGGTATCGAACAGTTCTACTAGCCTGTCGTCAGTCATCATTCTAGCCATCAACTTCGACACCTCTGCAAATGCGTTGGTGACTGAGGGCTTGACGTGTCTCTCGTATTGAAGCCAAGGAAATGCGGATCGAGGTTGATAGCCAAGAAAGTGGTAGTAAGAATATCCCGGAAAGGTGAGATTGTACAAGCCGTTTGCAGAAGCCTGTTATATATCTTTCATTCGGAGCATGCTACCCTTCATACCGGTCTTCCCACTCCCCACTATCGTAAGTGCAGACCAGGAAAGGCCGCAGGTCTGTACGGACAGTCCTACCGACGTTGTAACGGCTCTTCGAGTCGACCAAACAACAAAATAACGTGATGAACGTAGACTGAAAAATGACCCTGACCCGTTGTTGGTGACCGACCCTGCCGTTTGCAAGCAGCTGCCAACAAATGAAGATTTGCTACACCACCACAGCGAGTGGTCAGCGTGTCCAGTACACCGTGCCGAAAAGTAGAGAATCGGATCTTGGTTTCAGGCACAGACAAACAAACATTTGGGAGCCAGATTATTGGGAACCCTAACCCCCTAACCCATAGCCTACCCACGGCGTCTCGCAACATCCTTCCCGACGGTACACTGTTTATTCTGGTTCAACTATGTCGTTATACCTCAACATTTTACATAAATGTTATCGACGCCCGGTTGAGCGTAAACAACGTAATACTAATCTACTTATGTTTGTGCTTGCGATTATTCGCGTTTGTACTCGTACGCGAGTCACTGACATAACCCCATCTCCGCGAACACTTCATCCGTAATACTGGAACGCGCCGGTCCGGGGGAGAGATGGATTCCGTCTCCGGCAAGTATCTCCACAACAACCGGCATTGACCTAGTGAGTTGATGAACAACTCGCCAGCAGTATCTCTGCAGGATGGGTATAGTCGTCTCTTGTAATTATCGCAATATTGGATTAGTCCGTCTATCGGCCTTTTCTATCGTTCTACCAGATAAATGAGGTGGGTAAGCGGGCGCTATAAAGAACACGTTGTTCCGTCTTTTAGACCCTTGGAGATCATCCATTCATTGGGCTTTGTTTGTTTTTGTTCCAGCATCGCTTCGAGATGCTCAATATAGCATTCGATCGGTTTGCCCTAAAGAGCTGGCCAGGATGCCTACGATGTGATCGTATGTATGAAATCAGCTCAACGAGGTCGTTTGAAGCGGCTCTTGAAAGAGAAGTAGCACATACCAAGCTCAGCGCTACATGCTCGTACGCGCGGATGCTCTCCATGTTCCAGTTCGATTATCTTCGTAACTATTCCTGCAAAAGCACGTCAGCGCTCGCGTCACCACAAAGTGTCCAGGCCGGAGACATTCAGAATTGGCTTACCAGTGATAATCGATATATAGTTGATCAAAGTCGAAGCGATGTGGACCAGAGCTACCATACGGCTAAGTCCAGCATGAGTGATCCCATTTGGGAATGGAAGAGACCTATACAACTCACTTCTTCATCGCCCACAGCGTAATATGTTGATCAGCCATCGAGGCGGTGTTTCATTTGCAACATGACGTATCTCGCATTACTATCCCCTATAAAAACAGCTTTGCGTTTCTTAATACTACAAAGGGTATGATAGGTAGAGAGTTGAGTTGCAGCGTGATCCCACTGACAAGATGGAGTTACGAATTCGTATACGCCCATCAGGGGGTTTTGTCCATGTAACGGTTGAACAACAGGTACAAGGGGAGAGGTGACAGCCATCGAATGATTAGGCAGCCACCGACCTTCCGTGAGTCCGTCTCTGGGACAAGTGGGTCAGTTCCATTGCAGATCATCTTCGCTCTTGGTATCGCCGGGCTCGACCATTCCTATTCCGCCTGACGTGAGAGACCAAACATGTTCTCGGTCGGTATCGCGTATTCGAGAGGCAAAATGCATGGGACAGGCACTCGAACAGATCTCAAGACGTAGAGGGACAGAAAACAGAGGTGTATAAAGATTTTTGGGTGATTTTGTATCGATTTCGTTGAAGTTGGCATATTCGTGCATTACAGTGATTTTCGAAAGCCAGCCTATGATTGACGCGATGATGACATCGCTGTTTAGAGAGGGCTTAGACGCGACTGACGAGGATGCGGAGGTTGTCGATAACATGCAGTGAATTACCAAATCAATTCCAACCGTACTGGACCTCCATTATCCAACTACACGTAAAACATATAGGCACAGTCCCCCTCATACGCCGAATTTTCGCTGGCCCAACGCTGCGCTCCGTTCGTCCTTCAAATAGTGTCCGGACCCATTTCAAGTCTTATCCAATTATTACTCTCGTCCACTTTCACTAGGATGGGCTGAACTTTCAGTCGCCTACACTCCTCTTTGTCCGTCCGTTTGGGCCTGACTGAAAAGGCGCTGCACGATTGATCGATCGCGAAGATTTCCATTGAGAAAGGTATTTCAGCTGAAGCAGGGGTTTTGATGGCAAATCGCGCTTATTCCTTCCATACTCCTGTCGACAGGTAGAAGGGCTTTGTGTAATGGGGTTGGGCACGTCGAACTCGCGCGGTGACTGGTCATACCTTGCAATTTTTCACGTGGGCCAAGGTATTGTCAAATCCGTGTACAGAAAAGAGATGCCCGCGAATCCCATCGCCGCGGTGGTCACAGATATGGTGAGCAATACGGGATGATATAGTCTCTGCTTCGAAAACGAGTGGACATATCGGCTATGAAGTGTATGGCTGTGTTGAGCCATAAAGAGGGTCGACGGAGAATTTGTTGGCTTGTAGATGTGGGGTCGTGGAAGTCAGTTGATTGATGAAAAGGAACACGTAATGACACTTCGCAGCAGCAAAAGCAGGGACTGGACAGGGATCAGCAGCAGCAAGCAGCAGGAGCGGCAAACGCCAAGAGGCAGGAAAGCAGGAATAGCAGATCGTTGTCTGACCCTGAATACATATGTCATACAACTAAACATGCTGTCGCGGGAAAAAGTTTGTTTTCCGCGGGCTCAGCGACAGCAATTCTCTTTCTCTCTAGCTATCTCGTAAACCTCCAAACCTCTTCGCGTCTGTCATGTCAATATAAGAGAGCGAACGAAAATGTCTTCATTTGGTCCTCTGTCGTTAGAACGGCTCAAGGCCGTCCCACGCCGAACCACCGCGGTGATCCTTGCCGTCGTGATCACTTTGCTTCTACTGCACAGCACGACGCGACAGTCGACTTATTCTTCGTAAGTTGCGTCTGCCTCCTTCTTTTCCAACCTCTATTCTTCACTACTGTGCCGTATACAGTGATACTGACGTTGCTTGGACACCATAGATATCGGTATAGCAGAGATGCCATACGAAAAGATACATGGAGAACTACTGCGGACTACGATATGTAAGCGATATTTAAATCTGTCAACGCTGATTTGCTTAGCGTGGTCGCGCACTACAACGAGGATGTACAGATGATGAAAGAATCTTTGCACAAGGTCGTTGGGTTCTTGAGTCTTGGCTCATCACATCGCATCACCATTTACTCCAAGGGCGAGAGGGATAGTGCGGGCTTGGAGGAGCTGTTGGAGTTGGCGGACGAGGTGGTTACGCTGCCGAATGTAGGACGAGAAGGGGAGACATATCTTGTGAGTGTATAGCAAACACTTCCTCGGCGCCGTCGTTTACCCGGACTGATGATTGCATTTGGCAATAGTCACACATCGTCCGACACTATGAGACTGCAGAAACAAACATCGCCCCTTTTACGATATTCATGCAGCCACACATCGCTTGGGATTGGGTCATGCTACCTCGCTTAGAACACTGTATGGGGCGGAACACGGGTTTCCTGTCGTTCGGCCCATACGTCAACCAAACGTGCGGGCTCGATTCAGCAGGACAGCAACATCCCCGTATGGCAGACATCTATAGCATGTTCAGAGCAGATTTCTGCCCTCCCGAGCCCGTACTCGTGAGTTTCACCGTTACACAACTCTCTTTTCCAAGAGTCTAAGACAGCTGACTTTGCCGATGGGTACTAGGCAACATGGGCAGGTCAATTCATCGTTTCTCGTAAGCGGATATTGGATAATCAACTTCGAGCATATACCAATCTTCGGGACAAATTCCACGAGCCCAAGGACCACTGGATATGGAAAGAGGGATGGTGGAACAACGAGGCTAGCAATCCGACATTAGGTGAGTGCGAGCTTCATCATTCGCAATATATGTTGCGGCGTACGAAGGGATTACTTTGGAGTCTCCCGTATACGCAGTGTTGCTGATCACAACTCTAGGCCACGCACTGGAACGCACATGGCCAATCATCTTCGATTGCTCAGATATCAAGATCGCGGAGACGTGTCATGATGGTCATGGCGCGACATGTCAGTGTTACGATTGAGTAGTTGGCGGATCATGCAGGACACACGCATATGCATAGATGGATAGAAATTGCGGGCTGGAACGGGCCGTGTGAGTCGGCCGATTGTCAACTGAGCAAAAATCGGTGGAGCACATATGTCTGCATCGTCGTCCAGCTATTGCGATACACGCCGCCAACTCACTCCGCGTCCATCCCCCATTATCCTCTCCTATTCTTCCATTGTCTTCAAGACCCGCTCGTTTGCGGCCTGTCTTCAGTACACAGACCGCGTGCAGCTGTGACAAGACGGTCTTCAACCGGGCAGCACACAATGTTTGACTCCCTCGTTTAGTGCAAAGTGTAACCTGCCCCCGATATCAGCATGACTTTTTACAGATTCAATCGAGCTTGATTTGTCAATCAAATAACAATGAGCCGACTCACCGCCGTCGACAACCACGTCGGAACCTGTCATCCAGCCCATCCCACCTTGCTTGTCCGAAACCATCAGAGCAACGCAATCTCCAATCTCCTCCGGCGTAGCGAATCTATTCCTCTGAATGAGCAACGTAATAGACACTTTGACTATCCCCTGTCTTGCTCACCTTCCTACTGGAGTCTGCGCTTTCCAGACGTTGACCCATTCCTGCGCTTCTTTATCCGGTGGATTGGCGATCATGTCCGTGCTCACGTATCCCTAGTAACAGCGTAGACTATAAGCATCACCCCAAAATCAATTCGAGGGTATGTGTTAACTCACAGGTGAGATCGAGTTGACCATGATTCCATACTGCGCCCATTCCGCCGCGAGACTCTGCGATGTGCGTCTGTATCAGATTTGGTGACGTTGGGTACATAAAGTGTTCAATCAACTCGCCTTGGCCATCATTGTCATGGCACCTTTACTAGCGTTGTAGGCAGTTTGGTATTGCGGTTTCATCGCTACAAGTCCCGAGATGGAGGAGATGAACAAGAGTTGTTTGCCTAGATTTGTGGGCTTCGGCGACGCAGAGGACGAGGGCGAAGATGATGTGCTTGGTGCCGCGACATCAATAGGGAGGTCGAGCCAAGATCTGACCAGTGCGCGGGAGAGGTAGTATGCGCCGAACGTATTCACGTCGAACACTTGTCGGAATTCAGCTGCAGAAGCGTACGCTCAGCTTCCACACACGAATCAAAGAATGAACTTGGCTGTTTGTCAGCTCACCATCCGTATTCTCATGCGCCGCCTTCCAGAGTGCTATACCCGCACATGCGATACCGATATCAACTTTCTTGCCATATGCTTTCTCTACCTCTTCTACCGTTTTGTTCACTTCTCCACTATTAGTCACTTCGCACTGGAACGCTTTCACTTGTGCATTGGCTTCGGACGATAGTTGCGCAGCGATGTCTGAAGGGTCTTTCGAGGTGTACGTTATAGCCACGTCGGCGCCGGCTACGATGCAGAGAAACGCTTCAGCTTCAGTGCTATTCCTCGTATACGTCGTGGTATACACGAGTCCAAGAGCTTGAGCTCACCTCTAGCAAGAGACTGTGTGATGGCCCATCCTATACCCCTTCCACCGCCAGTGATGAGCACGAGCTTCCCCGTAAAGTCGAGTGTAATCGGCATTTCTGGCGTTGGTGGATGGGGCGATCCTGGTCTCGCCAGCATACGCATCTAGTTAGTCGGCTTATATAACAAATTATTTCTATCTGCTTGCCATTGTGTCGTTGTGGTCCTATGCTATAGAGCCCCGCTGTCGGACCGATTTCCCCGGATCGCACTTGTACTCGGTCGGATATTTGCATTTATTAACCAGTCGGACCATTAATTCACAAACATATGCACAAGTATCCGACAACACGCTCCAACATATATATAAGAATGGGATACATAGCCCGCGATGCCTCTCCTTCTAGCATATCTCTATAGCCGCACATATACTAGCATACAATGCCGTCGACCGTCACCATCCCCGTAGCTGTGTCAGCCTACGAGACGCACTATGATCCCAAGAAAGTGCTTACCCACCCCGACTTCCGGATCCTGACAGACGAGCAGGACCCAGCTTGGACGGATTCAGACGCCAATATCGCTTGCGCCTACAATCCCGCACATGAGGTTCACATTGTGCACAAGCCCAAGCCGTCTCCTGGGCCTGGAGAAGTGCTCGTCCACATTCACGCTACCGGTATTTGCGGGTGAGTCTCATTTCTTCCTGGTTCATTCTACTCGGTATTCCTACGACACAGAGCTGACAAAGGTATGCACGTGTCTTGTGTGCAGCTCTGATGTGCATTTCTGGAAACACGGCCAGATTGGTCCCACGATGATCGTCACAGACGAATGCGGAGCAGGCCACGAGTCAGCAGGCGAAATCATCCAGCTCGGAGAAGGTGTCACGTCATTGAAAGTCGGCGACAGAGTCGCGATCGAAGCTGGTGTGCCGTGTGGTCAGGCCAGCTGCGAGTACTGTCGCACGGGGCGATACAATGCGTGTGAGTTGTCATCAGCCAGTCATCAAGACTCTGGCCAGTACCTAACTCTTGAGCATAGGCCCCCGGGTTGTTTTCTTCTCTACACCGCCTTATCACGGTACATTGACTAGATATCACGCTCACCCCGCTGCGTGGCTGCACCCTCTCCCGGACAACGTATCCTACGAAGAAGGATCTTTGTGCGAGCCTCTTGCTGTAGCCCTTGCCGGACTCCAGCGAGCAGGTGTTGTGCTAGGTGATCAGGTAGCTATCTGGTGAGTTACCTTCCTGATCTGAAGCTCGCCGTACGAAGACCTGCGCTGATGTCAATGTGTAATAAATAGCGGCGCGGGCCCTATCGGTCTCGTCACCTTACTCGCATGCAACGCAGCAGGATGCGCACCTATCATCATCACCGACCTCTTCCAGAGTCGACTGGACTTTGCGAAGAAGCTCGTACCCAATGTCCAGACTCTACGCATCGAGCGAGAATGGACAGGTGAGGAAGTGGGAAAGAAGATCCAGGAGCTGGCTGGAGGACCAGTCCGCGTAGCTTTGGAATGTACCGGTATTCAATCATCTATCCGCGGAGCTATCTACGTAAGTCTGCCTGTCTGCTTGTATGAACGACGGATAGCAAGCTGACTTTGGTCTACCAGTCGGTCAAATTCGGTGGCAAAGTCTTCATCATTGGCGTAGGTCCATCGGAGCAGAGCGTGAGTACAATCGTACATCATATTGTATGATATTGTACAGCAGGCTGACGAAATGGTAGTTCCCCTTCGGATATTTGTCTGCGAACGAGATTGATATTCAGTTCCAATATCGCTACAACGAGCAGGTATGTACAAGCAACTCGCTTAACGGCATATGACAGCGCTGATACGTTCTCGGTGTGCAGTACCCTAAAGCGATTCGACTGGTTGCTGCGGGACTGATCAACCTCAAACCATTAGTCACGCACCGATTCGACCTCAAGGACGCTGTCAAGGCATTCCACGTTGCTGCGGATCCGACTCAAGGGGCTATCAAAGTGCAGATCCGGGACTAGGTCTGTCGTCAATCAAAGAAAAAGTGTTCACAGGTCATTTCCTCTTTGTGTGTGCGTGTGCATGAGTTGTGTATTTCTGGGATAGAAAGCATTCGTTCAATCATAATAGTATGCAGTGGCTATGTTAGTTTGCATATCCCTCGGACCTTTCCTCGCCAGGAATGGCTCGGTAGTATCGCTTGTTTTCCATGTCATAACATGGGCTTTCTCTTGCACCCGACGCTGCGTCTTCGACCTCTGTAAATGTACTCCATAGTCGTGATGAGCTCGGGAATTACTCCCAAGCTATGCATGATGCTCTCAAGTGAGAAACGGCCGAAGAGCAGCAGCGGGGTAAAGGGGAAATAGGTGAAATAGACGGTGCCACATGACAACCAAACTCCGGATCGCACCAAAATACACCACATGAGTCAGATAACATCGGCAAGTCGTCTCGTCGTCTATTTACGATCCATTAGCAAACCATCCATACATTCGAAACTAAGAGTAAGTAGCGCCGAACAGCCGAGATACCATCACGTCGGACGCGAGGTCGGATAGAAGAGGGACAGGACATGAGACATGGCTCCCATTCCCAAGTTTCGTACGTGCGATACATGTCGGAAGAGAAAGGTATGTTTTTATGACTAAACAAAATGTCTCTTCGGCATATACGACTACGATTTCTGCTTACCTCTTAACAAATACTCCTCCTTGCTCTAGACTCGCTGCGTGGAGTCATCCCCGACCGACCCCAATACTACCTCGGACGACTCTCGTTGTACTACATGCACAAGATTAGAATTGCCATGTACATATCGATTGGGGTATAAAAAAGCGGGTCGACCACGCTCGTGAGTCTTTCAACGTCTGACCACCAATAAAGTATCAGACTATCGCTTACTAATTTCACCGCGACCGCCATCGCAGAATCGCTTTTGCACGGGATACGAGGGATCCATCCGATATCACCTCGCATACGGAGAGCAGGAGAGTGTCGGACGTGGACGGACTGCACAAATCGCGGACGGTAGATGGGACAAATCACGAGAGGAGACAGTCGGAGCCTTACCCACCCCCATCATCGGCAAATCACTACTCGAACCAGCCATGGGCGCCTACCACTCAACCGCAAAAGTCGCACCCACCTGCTCAACCGCTATCGACTGCCGGGCCTGCTTTCTCTTTTGAGGACCTATTAGATTGGCCCACCGGACCCGCAGTCAACATGCCCTCGGTCGAATCAGGTTCGTCGGCCGCTTCTCATTCTGTCGACTTAGGCATAACTCCCATCTACCCTATCCCCGGCTCGTCATCCATAGACGACCACATTCTTCCTACAAGCGGATCTTTACCCGTGAATGAGTCGCCAGGCTCGGCGAGTCTATTAAGCTCATCGAATCGGATCTTCACTACGAACCCGAGCGAAGCTATCGAAGCCGTCGCACCTTGGCCTACGATTCTCGACTTCCTCAACATCTTCCTCCGGTACTCGAGCAGCCTCTTCCCCCTCGTTCACCTCCCCACATTCTGCAAAAGCCTCGCTACGCGTTTCGACAAGTCCGATAGAGAGTTTGCAGCATTGATCCTGGGTATAGGTGAGTCGTTGAATATCGTAATTCATTATTCTAGTCGTGGTGAGCTGAACAATCCTAGTCGCATACACCATCGGCCAGTTGCCGCTCAACCGCTTCACGCCGCACTATACTAGAAATCAACTGCTTTCTCTACAACAACGATGCCATCTCGCTAGTATGGCTCTCGTGGACAGGCAATACAAGAAGATATCTACAAATCAGATCGCAACGCTAATGACGTGAGTCTTTGCTTCATCATCTGCCCCATCAAGCCGCTGACACTACTCAGCGCGTACTTCTTCTGCCAATCAGTGGGCAAGACCAACCAAGCAGTAGTCATCCTCGCCGAAGCTTGTCAGCTCACTCATCTTCTATGCATGCAAGCCCAAGACGATGGAAGCGATTGTGTTGCAAGAGAGCTGAAGCGGAGGGTGTTCTGGCATGTCTATGCGGTGGATATGTAAGTCTGCCCATCCAACGTTGTATGACATGACTGATCACACGCCTGTAGCACCGAGGCATGCTCCGGCCATATGATTCATCTTCATGCGTTCGAAGGCTTTCCGCCCCTGCCGCTCGACGTAGATGACGAGCTCATCACTACCCGTGGCGCATTTGCTCCATCCCCAGGAACAGAATCGCCCTTATCAGGCTTCGTCAGCGTGGTACAGATATTCCCACTCTTCGCAGAATGCCTGATACGTCATCGTCGGGTACAACAACGGATACGAGAAGGACGGTCGCTGTCGACTGAAGAAATTTTAGAGGCACGAGCTTGGATAGCTTCTACTCGCTTAGCTGTCGAGGAGCAGATGTGCAATTTACCCGATACTCTGCGCAGCCTTGGAGATTCGTCGGACCCGATACGAAGAGCAGTCGTGGGCATGCAAAGGGCAAATATACTAGTTACCGAGGCGTCGTTACGTCTTACACTGGTGAGTCCATGAGCTATCACATCCTATACTTACCACCTATGATAGCTCGACTACGCACTGGAAGTCGAACCTGCCTCGCAATCCTTGACTCACGAAAAAATCATGGTCGCGCGAACGGCCCTTGAGGTGCTTTCGGCTCTCCCGCTAGACGATCTCGCCTCGAATGGAGAGAGTATGGTGAGTGGCTGGTCCACCGTGCTTGTGTACAACATCTTCTGATATCCTTTGTTGGCTATAGCGAGGAAAGATATGTCGAATATTATATCACCTGCTTCGCAATGGGGACATGTTCGACGACCAAACTCTCAGCTCCCTACATGGATGGTGTAATCTGGCAAGTCATTATTATACAATACGAGATCGACTTAGGCTAACAACAAGTGACTTGCAGTACTCGGCGGTCCATTTCGTCCAGCTTAGCAAGAATGATCTCGAATCGTGTTTCCCAAGTCGACAGGCTTCGCCCGCCCTGCCCTAGTCGGAGCTCAATTGAATAGTGGCTCTAATGTGTTGTATAGCGAAGTATAAATATTCTCTGTTGTAACATCCCGGGATTATTTATTCATGCAGAATCAGTCATATACGACGATCATGCTACAATTCTGCTCTAAATTCATTCGAAAATGTTGTACATGCTCTGATCACGGTTGCTATAACGCTTTACCGCAAGATCATGACTTTGTCGAGCCAGAGCCAGAGCCAGAGCTAGAGCCAGAAGCAGTCTTGACATCATGGCGCTCAGCAGCGGGAGGCAGGGTCACTTTCAGCGCGACAGCGACATACATCGTGCTCTGCGACGGCTGTGGAATGATCAGTACATGATCGCTGCGCTGGTACACATACAGACTTGCTAAGTAGACATACCTCATTACCATAGCTGATGTAGCTGTTCTCGAGCTTGTACTTCTGCGGCTTGACGATCCAGGCCAGACTCTTGTCTTTTTCGACACCCAGTTCCCTAGGACCAATACCGTCGCAATACTCGTCCTCGAAGCAGAAGAAGCTGTCCGACGTCCACATGCGCCGATTGTAGGTGGCATCGTCAAGTTCCTACAACGGTTGATTTTCGTAAGCCAGAGGTACACGCAGGACTGAACACGCACCTCGTTCAGCTTGGGTCGTTTTGGCTTCCGAGAGCTGTAGTACGAGTCTGACGAGTCTGAATCAGAAGAGAGATCGTAGAAAGCGTCTTCCACGTCATATACGCCCATGAAGCTCGATTTCAACTTCATCTCCATGATGACTTGCAAAAGGACGGCGTCACATGACTTGAGTCGGGAAGGAAGCGTGTCTTCAAACGAGGTGGAACCGTTCTCGAGCGGGTATCCGTGCAGGAGACCAAAAGCTAGCTCGCCACCTTCAGGCAAGAAAGAAGGGTCCATGAGCTTTTCGAGAGTTTGGCGAATACTGCTTTGGCGCGAATCGGTGATTCCCTTCAAGTCCACGGTAGCGCTTCGCCCTTTCTTCAGCTTCTCAACGAGGATATCATATGATATCGTCACCCTCGTTCCGGATCGGACAGGCAGGATCTCATGCTCGCAATCGCTGAAAAGGAAACCCCAGGCGATACCGCATGTAGAGGTCTTGCGCTGTTTCGCGCTGCTCTTGATCACTTGCTGCGCCCAGTCAAATGTCACAGCCGAGCCGTTCTGGCGGATGAGTAGCTCGCCGCCAGTGAAGTCTGAAGGCAGACAAAGAATCAACGTTCCTATATGGGCTTCGCCGTTGGGCGTGCTGCGGTGCGAGCGCTCTCGTCAGCTAGGGGCTAAGTGTACTTCACGGCACTTGAAAAGAGTCGGACATGAAGCGGAGAGCGAAATGGAGTGTCTTAACAGTGGAATGTCCTAGGAGAGCAGACGACAGGAGAGGTTGGGAAGAGATGAAGACAGAGACGAATACAAAGAGACAGCAACTCACTCCTTGTGCGCCTTGAAGAAACCGCCGGTCGTATAAGCATTCAGCTTGTTCAGTCTAGCTCGTAGAGGCGCGGCATATCCCAGTCGTTCTTTCAAATGAGCAAGGAGACCAGATGGGCCGATAACTTCGTGGCTCAGCGCAAAATCTGGTGGCTGTCGGACCGCAATCGCCCACAAAAATGATGAGTAAGCTATCCTACAGCGATACAAGTTTGACTCACCTTGATTTTCTGCGCTTCCCGGTAGGTATTATCGTGTACGAGCTCTGCGCCGCGGCCAAAAGGTGATGGAAGGCCGGTATTGTAGATAGTTTGAGCATCTATGTTGCTAAGTGGCAACGGCAACGCACTTCAGCAAGTAAAAGGAGGGTGCCGTCAGCAAAGTAGCGTGAGGGCCGTGTCATTGCACCCACTGCGTTATCGGCGTATCTCCTTCTTCGGTAGTGGTGGATGTGACGAAGAGCTTGATCTTGTCCACCTCGACAAACGAAGTGGCGAGAAGCCCACTGCACGCGAAAGAGCCTTGATCCAGTGTCTGATACGTCTCGCTGAGCCGCTTGACCCTTTCCAGCTCATCACTGTTCAGGAAACGGCGTGCGAGAACTGCAACGTCGCTGCGCTCTTCCTTACTCATGCTGCGAGAATTGAATAGGATATGGGGGAAGTAGGTGATTTGGTAGATTGTCAAGAATGTTGTGAGCAACCTGCTGCTTATATGTATGGATACTTCTGCGGGATTTGGTGATTGATGAGAGGTTTGCGGCGGTTGAGTGTACTGCGATCAACAGTTGTCATGTGCGATGATGATTTGTATACAGGTCATCGTGCGACATGTTGCTGATCATCAGTTGATCATCATCTTCAGAAACGCGGAATCGAGTCAATTCGAGTCGAGTCTCCATGTCAACAAGAATAAAACAAGTCATATGCATGTATACAAAACGTTAGCTGACAAGTGAATGGAACCACGTCAACTTCAGTTCCTCATTCAGTCTCGATTGATTGTGAGATCTCCCAATCAGCAATTTTTGCGCTCATGCATTAGCCGGATAGAAGAATGATGCATACAACAACCTAACTCAGTTTGCCTATCTAAGCACTCATGCGGTCACCTCCTGCAGATGTTGGGGGACGAAATGAACTTCGCTCGCCACCTGGTCGGAGCTCAGCAATGCAGCCTGTTTAGCGATTTCAGCGGATTGCATCCTGTTCCTCGCCATGGCGTCAGCGATGAATTGGCCGCCGGTCTATCGTAATAAGCGTTCAATTTCAAGTATCAGCTTATGCGTCATCATGTAGATAGTGAGTATACGTACGATAGGAGGATATTTCTGCTTTGGACCTTGGATGATGTAGTCGGTTCGGGTCTGGTTGAAAAATGCGATGGAGTATCGAGGTTTTCTCGATTCGGCTCCTTCAGGTAAACGTACGCGGTGATAAGTCGATTTCAGCCTGTCGTCGCTCCACTATATGAAGCACCAGTCACATATATCAGCGTCAATTCAAGTGATCGTTGGAATGGACTCACGCGCATGAGCTGATCACCAATGTTGCAAACGATCCGATCTTGTCTCGCTTCTACTGGAAGCCATGTTTGGCCCATACCAAAGTCGCCTACGACCTTGCGTCCGGGACAGACTTCGAGGCCGCCTTCCCCATCCCGCTGGAACAGCTATACGCCCAAATCGCGGTATCAGTATCTCTGTCTATTGTATACATGAGTGATACCTGAAGAAGTACTGACCATGGTCAAGACGTCAAAGTCGGCGTGTGCGCCTGCGCGCCAGAAGTTGGGTCCGAAATTCTTGCCTTCGGTGGAATGGTAGTGCAGCAAGCGCAGAACGTCTTGCGAGTCGCCTACTCCAGGGTCGACTGTGCCTTGCGTGAATGTATCGAGGGGCAAGCCTAGTCCTTCCGCAAAGCACTCCATGACCTTGACCGAGAGGCTGCGGAGTCCCAGTCAGCTGCTACTCTTAATTGGCCGTTGAGATGGAGACGAAGGCTCACTCTCGGACTTGGTGCATGAACTTCTCCGCCTTTGCCTTAAACTCTGGAAGATCCTCGTTTGACGGCCAAAGTCCCTCCATACGCGCAAATTGCAATTGCATAGACTCTTTTTGGTCCGCTGTACCAGTCGAAGGCCGCACTTGAGTGTTCTTCTCCCATCCTGCGTTCTTGCCGTTCAACGGTGTCTTGAATTTCACTTCGTCAGGCAGCGCAAAGAACTGCTGGGAAAGGTCAAATGCGCCTTGTACATCTTCGAGCGGGATTCCGTGGTTCGATAATGTGCTATGACGCCGTGTACTTTGTCAGCTTCCACATACAATGAGTGTGAGAGGCTGAGTAGACATACAAGAAGCCAACGTTCATAGAAGCGTCCATGAGCTCGGCGGTGATTTCCGCGCGGCGAGCATCAAAGTTGTGCAAGCTGATAGTAGGCACGGACATTTTGCTTGATGAAGTCTGGGAGTATGTCTTGATTGATCGGTAGTTGAGCTTGATCAAAGTGATGCGAGTGATGCAAGTCTACTTAGATTGACAAATCCACTGACATTTATATCATGCATGCATGCATGCATTCTTTGCGTACAATTCGTCTCCAACAAACCTCCGCCGCTTCATAGAAATATAGCAGATAAGCACTCCGCCGATAACCCGATTAGCTCTTCCCGCTTCCAGCGGAAAAAATCGTTCGGCGGACCAGACGTAGGAGTTGGGATGAAAATGTTGACAACCTCTCACTCTGCATCGCTCACCACAAATTTCGCGAGACTTAGACGCTATCCACAAGTCTGCACTTTGCTCTACCAACTACTCATTCGCATTATACATTCGCTATGGTCAGAATATTGGGTGCCCTACTGCTGGCGTCGACTGCGCTGAGCTATCATGTGGAGATTCACCCCGAGTACCAACAAGGCCTAGCGATCAACGATGTTCCAGCAGAAAGAAGACTGCACTGGATGCGCGTCGCTAACGAAGCTGTCTACGCGGACGGTCATCCTTGTCCCCAAGCTCCTTTCGGGAGCGCAATAGTCAATACCACATCGGACGAGCTTGTGTGCGTCACGTCGAACAAGGTCGGCGTTACTGGTAGTAAGTCCATATCGAATCTGCAAAGGCTTCCAAATCGTAGCTCATCAGATGCTATAGACCCAGCAATGCACGGAGAGATCTCTGCCATCACTCACTGTACGGACGTATTGACACAGCGAGGTTGGACTCCCCAGCAAATCCTAGCTGCGTGGAAGGACTTTAGTTTGTACACCAACGGGGAGCCGTGAGTCTCGCAATGCCTGCGGTCCAGGTCTCTGCTGACCCGCATCTATTACTAGATGCCCCATGTGCGCATCGGCCCTTCGCTGGGCTGGGTTCAAAGAGGTCATATACGGAACAAGCATCCGTACCATCGCAGAGAGTAAGCCGCAATCTGCCTTCCATGAACATAAGCATACTGATGGTATGTGGTAGACGGTCGTAATCAGATTTACATCCCCTCATCGCTCGTATGGGAGAAGAGCTACTCGCTAGGTCATGCGACTCTCATGTACGTTGATCTGGCTCGTTTCTGTACCAGTTGGTTTCCGACTGATTCACTCAACAGGCTTGGCAATGTCCTCACCAACGAGACAGACGTTTTCTTTGCTCACCAATTCAACGAGTCTGCACCTTGTCGTATGTCACTTGGGATACATAATGCAAATCACGATAGCTAATCAGTGATGAAATCCCCGCAGCAACCGGATGCGACCGACATGGTGTGCCTGGAAAGCGAATTCAGGCTTGTACGCCAGTGGAGAATTGGGAAGATGTAGTTCGCATCGCTGGCAAGGGGGTTGCGGTAGAGCAAAGCAGGCATGACGAGTTGTAGATTATGTGCATGTATGGCCGTCGGAGTAGTCTCATTAAAACCGGAAAGCGGACATACATACTATGGCGTGATGCTTCTTCAATTGGCCAAAATACGGAAAGAGACTGCGCACAGCACACGTCAGCTGCTTGAGGTGACATATCCTATCATGTGTGCGTGAGTAACCAGCGAATCAGCCGGAAGACCCTTATCACTCCGCCGAACGGAACTCCGATTTCTTCCACTCCGATCAGAGCGCATCGATTTTAATGCGATCGGATAGATTTCAAGCGCCAACGAGCCAATGAAGCTCGCGCAAGTCGTATTAGACATTAAATTGAACTATTGCTTACGAAAGCCGATGACGACTTCTACTTAGTGCATGGCAAATTCGCATCTACCGCAGCCATAAAGATTGTACGTATTCCAAAAGATACTGTAGATGTAGTCCGCCGACTCCGCCGTTCCGCTTCTTATACCCGATTCTACATGGAGATAAGGATTTAACACTTTTTTCAGCGAATCCGACGATCGAGACTTATCAGGAATACAAGATATAAGAGACGAGCAAGACATTGAGCATGCATCGTTTCTTCCAAGCCACACATAGCTACAGAGCGCCCTCTCCTCACTCTACCCTACGCAACGGACAGCCAAGCAATGTCGAACATCGAGCCCGAATCGCCTGACGAGAAAAACTTGGCACCGACGCCCATCGTCAATGTCCTGGAGCAAGAGACCGACCTTGCCCATGTCCCTGCTTCACGACGAAGCAAGTTCAACGCTTTCGCCAAGTCCCTCACCACGAAAGATGGGTGGTTCGGTGACTATGTAAGTTAATAAACAAAATCACTCCCCACAAGCTCTTCGTCAACTAATGCGCGAAAGCTCATACTGATCTCCTTACTTTTGCCGTTGTAGGACTACGCCGCATTGCTCATCCCTAACATCCCCTTTGTCACCAAAACAAAGCGTGAATTGCCTTTCTACCCCGTGGATGCAAGACTTCCGCACTTGCTCCTCATCTTGCTAGGTCTCCAACAGTGAGTCGAGTCTTCCCTACCTTAACAGCATTGAAGCTGATACAATTTTGCGTAGTGCTCTAGCGATGGTTGGCGGTCTTGTGACTCCTCCGCTACTCTTGGCGGGCTCAGCAGGTGCAGCATTGGGTACGGATGCCCAGTTGTACCTCGTGTCAGCATGCCTCATTTGGTGTGCCTTCGGTACCGCCATCCAAGTTTCTCGTATGAAGATCCCGAAAACAAACTACTTCTTCGGAACTGGCTTGATCTCTGTCACTGGTACTTCGTTCGCTTTCTGTGACGTCGCTCTCTCCTACCTCGCTCAGTCGGTATGTCGTTTCCATTCTCAGATACTTTGTCACAGCTGACATATGCTGGGTAGTACGAGAACGGCACCTGCTCCTACGCAGAGGACGGCAGCAAGCTCCCTTGCCCTAAGGAATTCGGCGCCATCCTCGGCACAGCTACTCTGACCGGCATCGTCGCTATTGCAATCAGTTTCGTCCCCCCCAAATACATCCGAAAACTCTTCCCGCCTCTTGTCACCGGCACAATGCTTACCTTCATCGGTGCTTCGCTGGTCAAATCTGGTGTAACCAACTGGGCGGGAGGATCTGGCACTTGCGCGTCAGACCACACCGTGCTCTGTACCGCCGGCAGCAGGTCGGAGCTATGGGGCTCTGGCGCGTTCCTCGGCTTGGGCTTCTCATGCTTCATCGTCATTGTCCTTTGCGAGATCTTCGGCTCAGCATTTATGAAGAGCGCCAGTGTCTTCATCGGTCTGGTGGTCGGCATGGCTATCGCTGCTGCCACGGGCTTCTTTGACGGATCGACCATTACAAGTGCTCCTTCAGGCACTTTCTTGTGGTTGAAGACTTGGCCCTTGGCGATCCGCGGTCAACTGGTCCTGCCCATGATCGCAGCTTGGGCAGTCATCATGGCCGAGACTATCGGCAACGTCACCGCATCTTCCGACGTGTCCAGAATGGAAATTACCGGCGAGACTTTCATGTCCAGAGTTCAAGGAGGAATGCTTGCCGACGCGGTCGTAGCTACTGTCGGAGGCCTCGCAACTGTCCCGCCCCTCACGACCTTCTCCCAAAACGCAGGTGTCATCGCTCTTACTCGCAACGCCTCTCGATCATCTGGCTACATGTGCGCATTCATCCTCTTCTTGATGGGTGTGATTGGCAAGTTCGGCGCCATCTTTGTTGCTGCCCCTTCAAGTGTGAGTGCAGGTCACCATTTTCATCGTATAAATTCCACCTTACTGATCGACACTTGTCTACACAGGTCATTGGCGGTTTCACGACATTCCTTTTCGGTGCTGTCGCCACTTCCGGCATGCGAGTGCTGGGATACTGCAAGTGGACTCGACGAGACAGATTCATCGCTACCGTCGGTGTCGGATTGGGTTTCGCCGCCTTGACTGTGCCATCATGGTTCAGCTACTTGTTCACTTATTCCGGTACCAGTGGTGAGTGCTTCTTCCCACTTTTCACTTCTCGCTACGAGACTTAATCGCTGACCCTTGATATGTTAGCGGGCAAACAAGGTCTTATCGAGGCTATCGTGCTCATTGTGGAAGAACCATACCTTATCGCTGCCATTGTAATGATGTCTCTCAACGCCGCTTTGCCCGATGAAGTCGAGGACGTGATCAGCCCCTCCACCGACGAAGAGCGAAGAGCTTGGAACCAGCCTGGTAGCTTTGCCGGTGCCAGGGCAGAGGAGCCCGAGTTTGAAGGTCACTAGAGCGGCTGTGATTGAGTAGTTTCGTTTGATGGAGGATTGTATCTGAGCTTGTAGTGCCAAAAATGCATATGATGCGTATACCACTTCCATACGACACGATCCGCGCAAACAGCAGGAGCAGCAGCAGCAGTAGAATAGTTCCGGACAATTCGCGGTTGCAAATGTCTATCCGCTCTCTATGTGCAAATCTGCAAGCTATGCTATTCATCCGAGGTTGAAGCCCGCAAACGACCCGATGGATCCGTCAAACAGCCTTCCGACGTCGGGAATCGCCTCCTGCAGACTGGTCAGGAACGCGTCCAGCTCATCTTGCGAGAAATGGGGTGATTCCTGTAGATCCACCTCGCGTTGAGGCTGGACTGGGAGAGGAGACGGCGCAGTAGATGTTGTCGGAGTTGACTCGAGCAACACGTCGTCCGGACTACATATCATTAGCTTTGTCATGCAGACATAAAAGTAGACGGGACTTACAGTTTGATCTTCTTGACCATTTTCGCCATTCCTTCAGAGCCTCTTCGTCTCTTCCCATTACTCTCTTTCGACAAATCAGCCAGTACTTGCAAGCCTCTGCGCGCAATTCGACTGGTCGGGGCCATCCTGTTCAAAGCTTTCTTTGTCATCTCAACCTGTTCACGTCTTTTCGCCTCTTCCTTCCGATCGCGTCTCGTGTTGGCCATAATCAGCTCTAAAGCAAGTACGACGCCTGCTGCGACGGTATGGTAAGGTATAGTCCATAAGGCCTGTGATCCCGCTTGAGTGTCCATCTCGTCGATGATTTCTTCTGCAGCACGTATACATTCCTTTTGCGCCTTCGCTCTTTCGGACGGGCTGGTAGAGTGCGCGAGAAATGCGCGGTAGATAGTCAGTACCTTGTGAGATGCCGAAATGAGCAAGTAGTGCCGCATATCTGCCGTCCAAGATGGCTGTGACGGCGAAGGCAGAGGAAGCGTTGTAATTAGACGGCGAATCTTGTCGGCGGATTCTGACGCGATGGGAAAGGCTGTCGCCGGAGCACAGTGTCGAAGGCGGTGAAAGGTGTTTTGTAGGATCGAGGATACTTGCGAGGAGAAACGGCATTTACTGTACGTCAGCTCTGCTAACAAGTAGTAGACTTACAAGCTGATAGTCGCTTCGGACACCGGCCTATTACCGGCGTTGCCCATGGCGAGATCGTTGTCGTTGCAATTGCTTGGAAGCGGTGTGTCGAAGTGCTCAGGATGTACGGCTGTACAATGGTCAGCACCATATCAAAACAGAGGAGATTTGGGGGTACTCACACCAAACGCCTCGGAAAGGTATCGAGAACCAGTCCTGTCTATTAGCGACGGGTCAATCACACTGGACCCACCTCCATGGTCAGAGACCACCATATCCTTCTCCCGAGTTCTTGCTCGATCACTTCCTTCCCGCTACTCTTGCCGAGCGCGTGTAGATTCAGCGTTTGACCCAACTTGATACCGATGGCGAGAAGGGATGACAACAAGTCGGAATCGCAGACGTTGTGCCCGCATAAAGCTAAGATGGCGATAGTCTGACATGTGTAGATGGTCGGGCGGGAGAGGAAGTCGGCGTGAGTAAGAGATGACATTGCTGAAGAGATTAGGGCACGAGGGAGTACGTATCGATCGGCTGAGATGATTAGCTACTGTATAGGAGTTTTATAACTCACCTTCGTTCAAGCCGCAGGCGACTGTCTGCTCATCCGTCATCTGATGCACTGCTATAGCTTGAAGTACGAAGAACAGTGCCAGCCAAGATCCGTCAACACGCGACCACCCATCGTCATCCGCGACAACTTCGTAGAACATTCGTACTTCGTCCCACAAATGGGGGAAATACACACATCCATGTTGCCAGTATACGTTCTGCCTGTGAAAGCTAAGAATCGGCGTCACGATATGTAGTGGAAGCAATGAGTCGGTGACATTATCAGGTGGATAGGATGCGGGCTCAGAAAGGATGTGTCGATTATGAGGTGAAGGCGGACGACTCTGAGCAGTAGTGCTCTGGGTTTCTCCCAATCGTCTATCCAAACCCAGCGCAAAGAATTCCAAGGTCGTCGCTACTTGTCAGCTGTGATGGAAACTATAATACTCACCCGCATCATCTGCTTCGCCCGCACCATCGGCTTCACTTTGTTTGCCATCTACATCACTGGTTCCTCTTCGCCCCACGGCCCTTTCAAGCTCGGCAACACGCCGACGAAGTCCTTCAATCTCTCCATAGACGCTCTGTCGCAACGTTTCAATATCCGATAGTGGTCTAGCAGCTGGTCTCAGCGATATTGCACGCCTTGTTTACCAGTAGCGCCCACGATACGTACGATGATGTGTTAGGTATAGCATACTGGGACTCCAATCGGCATTGGAGGGGTATACTCCTCTTTAGACACTGGTCGCATGGAATTTGCTTATTGCATCTCGTTTTCCTGCGTATGCATTCTGTACAGCTTATACAGTCATCAGCCTAATGACTAGGCAAGATAGCATGTGCATGCATACCTCTTGGCTTGCCTTTGGGATATTTTGACGAGCTGCGGGCTGGTCGCGGAACTATTGTCCATCGTTAGGTTGCATAAACAATATCAAAGCAATCAAAGTGAAAGATACGGTCGCGTTCATTGGGTGGTGAATATCGTTCGCCTAGTGCTGCTAGTGTGCCAGTAATTGATCTCTCGTTATCTTCGTGGCATTGTGCCCCCGTGCTCTCCAGACGGACAGTACGCTGTTGTACCCTGACTTCCACCCACGGGACCATATAATCAACAAGGTCCGGCCTGCGATCTGCGATACTACCCTCGGTGTTCAAGATCTGCCTCTCCCCCTGCAGCCTTATCGTTGTTTATGACTTTAACGAGAGGTTATACTCTTGCCAAGCGAATGCCAAGACGTGTTTCTGCGGTTTATTGCCAATATGATTGGCTTGTTACCGCATGTATCCACCTTGCCAACCTTGAAATTCTCTTGTGCTCTTGCGATCGAGGGACTAGAAGCATTCAATACCCCTTCCGCAACGCTGACATTGCCCTATTAGTGTGATGGACAGGAACATACAGACATAAAATGCTTTTCCGCGCATACCTTGGGCGCTACGCGTGATCCGTCTGGCCTCCATTGCCCTTGCTGCTCTTCGCGCTTGGCGCTGCTGTAGATAAGCGATGAATATAAAGCAGTGCTGTTCGTCAGTGACCACCTGTTCTCCACTTCGTAACGAAATTGTACTGCAGTCTGCCCATCATGTCGTACAGCAACAATGGCGAATACGAGGGAAACCACGAAAAGGAGCTTAATCCAAACGTCTACTCAGGCGAAGTAGGCAACAACGGCCATGCGTTGTCCAGCGGCGAGAGCGTCGTCCCCAAAGAAGAAGATGAAACGCATCGTGCTCTCAAGCCTAGACAGATCAGTATGATCGCCATCGGAGGCGCTATCGGTGAGTCAAGTGCGAGTAGTGTGGTGCTTGGCTGGTGACTGACTTGTTGCTACTCAGGTACTGGTTTGGTCATTGGATCCGGAACATCGCTCGCGCGCAGTGGTCCCGGAAGTCTGTTCATCTCTTATCTCATCATGGGCCTCGTGTGAGTCATACCCATCTACTGGTTCTTAGTACTGGAAATGGCGCTGATATCGTATGTCACAGGTGTTTGGGAGTGATGATGGCCCTAGGTGAAATGTCGACGCTCTTCCCTTCGAAGCGCGGTTTCGCAGGTCACGCGACCCGCATGGTCGACCCCGCTTTCGGCTTCGCGACTGCTTTGGTATACCTCTGCAAGGTAGGTCCGCTCATACCAGATGGCTAGTCGTGTCTGACAATTGTGTATGCAGTACTTGATCATCTCCCCGAACCAAATCGTTGCTGGCGCGCTCGTGATCCGGTACTGGAACACTTCCGTCAACGGCGCTGCATGGGTGACGATCCTGATCGCCTACGTTGTATTGATCAACTTGCTCGGTGTCAAGTGGTTTGGCGAAATCGAGTTCTGGTTATCGTCCGTCAAGATCATCACTTTGACCGGCCTGATAATTCTCGGTCTCATCATTGATCTCGGCGGTGTACCCGGCCAAGGCCGCATCGGTTTCGCGTACTGGAAGGACGGTAAAGCTTTCAAGCCGTACAAGACGACTGGAGACCTGGGTAAATTCCTCGGATTCGTCAATGCCCTCGTCCTCGCCCTGTTCTCGTATATCGGCACAGAACTGCTAGCCGTCACAGTCGGCGAAGCCAAGGTGCGTTGCGCGTCTCATCATCTATTGCCTTCTTATTCCGCTGCTGTTGCCACAACTGACCCGTCCTTCTTGCAGAACCCCAGGAAGACCGTTCCCGCTGCTATCAAGAAGACATTTTTCCGAATCCTCTTCTTCTACGTCCTCCTGACTCTTATCGTCGGAATGATAGTCGACTCATCCTCGAAACTCCTCGCTCAAGCAGCCGCAAAGGGTACTGGTGGCGGAGCGTCAGCATCGCCTTTCGTCGTCGCAATCGAGTCGGCAGGTATCAAAGTCTTGCCTGGAATCCTGAATGCTTGGTATGTGCCCTCCATAACGTACTGCTGGATGACCGCATCTAACATTGTGTGATGTAGTATTCTCCTCTTCACCGTCTCTGCGTCCGTTAGTGACCAGTACGTGTCGACTCGTACTTTGTACGGAATGGCGAAAGACGGTGTGGCACCTCGTATCTTCGCCAAGTGCACCAAGCGCGGTGTCCCTTGGGTCGCCTTCATGTTCACCGGATCCTTCATGTGTCTCGCCTACTTGGTCGCCTCCTCGGATGCATTGACTATCTTCAACTACCTAGTCAGCACCGTCAGCATCTTTGGCGGCTTGACCTGGGTGAGTGCTACTACAACTTCAATGACCCGATGACTGATTTCTCGATAGGTATCGATCCTCGCGACCCACGTCGCTTTTATGCGCGGTATGAAGGCTCAAGGCATCTCAAGAGACACTCTCCCTTACAAAGCTGTGAGTGCACCACCCATGGAGTAAGGACTGACAAGCAGCCTTTCCAACCATACCTCACCTACGTCTCTCTGTTCCTCACCGTCCTCATCTGCTTTTTCAAAGGCTTTGACGCCTTCTTGCCATTCGCATACAAGTCGTTCATTACCGCCTACATCGGTATTCCAGTCTACGTTTTCGGTTACATCGGCTTCAAGCGTGAGTCTCTCCCACTCAGTGATTGCTTCGTACTGACAGTAACACGCAGTCATGTTCAAGACCAAGGCGATTCCACCCCATGAAATCGACTTGCAGACTGGTTCAAGGGAGTTTGACCACCTCGAAGATGACGATGAGGAGCTCAGGTACAAGTCGATGACCTTCAAGGAGAAAGCCATTTACCAGATCAAGAACTGGTAATGAGAAGTCTTATCCTGGACGGAGGTATATGGAGAGAGCGGGAAGTGGTTAGATAGCGACATC
This sequence comes from Cryptococcus sp. GC_Crypt_6, assembly GCA_026538315.1. NCBI lineage: Eukaryota > Fungi > Basidiomycota > Tremellomycetes > Tremellales > Cryptococcaceae > Cryptococcus > Cryptococcus sp. GC_Crypt_6. The sequence goes on along the minus strand of JALPBY010000004.1, from coordinate 425,409 downwards.
GAGAATGCGTGGACGAGTCTTTTACTGTAACGCCGAGGCAGTATCGCTATTTGCTTTCATTACTATTACTTGTATGCAGCAGAGTGAGAGTGGTTGCTTTGACTCGTGACATACCGCTACATCAACGTCATACTTTTCATACGACCCGCTTGACTTTGCCGGTTTCGACCTCGTACACCCACCCGCTCACACCCACTGATTCGGGCACGAGCGGATTGCTCTTAAGGAATGTGATGTCGGCCTTTACAGCTTCCTCGAGACGAGGGAAGGGCAGGAAGTCTAGGGATCGCGAATGCAATTCGTCCGACGCTGCCGATCTGCAACCAAGATAGAGTCATCATATATGAGCATGCGTTCCTTGTGTCAAGAAGGTAGCAATATTGTCCTCACCCCAAGTTTTTGTCAACCAGCCCATATGCATCATCGTTGGTAAACGTGAGCATGCCGCAGCCTGTATGCTTGATCAATATAATCTCCTTGGTACCAAGCAATTGCTCGGAGATGATGATAGATCGCAGAGCGTCTTTTGCCGAGGCACCAGCCTGATTGCCAAGACGTAGCAAAGTATTAGTCACCGTCTATGCCCTGACTGTGATAGCAGATGAGCGAACGTACATTACGAATGACATGAGCGTCTCCCAGATCGATCCCGAATGCAGAAGCAGGGTCGATCCGTGCGTCCATACACGTCAACACGAGATACTTTTTCGCTGGAGGCAGTGCCAAGTGGCCCTTGTCGAATTTCGACGAGTACTCGGCATTCTTCGTCTCGAGGTTCCGTATAGTGTCTGACATGTCGTTAGTTCATATGCCTTTTGAGAGAGGTGCTCGAACTTAATGACTTCCATAGCTTATATCTTATATTGGCCCTTCTGCGATGAGCGCCAAGTATCTGGGCAAAGCACGGGCACATGACGCGAATGGCGGATGGCGAATGGCAAATCGCGATGGCGTGCTGCTCAATTTACGCCGCAATGGTCTGTCGCTCTTTCACCTGACGTAGGCAGCGCTGCAATCGTCTCGAACTGTCAGCGATCGATGCTAGTCCGTCCCGCATGCATCTTGCGTGCTTTTCGGGCGTCGTATATCACTTTATCTAAAATGGTAGTGATACATGCAACAATAGTCAAATCTAGATTTATCTATGCGGGACCCAGTGCGTTGTCCCGGTCAACAAGAAGCTCTCGTATGGTACTGATCTGCCTTCCAAAGATGGCTGGAAAGTCTGTACTGAAGCATACGCTTTGAGGGCGTAGCGGTAGTAGCACTCGCTACAACAGCACTGAATCAGCTTGGCGAACTATGTTTGACACGTAGACAGAGACGAGCATTGTAGAGGTAGGAGATGAGAGAAAAGACATACTTGGCTGCAGGGCTGATGTACCCTTCTCGCAAGAAATTCCAGCTATTCTCCGCTATCCGCTCGACCTTTTCGGCGTTCTCAGGATTAAGCAGATCTTCCATAGCCGCAGGCAAGTGATCTTCTAGAGGTAGTGGTACTTCGACCATATTCTGATCCGGGTCGTTGTCCTTCGTGTTGAAAAGATGATGATAGTGCTGGATATACTTTAAGGGGTGTGCTACAATCACCGATCGACATTGCTGCAAGTACCTGCGCAGAGCATTGGAGTCAACTCAGATCGTCCAAAGGACTTCGCTACGATCATATGATTTGGTGATCAAAGTAGATCAGTGATGGCAGTGATGAACTCACTTTAGCCGTCCGCTATATGCCCATCCCTCCACATGAGCCAAGAAAGCATATTGACAGTGTTCCGCAGGACTCTTGAGATCCCCATTGTTCTTCTGTTTCTCCTCTTCGTCCTGGTTCACAGCACCCCAATTCAACTCGCGCACATCCGACCATGGCTGGTCAACGCTAGCGCGCAGTAATTCCTACAAATCTCTATTGTCAGCAACAAGTTCGGATAACAAGCAAAATCTGTGAAGAGAACGCTCTGCTCACCTGTCGTACTTCGACCATGGGTACGCCACGCCAAAAGAGTTTCTGAATCTTGTTCTCCCAGCTCGAAGCAATCACAGAATCACTATCGTTGCTCAATCTCAATCCCAAACTCTCCTCGTACGCCAAAGCCTTGTCTCGGACCTCTGTATAAGCGCCGACGCCAGGTTCAGGCCAAGAGTAGAATCCGAAATCTGCCCAAGCACAAATTAGCTTCTCCGCTACCAATTTTGCCTGTAATGATGGAGGCGACGCACCAGGCATGAGCCATAGTCCCTTCTGACTATCTTCACGGTCTAATACGAAATGGGGATGATTACCTCCGCCAGCATCTGATACTTGGATAACAAAACTACATGTAAGTAGACAGCTCAAGGGCGGCACACTCACTCGACATCTGGTATAGGCTCTGGACTAGTGATGACAGTTCGGTATATGGCAGCCATCGCCGCTTGTGCTCGAGAATTGATCCCGCCATTGAACGCTTTGACGTAGAGCTACGACACGACCTACGTCAGTCACAGGCAAACGGTGTGTAGATGATGCAAAAGTACGCACCTTGTTGTTGAGGACGACTAGCCTCGCATTGCCGCCATCTAGCTCTGCGGCGCCCACCATCTCAGCCGTGATCCCTCCTTTGGCGGAATACCATTTCTCCGCTCGGTCAGCTTCCAGGTACAAGTCCGGATACCGCTCGAGGCATTGCTCGTGACTTAGTTGCAAGTTCTCCGTGTCAGCGCGTTGCGGTGGTCGAGCAACGTATGTCGTGCCAAATGAAGACGGTAATAGAGGTAATGTGAAGCTCGTCGCTGGGTGGAGGTGCGCGAGCAAAACTAGCGATACAGCTAGTAACGCCAAGCCGCCAAGGTAGTAGTTGGCTATTCGCGGCGCCATGACGTCTGTAACTGGCTTTCAAAAGTGCGTCGGCGCCGAAGATCAACCAAAAGCTCAATAGTAGATATGCGTGTGACAGACTTTTTCAGTCAGACAAGTTCATGCATTGTTGCATTGTTGCTCATATGATTTTGAGCCCTTCACGTAATACGTACTCCTTCGACTGACAGCTGGCTATGACAGCAGCGAATTTATCAACCGAGACCAAAGTGCCATTTAAGGTAACACTAACCCATCCTGCCACGGTACGAAGTCGGGGACATAGAGCTGGCTGTCAGGGCAAAAGACTACCCACTTACCCTGGATCGACTGCGATGCGCATTCTCGTCTCGTCTCTTTACCCCATCGCATCGCATCGCAGCGCTTGTATGATGCTGTCATACGTCTCAGGATAACCTTTTTTTTTCTGTCTCTTACTGACCTGGTACCAGCGCCGCGGAAAAATAGACTCACACCAAGACATGCACCGTGCATGCAAAGCGTAAATATGTAAATATGCAACGTCGAGATCCATTATTCGTTGCTACTCTACATTCAACCAACTACAGCAGCAGCATTAGTAAAATGGCCATCTCAGCTTCAGAAGGACAGAACGGACACAGTCAGGTGGAAGAGGTCGAGACCTTAGTCATCGGTGCTGGTCCCGTGAGTCTACTACATACGATTACAAAACGTGCGCATAGGGTAGAACTGACCTGGTCAATCGTTTTGTACAACAGACCGGTCTCGGCGCAGCGACGCGACTGAACCAGCTCTCACGCTCGTACCTCGTCGTCGACGCTGCAGACGCTTCGGGTGGATTGGCTAGTACCGACACGACGCCCGAAGGCTTCTTGTTCGACGTTGGCGGACACGTTATCTTCTCGTAAGTCGTCGCGTTTCGCTGGAATCTGTTGCAGTTGTAATCCGTCCCAAGCTGAATTACGATAATGAATAGACATTACGCATACTTTGACGATGCGATCAACCGCGCGTTGCCAGGAGCCGACGACTGGCAGACCCATCAGCGGGTCAGCTACGTCCGCAGTGCTAATCGATGGGTTCCATGTGAGTCTAAGCCTTGAGGATGATCTGAAGTTGGGCGCTATGCTAATCATGCGTCAGACCCGTACCAGAACAACGTTTCCCAGCTCCCTGTCGATCTAAGAGTACAGTGCATTGACGGACTCATCGTCGCTGGTGAGAACCGCGCGAAGACTCCTGGGCAAAAACCCAAAAACTTCGATGAGTGGATCTTGAGGAATATGGGCGAGGGCATCGCGGATCTCTTCATGAGGCCGTACAACTTTAAGGTCTGGGGTGTGCCCACAGTCGATGTGAGCAATCTCTCCTGTTCAGTCTACCCTGTCTCTGTCTCTCTCTTCGTCCCTCTCCCTTCCACGCACGCCATGACATGATATATAGTATTGCAGACCACGCTGACAACCTTCATAGATGCAATGCGAATGGCTCGGAGAACGTGTCGCTGCGCCCAACCTCCGCACCGTAGTTCGCAACGCCATCACCAAAGAGACCGCTGGCAACTGGGGTCCGAACGCCACATTCCGTTTCCCTACTCGAGAAGGGACTGGCGGTATCTGGACTGCCGTAGCGGACCAACTGCCCAAAGATAAATTCCGTCTTAGCTCTAGTGGCACTGTCGAGAAAGTTGACTCGGCCTCGAAAACCGTCACGCTCGGCGACGGTCGACAGGTCAAGTACAAGCACCTCGTATCGACTATGGCAGTGGACCAATTCTTGCCCCGCCTCCAAGTCCCGTCCGACCACTCAACCAAATTGCAGAAGATGCAGGAAGCGACTAAAGGTTTGGTCTACTCCACCACGATCGTGCTCGGTATCGGAATCCGTGGGTCTCGCCCAGAACGTATCGGCGACAAGTGTGAGTCTGGCTTCGTATGACAGCACTTGCAACATGCAATATCCGCGTAAGCAATGAACCTCTCATTGATGTTTTGTTGTATTTGTTGCAGGCTGGCTGTACTTCCCTGAAGACAACGCACCCTTCTACCGCGCGACCATCTTCTCCAACTACTCGCCCTACAACGCTCCTGCGGAAGACATCAAATTGGCCACGATCCAAAAGGGCGATTCATCATTATCGTTCGATGCAGAGCCCAAAGAAGGGCCTTATTGGAGTTTGATGTTTGAAGTGTGTCAATCGGATAAGAAACCTGTCAACATCGAGAAAGTATTGGAGGACACGATCAAGGGCGCAGTGGCGACAGAGTTGATCTTGCCTGAGGATGAAATTGTCTCCGTCTACGAGAGGAGGTTTGACCATGGATAGTGAGTTTCACACTACACTGTCGACAAAAGTCTAAGGTCTATGTAAATAATTTTGCTGATGATGTGGTATCTTACAGCCCTACGCCGACACTTGGCCGAGATGCCGCCATTGCGCAGATCATCCCTTCGCTCAAGGACGACTTTGGGATTTGGTCAAGAGGTCGTTTCGGCAGTTGGAAGGTGAGTCTGTGCCCCCTCGACAGCTATTGAACATTTCATATGCTGACCCGTGTTTTTCTATAGTACGAGGTGAGATAACGTCGTGGCCTGCAATTTTACGAGATGAGAAGCTATGCTGACGATAATTATTCCGAAACGAAGGCAGGAAACCAGGACCACAGTGTAAGTCTGACTCTGGAGCGTATACGACAGGAAGACGCTAACGCTCCAACACAGTTCATGCTAGGTGTCGAGGCAGTCGACAACGCACTGTTCGGTACCCCCGAGATGACGCTGCACGAGACCGACTGGGTCAACGGGCGCAGAAATACCGAGCGAAGGTTATTGTAATGCGTCTCGCAATCTCGTGATTAACTCTTGTTTTGAGACACCTACATACATATACGGATAAAGCGACTTGGAGGGACAATGTACCATCACATGCATAGAGGTCATAGATCATTCTCACCCGTGGACTGGACGGTCGCTCACCCTCAACATTGTTTCAAGTTCGAGGGTCGGCGACCGTTGGTGGAATGAAATTTTGCTGTAGCACCGACTGCACAAATACTCGATACATCCGACCATGTTCTTCATCGCGATGCTTAACGAGTTGTCTTTCAACGTCCACCGCCCAAGAACTACCGCAATGATTTTCTGATATGCTATGCACATGCATGATTTCATGTCCTTTCGTAAAACCCGAATAAAGTGCAATTGAAAGAATGTATAGCCACTTCTCTCTTAGTCCCGCCCTCTAGATCAGTCGTATGTCTTCTGATAGCTGAACTCCTCTCGATCCTCAGCCGCAAGTCGAGCGTACCTAAGACCCGATAAAAGCGATCAGCAAGTATCCGTCCACGTTTGGAGACAGCTAACGCCACTCACTCCAACAGCAATCTAAACATGTATGCCTGCATGTCCTCCCATCGCCAATGCTCTTCTCCAAACTTCTTTGCCTGTTCAGAAATCTGACGAGCAATCTCGTCATGACCACCCGCTCGTCCATCAGGAGGGCCAACAAAGAACGACATGATATCATAAACGTCTGAGTAGTCGATGTTGCAGGGCTGGTGCAGTATCGTCAGATCTTAGTCACACAGAGAAACAAGATACGCACCACATAGTGAACCCAAGGCGTGAGCCAGTCTGAAAGCCACTCCGGATAGATTGTTGCCTTGACCACAACACTGCCGGACATGATGAGTCGGTGGAAGCGCGATGACCAGCCGTTACCATCGATATCAAAAACGTCTATTTGTCAGCTTGACCCGGTCAAGATGTACTTACATTTATACTTTGCCGCATCTTCAGGCTTGACACGATCCAAGAAGTGTATCTCATCCGCCATCTCACCGCAAGTGCCGTCTTCGTCCTTGCATTGATGAGGTTTGCCGGTCAACCCAACGTCCATATACGCTTCGTTGAGCTTGCCAATACCCCAGCTCTCCTTGTCCCAATCCTTCCCGCGCTGCACCCAGACTTCGCGCTCGCCTTGTGTCTCCTGTGTCATCAATGCAAGTCGTGGCCGATGGCTTTGATGCCATGTGTACGCCGAATTTTTGCGCTTCGAGTATGAGTCACCGGTAGAACTGCCGCGCCAGAACAGCTTGTCGATAGTTTTTCCCTCCCAAGGAACAAACTTTTCCTGAGCGGATTTCGAGGTGTGATTCTCATATGCTTCCAAGGGAGTGGTGAGGAATTCCTGATTTCGAATGAACTTGGAAAGCTGGAAGATGGGACGGAGCATGGTATCACGCGCGAAATCGAATGAGAGGGAGCCGTGCAAGTTCAAGAGCTCAGGGTTGTAGCAGAAATCATAGGTCTGTAGAGGGTCGTAGATAAAAGTGGTTTCTGCTCGTCAGCTTCGACAAATAGGTGCCAACTCACCTGGTGGGGGCTTCTCGTATGGGAGACCATCTCTAAGTGCAACGGCTCGTGCCCACGCTGGACTATCGGCTGGGCACGCTGACACCAATCCCTTGACCGGTTGTCTTCCCTCCTTCTTCTCATACGGCTTGAGGTCCGTCTCACTGAGAAATCGACCATTCCTGACAGCGTTTAAAGCCAACTGTTTCTGATCATCGCCAAGCAGCCAAGATCCCAAATCATGATCTGACATGTAGAAGACAACTTCGGCGGGAAGGTATTGTGCCAGAGGTTCAAGGAGGCTGAAAAGCAAGCGGGCACGAGCGGAGACGGCTCGGTCCCCCGTGAGTGAGGAAGCCGATGTGGGAGAGAGGGTAAAGATCCTGATGTCAGCTCATGTCCTATGGCGTCAACTCACGAGGTATGCGGTGTAGTCGCCAAGTCTGCTACCCGTTTCCTAAATGTTTCTGGAGACAGCGCGAAATATGGTTGAACATCACGGAAGATTTGGTCGTACTTGATTTGTTAGCTGACGACAGGTTTGAATCAACTCACATCGTCGACAATCTTGACCTTGTTCCGCTTGCAGAACTGCCACCACTCCTCGAAGCCCTTCGGAGGCGCTCGGCCATATCGCCGACGATACTCGGTGACAGCTTGCGGAAGAGTTTTTGATTGTCTATACAGATGGCGTCAAGTTGAATGATCAATATCAAGCCAAATGTTTGCGTGATGATGGACTGACCTCTCAAGCAGTGATGCCCATTTCTGCTGCCCGCTTTTCACTAGCTCAAGGATGGGATGAGTGTTCATAATCTCCTTTAATCTCTTCTTATCTTTCCTCTTGAGTCCTCCACGCTTAAGCAACGCGTTGATCCCGTCCCATCCTTTGACCAGTCCATCGTCGCTCAGCTCCAGACCGCGAGGCAAATTGGGATCCGAGGTAGCTAGCCATTGTCCCAAGGCTTTATGCTGTGATCTGATAGTTGCCAATGGTGAGCTGCGCTGCTGTTCAGCATCGCCGCTCGAAGAGTCGAGGTCGTACTCCCACTCGTGCTTTGTTTCCGGTGAAAAGATCAAAAAGGACAAGGCCACCAAGCATACAATCGCCAACAGCAGAGTCGCCCTCGTCACCCGCAGGCGAGGCATGATGGGCGTATGTCTCTTGGAGCTAAGTATGGTGGTGGTGTCGAAAAGAGATAAGCAAAAAGTGAAGAAGTTTGACCAACGGATGGTGCACGTAGAGTAAACTCCTTGTTCGCGTCCCGGTAAGAACATGTTTTTGCGTTTGTGGAGGGAAGGGATTACCCTGAAAATCTAAACAGCGGGAACATGGGAAGAGCGTGACTACCTGCTCGGGAGCATGGCCACGTGGTAGATGCAGGTCGAGAGAGTGGTAGCCCATGCATACTAGTGATACGAAGAGGGTGAGAGTATGAAGAAAAGTATCCAGTGACATAGCGTCCATATCAACACACGACATGTGGACAGTGGTAGAAATCGCTTGAGACAACGTTGTGAACCAGCGAGAGGAACAAGCCATATCTCAACAGGATGTTTCACTTTTGTGTTTTCTCGCGTCTTAGTCTGGTAGCGAGAGCGGGATCTCCCCTGGTTCATGTCGCAGCAGCGAGTAGCTTGTTATTGTCAGGGGAAACAGGTCAATACTGTAGCTGAGAGTAGCAGAGGGGCCGTTCCTACCTGGTTCATGCCAAGATGTACATATATGCAAGTGGTATTTGTACAATGTATACACCATACTGTATAATGACGCAAGCACGCTAATGACACAAAGGGCGCTCTCGTTTGTTTTCAAAATATCCGCAAGCAAATACCATTCGTTTCCTGCCTCGTTCTCGTTATCAACCACGTACTCGATACACATTCAAACACCTATAACACTCCTTTCTTTTCATAAGCACACACACCGACCTACTCGACTCTGCTTTCATCGTCTTGCTCATACTCCATACACCAATGCATTATCGGTAGACAGCCCAACTTCACACACCATACACCACCATGACAGGTCCAGCCGGCTCGGGCTCTAGTCCAGCGAAAGGAGCAGCGTTCGCAGGTCTAGTCGGGAACCTCATGCACAAATCGCCATCGAATGCTCCTAACGGCGATGCATCGTATGGCGGTGATGACAGCGAAGTGGGTACGAGCAAAGGTCTGCCCAGTACGGGTTTGAAGAGGAACACTGAGGAGTGGAAGGAGAATCATCCACCTCGAAATCAGAATGGTGATACCAAAGGCTCGAAATCGAGGTCTAGGAGTAGTAGCCAGTCCTCTTCGAGCTCAATACCGTCCGACGTCAATGATGAAGCCGATCATAGGACGAAGCAAGAACAGGAGGATGGGCAGGAAGGAGCTGAAGGAAGAGGTCCCGGTCATCACGAACGTTTCATCCCTGATGGCAACGATGGTGATGCTGTATACGACTCGCCCACCGAAGAATCTCCTACCGTCCCGAAACCTAAACATGCGACGGCTCCTAGATCAGGCCCCATCACCGCTCGACATGACGCACCCAAAGACGATGATGAGGACCACCAAAACGACATTGATCCGGAAGAAAGGGTCAACCACCGCGATTCCAAAGCTGAACGATCTAGAACCGATGAATTGGGCCGACGACCTGACGGCATGCCTGGAGTAAAGGAAGAAGAGAGTCCGGGTCCTAGAAACGAGATTGTGCTGGATGCTAGAACATCGCATATTCATGTAAGCAATAGACATAGCGACGTCTCTATAGTCATACTAACCCATCTTCAGTACCACGAAGTGAAGGAGTCCACCGTGACGGGTCTGAAACGAGGACCGATCCTCAAAATCACTCCCGATGGCGAAGGAGAGTATCCTCCAGGTGAAACTCCTCGTCCTTCCCGGACGACCTCTGCGATATCCGTCAGCGGAAGCAGCATTGAGATGGATACGTCAAGACGAGGTGAAGCAGGCGATCATCAGAATGGCACTTATCGTTCAGCTATGCAGGGGTCGTCCAAGAAGGAGAAGAAAAATATAACACGGAGTATGACGCGTTTCAGCAGCTTTAGAGAGGATCGTCCTGATGACTCGGAAGGAGATGAACATTCGCCCGATACGCCTACGGACAACGCACAAAAGCGTTGGTCCATGCTCCGTCAACGAGTCTTGCCATCTCGCACTTCCTATTCCAACGGTCCTGCACCTGGACCGGGCAAGGTCTCGGCTCTATCCCATACAGCTATAGGCTCAGTTCCAGTCACAGCGGAACTCTTCGCCGGTCAATTACCGGTCATGATGCTCAAAACATGGTTGGATCGAGATGAAGATGGACATAGAGCCGTGCCAGTACTGCTTGGAAATCTGCGATTCCGCGTAGGCGATAGCGTGGGCTTGCGCCAGGGACGAGAAACGGGTAAAGAGATGTTCAAGCTCGAGTGCGAGTACGGCGATGGAGTTGTGAAATGGGTAAGCCACCAATGCTTGGTTTTTGCTGATAAATTCAGGTGATATATCGCGAACTACGCGACTTCTTCTCCCTTCATGCTCATTACAAAGCAGCAAACTTCGGAACATCCGTCCCCGGTCTGCGTACCGCTCGTCGAGTTGAGATACCAGATTTTCCAAAAATGAGTATCCCATATCTCAGCAAATTCGGAGGATGGGACAACAAGGATCGGGAGAAGGCACGGCCTGTCGGGAAAGCAGAGTATGCTCAAGCTAGTAGAGACGCTCTGCAGCAATATCTAGTCGAGCTTATCAGGGCAGTCGTAAGTGCTCTCTCATGCTCAAACGTCTGAGCCGAACCTGATGATTGGCAGATCTTCCGACCCGAGTCAAATCGTTTATGTAAATTCTTCGAGTTGTCCGCTCTCACCCTTACTCTCGCTCCTCGAGGTGGATTCCAAGGCAAAGCGGGTTTCCTCAAGATACCCGGTGCGAATGCAAGTCGAAGAGCCAACCAGCCCGGTTTGGCGCCAACAAGCTGGAAAGCCAATCGAAATCCAAAATGGTTCATTGTCAGAGACACCTACTTTGTCGCCACAGACGGACCAGAAAGCGTGAGTCGTGTGCCGACGGTCTGGGTGCCCTGACTAACACACTTGTATACAGACCGACTACTATGACGTTTTCCTGATAGACTCAGACTTTTCTATCGAGCGACCCAAACGGTACTACCGAACGGGAATGCACCTTTTGTCGGGACACGGCGGTAACAAATCCATTCGTGACAAAAACGACCCTCATTCGAATGACGTGGATCTCGATAACCCCCTCAGTCGCGAGATCTATGTGAAATCTGGTGAAGGCAAAGGATCCAAGGCACAAAATGTCAACGATGACAGCGAGCAGGATGCGTCGCAACATACTTTCTACATCATTAATTCGCAGAGGAGGCTGAAGCTCGTAGCCAAGAATGCAGTGAGTCGACGCGAAATCAAGCACAGAATAAGAAGCTGATAGTTCCATCTTAGCGCCAAATGCATCAGTTCATCGTCTCGATGGAACGGATAGCTGCTCAGAGTGTGTGGACAGGAAGAAATCGTTTCGACTCGTTTGCTCCGCTCCGAGTGAACGTTGCGGCGCAATGGCTTGTCGATGGGGTGAGTTCTATCACCGTTGCTGGGGCTGACGGGACAGCGCGATTATTTCTGGAATCTGAGTCGTGCTATGAACATGGCCAAAGATCGAATCTACATCCACGACTGGTGGATATCGCCCCAGCTATACCTTCGTCGACCAGGCGACGAGCGATATCGTCTCGATAATATCCTCAAGAGAAAGGCAGAAGAGGGCGTCAAAATCTTCATCATTATCTACAACGAAGTATCAGATAAGACGACTCCTGTCGACAGTCTGTACGTCAAGAAGACGTTGACGGGCTTGCATCCGAACATCATGATCCAGAGATCGCCGTCGCACTTCCAAACTGGTACATTCTACTGGTCACATCATGAGAAACTCTGTGTGATCGATGAGACCATTGCTTTCATGGGCGGATTAGACTTGTGAGATAGGTTGCTCGTCCACGTACAGAGTTCACAGAGCTGACCTATCGCCTTCATAGATGCTTCGGTCGGTGGGATACCTCGCAGCATATTTTGACGGACGATGACCACACTGCTCCTGATGGACCCGATGGACCAGTATGGCGAGGCAAGGACTACTCGAACGAAAGGGTAGTGGAATATACCAACTTGGACAAACCTTTCGAGGACATGTTTGATCGAACAAAAGTGCCCCGTATGCCTTGGTGAGCTCAGATTTCACTGCTATAGAGAAAAAGAGCTGACAACATCTTCTAGGCATGATGTGGGCTTGCAAATTGTTGGTCAGCCTGCGCGAGACCTATGTCGACACTTCGTACAGCGGTAAGATAGCCTCATGGGCTTTGGTACCTCCAAGCTGAGATACCTTTTCCTAGATGGAACCTCCTAATCAGGACCAAAAATCACAAACGCAAACTGCCATTCCTCTTGCCCGCAGCGGACTTTACGGATCGGGAGCTCACGGATCTGAATTTGAGGGGTACATGCGAAGTGCAGATTTGTCGCTCTGTCGGACCCTGGTCTATGGGCACGTTGACCAAGATTGAGCATTCCATACAAAATGCTTATTGCAAGTGTGAGTTGGTTTGACAAGTTAAACCCAAAGCCTACATATAGCTGACCTACGACGACTAGCGATTCAAACGTCTGAGCACTTTGTCTACATCGAGAACCAATTCTTCATCACCTCCACCATTGTTGATGGTGTGCCCGTCGAAAATGGAATAGGCGATGCTCTAGTGGAGCGTATCATCCGTGCTCACAAAGAAGGAACAGAATGGAGAGCGTGTATCGTCATTCCGCTTCTACCTGGATACACTTATCCTATTGACAGCGGGGAAGCAAGCTCGGTACGAATGATCCTCGAATGTCAGAACAGGACGATCTGCAGAGGGACACATTCCATTTTCTCTCGATTGAGAAAGGAAGGTATCCAGGTGAGCTTCTTTGTAGGCGCACAACAATCGAAACAAAGCTCATTAGATACGTAGCCCGACGACTACATCACCTTCTTCTCCCTGCGTGGTTGGGCAAAGTTCAAGTCCGGAGCTTTGACCACTGAACAAGTCTATATCCACGGCAAAACGATGATAGTAGACGATCGTGAGCTGATATCGACTATGACTCCGAGTCGGACAGCTAACATGATTTCAGGTTTGGTGCTGTGCGGCTCCGCAAACATCAACGAGCGAAGTCAACGCGGTGATCGAGATTCCGAATTGCTAGCTGTGGTCCGTGATACGGACATGATTGATGGGTGAGCTCTCTGTCGCCTATCATTATGCCCGACCGAAGCTCACCTTGAAACGTGTAGTACTATGGCCGGACGTCCATTCAAGGTTGGCCGATACGCGCATACACTTCGTATTCGATTGATGCGCGAACACGTCGGTATCGACGTCGACTCAATCGACGAGGATGAATTGATGTCTCGCGAACCCATCGCTGATGCTGATGAGGTGGAAACTTGGGATCCAGATCATGAGCAGGAGAGCGATGATGAGCAGAGAGATGGTATCACCAAGGTCAAGAGGACTACGGTAAAGAGTCGATTGTTGAGAACGGTCGAGAGCGGCGTGTCGAGCGGTGAGTCATGGTGCTTGTTCAGCACATGTGAAGAGTCCATTCATGAGACGCTGAAACTGACTCATGACTCAGTGACCAAGGGCGTCAGCGAAAATGTCCAGTCCAACCTGCGTCAAGCAGCGGATAAAGTGGTCCATCCCGTCACCGCTGTTATCGGCGGGCAGACCGTTGCTCATCATCTGGTAGACAATGGCGACCCGAGCGAAAGAGAAGACTACGATCGTGAAGGACGTTTAGCAGCTGGATTTGCGTCTTCGATAGTCCCCACTCTGGAGGAGAAGACGATATTCGAACGAAGACCGGAAGCGACGCATGCCAATGGAAAACCGCTGTTCGATGTTCTCGAGGAAAGCGACCAAGGTCATGGAGCTAGCGGTGGCCCAAGCGGCAATGCGAGCGATGATCATTCCAACTCTCGGCAAGATAATACCGGGATTGAAGGACAATCCGGACCAACCGAAGCGCAGGTTCCGGGGGAAGTCAAGAAGAACGACCTGATTTCCGATGATGATCCATCCGCGAAGAAGTCTGGGGCGCCAGCTCTCAAAGGAAGCCCCGACGATAAAGAGCTGTATGGCGCGCCTGCCAATGCTCCCACAGATGACGATCGGCCTCCTGATCAGGATACTGAGAGAGAATCGACCACAAAAGAGGAGGCTCAAGCTGTCCAAGCGCGAAAGACGTTGAGAAAACATCTGCATGCGAAAGTCCAGCTTAGCGCGTGGAATATGCCGACACCCACACCCAAGATCAACCCGAATAGATTCCATGATCCCCTCGATGAGCGATTTTGGAAGGATATGTGGGTGGCGACTGCGGTGCATAATGTGAGTTCGTTGTTAGAGATACTCAATATATATTGCTGAGTCAGAGCAATGGCTAATTCTGTCTTGTGCAGACCGAGATCTTCCGGAAGGTATTCAGATGTATCGTGAGTTCAGCTTCGTGATCATATTCGACGTCGAGGACATGAGAAGCAAGCTGATGTACTCTTCTATATTCACAGCCTGACGATCTGGTTACGTCCTGGGCGCAGTACAAAGCTTTTGCGAACCACGCTGAGAAATTCAACAAAGAGCCTGAAGACGTTGCTGCGCCAGGCCACGACGAGCCAGTCAAAGTGACGCATAACGGTCCTGGTACCCATGGTGCTGGCGGAGGTGGAAGTGGCGGAGGTCATATCCAGCCTTTGTCGAATTCCAATGGCGGAAACGCAACTGGACCACCAGGACGCGGAGAAGGTGGTGGAGTACTTTCAGAGACTCGCTCAGCAGATGTAGTGGATGGGAAACCGAAAGATGTTCGATTCCACCATCACAAAGGCGATAAACACGACAAAGATAAAGATAGGGATCCGCCTATGTCGCCGAAACCGAATGGAGAGAACCTCTCAGGAAGTGGAGCAGAAGGCGAACAGGCTCGTCGAAACCCGTCAGGCCCGGAAGATCCGTGGCAAGAGTGGGAAAGAGCAGAGATGGAGGCGCTTCTTGGGGAAGTCAGAGGTCATCTTGGTGAGTCCTTGGTCTCGTCATACGGTTCGAAGGATGGGAGTGCAATGGGGCTAGACCGTGGTCTTGTGATTGTCTGCCCGCGCGCCTCTGGCAATCCCTGCGCTTTGGTAGCCCTGATTGGTCTTCTGCTCTCTCATCTACCTTGCCTTTATTTTTCTTACATCCCGATATTCCAAGGGTACCAAGCTGACGTGTGTATCTTCCTTTTCGCAATCTCGTTTTCCTGGCCTTGTCTCGACTCTTGCTCCCTCGCACTCTTCTTCTCTTCACCTCCACATCATCAAAACCACCGAATACTTCATCGCTCGCTCCTCGTCGTTGACAATTGGCCCTCTTTCCAACTAATCGCCCGCCCGTAGTCCTCTACTCGACCCGATTCCTCGAAGCGGAGGATCTCGCCAATAACTTCTTGTTCAATGTGAGCTAGATCTCTACTTGCATCCTGAAGAGCTTAGCTGACATTCATCATTCGCAGTCTGACAAGATCCTTCCTTTACCTATTTTCGACTAGTCAAGGATACACGACCATGCTGCTTGCTCGCACGACATACACGGCCTCGACTGGATCTCACTACATCTTCAAACTGGATACCTTTTCCTTTTCGCATTCCCACATCTCTGCATCGCTCTTATCATTATCACAATCACGATCACACTCCAACTCCACCACATCACTCGCAGCATACATGGTTGTTGTCATGGATTAACGAAGTTTTCACCTGATTTGATCTCACGAGTATCTCCTTGTCTACTACATTGTACCTAATTTGCATCGATGCAGCTTGTTTCCATGATCGCAAGCGTTGAGCATGCTCATTGGGTCATGGTAGTAGTTCTGTCTGTGATGTGACTAACTTGTGATACCACGATTTACGTCGCGAGTGCTACCCAACTCCACTAGTATTATACGTATACATCGTTGTATCAACCAAGATGTTTTTGTTATATCGACGTCTATTTGCTCTCAGCGTTCTGTGAGATCCAGCCCAACTCCACCTAAAACCCGATATCTGCCAACAAAATACGCACGGTGCCCTAAGTCTTCTTCCACAGAGTCCAATCGCCCTGCAACCACCGCTTCGATCCCGACAGAGCTAGGGCCGCCGCTATGCCCATCCCACCACAAAATCCAATCGAGATATAATACGCCTCCGCCCCTGTCCTGCCCAGATGATTCTGACTATAATCTAGCAGGGCTACTGCTATAGGCTGCCCGACTAAACTAGGTATGACTAGGCATAACCAGAAGATAGACAAAGCGGAACCCAAATCTTTCACGCCGACTACGCGCGCTGCGACTGGAGTCGTGGCTGACCATACTGTCCCCCCAGTCATTCCTTGGACTAGAGCGTAGAATACTAAGACCCCAAATGATTTCGCGGGTAGCCATATAACTAGCGTTGATAGACCGCATATCAGATAGCTGAGGATAGTCAAGTTGAGTCGTCCGCCTTTATCTAATAGGAACCCTAGGGCTGGTCGCCCAATCATCTGCCCTGCGGATAAAAGCGATTGTAGTGCTGCACCTTGCGTTTGCGAGAGTGCTAAGCCGTGGGTCGCGAATGAGGCTAGAGAGTAGAGAGCGATGAAGTACGCCATCACTGCGAAGATACACATTTGTCAGCTGGCTCGAGAGTTGAAATAGTCAGGCGTGGAAGGATGTGGATGGTGTTTTCGTGCAAGATGACGAAGCTCAAAGATGGTGTGTCGCCGTGACTATGACCAGAGAAAGATGGCTTTGGTCGCAGAGTCGGTCACTCCAGGGCAGTAGCCCCGAAGTAGACAGAATGATACGTCGTTGCAATGTCGAAAACCGAAGGGACGAGGCGACAAAAGGCACACAGCCAGAGTCAGAGAAAGAGGACCATTGCTCACTCACTGACTAGCGCTCCCCAAACTAACACCCACACGAAACCCGGATGGACCAACCATTTCACCTCCAAGGGTGCCTGCCTCGCTCCGACAGCTTTATGTCTGCCTTTCAACAGCAGAATAGCTGGGATAAGCAAAAGGAGGGATATGAGGCCGTTTATTATTAATGCCCATTTCACGCCTAGTGAATCCAGAGCGAGGCGGGTCGTGTTGCACCATATCAGTCCGCCTAGGCCTGAGCCAGCGTTTGCCAAGCCCTGCAAGTATGAGCGTCAGCTTCTAGCCTTTGAGGTTGAGGTGGCAGCGTGTGAAAGGGAGACGATTAAGCAGAGTATGTGTAAGGATTATGGCCGATCAAAATTGAAAGTAGGGAAAATGAAGATCGCCTGATGATCGCAAATCCGGATTTTACGAGAGTCGAGTAGAGGAGATAGACACTTACTTGAGCAAGAGCAAGTCGGCGGTCAAACCAGTGAGCAAGTAAAGGCTGAGACGGGATCATACTCTGTGAAATACCGACACAATCAAGATATCAGCAACATATCTTCCTTCCAAAAAATGGGGAGCTCACAAGACCGAGTCCTATAGGACGAGCGAGACTTAACAGCTTCTCATAAATCCGAGTAATGGTTGTTGACGGCGATTAGATGATTGATGACTCACCAGTACCGAATATTACCCCTTGACAGAACAGGAATGTCCCGAATGACTTGCAGAGTCCCGCCATGCATTGGCCCAAGGTCACGAGCGCAGCACCTGGAGTAAGAATGTATCAGCGCTAAGGTCCCTTTATATTCAGTCTAGTTTAATCGATATGTCAGGAGGGAGTGCGCCGCGGTCATCGCGCATATATACCTCAGTCATTCTTCCTCCTTCCTGCTTCTGTCAGACTGTGTGACCTCCAGTTTGTACACTGTCCGTTTCGTATGTCTCCGGCATCCTTCGCTCTCCATGATCTCCTAGGACACCCTGATCCACTATTTCCTCGAATCACAGCAACTGCCTTGAAGCCCATGAAAACAACGCAGTGACTCACCCACTCCCATAGTCGCTCTAAAGCCAATCATCTTGATTAACCAATTCGCCAACGGCCCACAGCCCAAAGCGCAAGCGACGCTCAATCCTCCCACCCAAGCGTAATTGAGCGTTGTCCCGCCGTGGAAGTGATTGTTCTCAAGGTAATAAGCTGAGTAAACGCCGTAGGTCGTGTTCATCCCTATCCCCCGACAACCTTATTAGCTTTCTTCCATCCCCATGAAAATCATTGTCGAAGTGATATCTCGAGAGTCAGAGAAGGAAAAGAGGAGAGTGACAGCTCTTTCAGATAGCCGGAGTAGCGCTCGTCTCGACTTGGAGAGACTACTGGACCACACAAAAGACATCTGGACTCACCCCATGTCGCTGCGTTGAGCGCAGCGAGACAACAAGCTATCACCCATCCATACCCTCCATCAGGCGGCCGATCGTCTGCTACCTCCTCTTTCATCCCCAACTCTTCAGGCGCGGATGCAGCTGTACCGGCTGGCCCGTTCGACTCTTCTGCGTCCGTCGTGCTGGTGGTGGCCGTGAGCCCAGATTCGACATATCTCGACTCGAGCTTTGCTCCTGCCCCTGTCTCTGCTTTCGGCTCGTCCTGCGCTGAAATCAAGGTCGGTTGTGACATCCTTCTTGTTCGTGTGACTCGAGATTGCTCGAAGCAGCGACAACGACGATGGCCGAGATACTTATATACACGCCCAGTAGCTCGGCTCACAGGTGCTCACGAGGCCGAGGTAGAACAGAGAGGAGATCACAAAAGCATACTATACTGCTTGCTCGATGTTGAAAGAGAACTTTGTGGCCAAGCGTATGACCGAAATAGACATCTTTACGGCAACTTGTCTCGTACTCCGCTGCTATTCCCCGGCGACCGATGCGGCCGACACGGGCTTGTCCGAAATCTCCACTGCTCACGCTATTACCAAATTATGCTTGGACAGATGACGCTGTTGCGAAATAGTATCCATTGCAATGAAGTACAGTACATATCAGAAGGGTATATACGTTTTCAAGCTATATAGAAGTCGCGAACTCGTACAAACAAACAGCGGACGGATCTCTTTGCAGATTGGTCAATGATGAAGAAAAGAGTGTACAAACACAGTCACGCGTGTATACGTGTTAAAGATGGAAAGGTAGCGAGATCGGTCTAAAAGTGATGTGAGACTTGAATGTGTGGGTATAAGTGAAGAGGAAATCGTACGAAGGGGGAATACCGCCTATGGATCGTCGACTGTATGTACTTGACGATCAGCAAAAGGACGCGCAATCCGCAACTCCAATCAGGAACTCACAACGTCAGCCATTATCCTCTCACGACTCCTTCCTTACTGTGCGGTCGGAGTGAAAGTACGAGCGATCCTATCGCTATCCATCGCATCACCGAGGCCGAAGATGGACATGAATGTCGCATCGGGCTCGGGAGCGGGAAGGCCATGTATCTCCCAGGGCGAGTTGAGTGGGATAGGGGATGGAAAAGGCGAGGCGTCGGAGAATGGACTGAGTTCACGTACGGCTGTGCCCATCCACAGCGGTTGCGATAAGGCGATGTTGCTCCAGCCCACAGTCGGAGGAGGAATCAAAGAGTGCTCGAGCTTTGGTACGACTTCAGGTTTCGATTCTGGCTCAGTGATATTGAAGCGGATTCGAACTCGTTTGGCAGCTGGGACAAACTCGCCTGCTTCGGGATTGAACGATCTTTTCGTCGAAGTAGTAGTGGGTGGTGGGTAAATGATGGACTCAGCTGGCGTGGAGGGGATGGAGGTGGAGACATTGGAAGCTGATGACGACTGCGAAGTGGTGGTTTTAGTCGACGAGTTGGATAACCTTCGCTGAGGTGTGAGGTGCTCGACGGCGTCGACGTCGTTGGTGTTGGTAGCAGTGATAGGTATGGGTGGTGCGGCAGAGAGAGCTTGGTATGTCGCTTGCTTATTATGGGGTGATTGACGCGTAACCTGAACAACGAAAAAAGTGTGAGTGGGATTCGCCACCACACAGACCACTTCACTAGCCAATCACCCAATAACTCACCTCTGGCACCCAATCGCGCACTACGAGATTACGCGTAGCGTATGCCCTCAGCTTATCCACAGCGTCGAGCACCTCTTTACGCGTCTCTTCGCTGGATTGCACTCTACCGAAGAGGATATGTGCCTCGTCGCGATCACCATTACAGTATTTAGCGACTAGAGCTTGCCAGCCCGATCGTCGGCGGAGGTTGCATAAGTTTGAAGAGGTCTTCTTCACGCTGATTCCTGCTTCGGTCGCGAGGGACGCTTTCTCGGCTGGAGTAGGGTAGGGGAAGTAGAGGTTCGAGGCGAACCAGTGTCGGATGGCGGCGGGTTCAGTGGAGCAGCTGTTCTCGGGGGAGCGAGGTGGCGATGAGCTGGGTGGGAAAGCCGGTTCGAGTGAGACGCCATAGTGGCGTGAACTCTGGGAAGAACGTGTGCCCTTGTCGTCTGCAGACAGTGAGCTTCGAAGGCGCCAATGTACAGCGAAATACGAACCGTCTGATAGTAGGATCATCTCCAATTCCGCACATAGTGACGAAAGGTTACTATCGTACTCCTGCTGCAGCTTCAAGGCTGCTCTACTCAATGTCTTTACGTTGGAAGCCACATTCCAAGCTGTTGCGGCCGTGGCTTCATCGAGACTCCCAGTCAATCTGCTTGCGTTGATCTTGCTTTCTAGGGCTTGCAATTCGTGGAAACGCTCTCCGTGATAGCCCAGCAAGAACCGCTCGTGCCAGCGGACCAGGTCGGATTTGAGAGATTTCGACATTTAAAGATCTGCTATTAAAATGCTTAATTGACAACGAGATGAGAGAAGTACCACGACTTATACGTTGCAGTTCACTGCTCCAAGAAATCGTACATACGGCTGACACAAGGAAACTACTACGATGATCATCAGAACAGAACAATAAACTTTTGATGAATTTTGGCAATATGAAACATTTTCATCAGAGAACAGTCTATTGTTCTTGAAGCTCTTCACATTTCATGCACACGATAGAAAGCGACTTTATTGCTCTTATGAACGCTTCGTCATCGACTTGTTCACGAAGATGACTAGTCAACAGTCAGCCATGGACCGTATCGTCTCGTCTACAAATCGACTGTGCAAGAGCATTGCCTCTTTGACAACAATCCCACCTCCTATACAGATCCAGCATGAGCCGCCTCTGCTTCTACTACCCTCGGCCGAAGCCTTGATACCGCTTGACAGTCTACCCGACCTTCGCTCAGATGTCATCGCAGCAATCCGCCAGCGTACACTGAGGCAGCTGTTAGCCAGTCGGGAGGAGATGCTGGCAAGATATCATCTGATGGTCAAGCAGGTCCTATCGACTCAAGCTGTAGGCGGGATGACGGACATCGAGGTGGAAGGAAAGCTTTGTCAACTTTGGGAATCAATGTTCGCGCATCACTGCACACAAATTGCGACGACGGTCATATCTGCTTCGAGTCGGCTATCTGGACGTCTGAAGGGTCCAGCAGACGACAGAAAAGCGGCAGGATTCTCCTCTGTAAGTGAACACTAGTCCGGATGAAACAGGCTGATCACTCAAGCAGCGCACAATCGACATCCTCGAATCGACCTATGAACGATCCCAAACCCTCAACCCACTCGAAGTCAAAATAGTCGCCGACGCAGCTGGCATAACACCTCAACAAGTACGTTCATCCCATCCCATCCCATCCTATCCCATCTCATTCTGTCATGCCTACCCGTACTTACTCTGTCATAGGTCCGCACCTGGGTAAGTCCCTTTTCTTGCCACCCACCCCCTTATCTCTTCTCTTGATTCCACTCCATACCCACCAGCACGCGACGGCGATGCTGTGCGTTCTCACGCTCAACCCGTCGCTGCGACGCATCATTCATCAATCAATCATCAATTTCCGCCATCACTCAAAATTCTTATTGTTCTCTTTTCGTGCGTCAGAATCTGACGCTCGCCACATCTCATCATAAAACGCACGGATCGCCACTTTAACCCCTGACGTTTTATCCACACATCCTCTCCATACACAATCACAAATATACTAGCTGACTGTTTCCATTGTTCACTTTCTTATTGTTCTCCACCTCATCATCACCACTCGCGACTTGATCCGAACATTCTCCTGCATCACCACTCCACGCCATTGTCTATTCCGACTACAGTTCCAGAACAAGCGGAATCGCAAACGCAAGACCGACCCGAAACGATCCGCCTCCACCTCCACCAATGCATCACTTTCAGCTCCTATCCCTACAATTACTACAACCGTATCAGACTCACCATTAGACCAGCCAGCACTCAATGTCACGCGATACACAGACAATGCGCACGACTCTGCCATCCCTCATTTGGCCGACACTCTCTACCCTATCAATGAGTCTGGTGATGGGGTAGCAAATGAAAGAGTTATCAGGACTCTTCCTGCTAGACGACGAGCTGCCACCAAGATTCAGCCGCCATCAGAATCGCTAGTGGATCCAGCTCTCACCAGCACCACTGATACGCAAACCGTCTCTTCCAATAGCTCGCCATCACCTCACTCGACGCCTGAAGATGTTCCTGTTGACGACCAGCTCCTTGGGCAGTTGTACGTGCCTACGTATATTTCAGGCGAGTCATATGATACCATGGACCCATATACAGGGGAAATGGTACTTCCCATCAACGTCGATATGGGCGCAAACGAATCTGTGGCTCCTGAACAAGCCTTGCCCTTCTACGATGCCCTTTATCCCGGTTTCGATGCCCCTGCGGAGTTCGCCTACATTCCCTTGGCCGCGCCTCAAGTCATGCCGCTAGACTCAGCAGCTATGATTGCCGTCCAGCAAAGTCATCAGTACGACAGCACCTACCCAGCGCTATATCAGCTCTTCCCCACTACTCGATACAGCGATACAAACAGCATGGTCACCGACTTCGCTACGCTTACCACTGAAGGCGTACCGGTTTACTCCTTGTCGTCTCTATCTAATCCCGAGCCTACTTCGCCCGAGTCGCAAGGGCAGAGTCAATCAGTCTCGTCTCTGACTTCGACCTCGACCTACTGCTCAAACGATGGGCTTGTGACTCCAATGGGAGATGACCCGTTCTTAGGCATGTTCATCGATGCCTCTCCTGCGCCTACGATGGGGACTGGTACACCAAGCGACATCCATTCTGCCGCCGACAGTTCCCTTTATCCAAGCTCGTACTTCACTGCGGCGGCACAGGAGATGGTAGGACTGAACGGTACGGTGGGAATGCCGATTGAGTGGACGGACGAGCAGCAGAGTGAGATTCACGATTGGATCTATGATGTCTTGCCATTCGACCAGACTCCCACAGAATCGCCGGTAGAGTCATTCTATACTCCTTCGATCGTCTCTGCGTAGTCAACACTCAGTAGGGCAGGCGAAGTGAGATGCTAAAGGTGGAGAATGTCAGTAGGAAGGAGTGAAGATGGTAGAGGAACTGTGAAGGCAGAGTCAGGGGAGGTACCGAATTGGCAGTGTTGAGTAACGGTCTCGTATTGCAGGCGAAGTGACCTCGTTGGAATCATCCCAGGCTTTTCTTGTTGGTGATACCTCGATCAGACGGGTGGAGTCGTTATCTTATTCGAATAAACGATAACAAGCTGTGCACATATCTCACTATCTTTCAATTATGATTTCTTCTCCATCTCTTCGTCATGTCCTTTGCGTTGTACAGTCAGCCGTTGTCTTTGTTCGTAGATGGCTTTGCTTATCATGCACGAATTGCGATCGACTTGGAGACCAATCACGTCTTGACCGTCTGCTGGCCTGCTTTTCGTTCACTAGGACTCTTGCGCCGGATGTCCACAATTAACGACGGTCCGTCAAGCAGAATACACTAACGCAACTTCCACTGACGCCGAACCATGCACGAATGAGACAAGGAATGATGCGCAAACGATCAAGCAGAAACTCAAACACTTTGACATTTTTATGCACCATAAATGCATACCTCCTCCATCCACTACACATCTACGTCGATCAACCATCAAATACCAAAAGCAGCTAAACTCATTGTCCGTAGTCCAGCAGCATCTCGATATCCGACGATGACTCGTTCGTGCACATGAGCGCGCACGCTTACTCCTCGTCCTCAACTTCGTCCTGGTCGACCTTGAAGTATCGGAGAGAGTAGGTGTCCTTGGCGGTGGCGACGACACTGTGGAACGAGCGCTTTAGTGCGAGTTCCCTCCTTACTAAACAAGATATAACAAATGATGGAGTGTGTGACGGATGGGATATCAAGAGAGATGATACGCCAAATCGGCGTTTCGTTTTAGGGAAGTGGTAGAAGATATGGTATGAAGAGCAACAACTCACCGGAGGAAGTTCTCGAAAGAGTTCTTCTTCAAGTGCTTCTTGGTTAGGTACTTGAGGTATCGCTTGGAGAAGGGGATCGATGAAGTGAGGACGAGCTTGTTGCCTGAGGTGGGGAAGAGGGTCAGCATGTATGAACTCTAAGTGACTGCAGCGAGCGAGCTGGGAGACTATAGAAGGTGGAGCGAGGGGAGATGAGAGCAGCGACAATTTCCGCTCTCGCTGTAAGTAGAACAGGAGAGGAAGAAGACTGAAACTTCTCTCAAGCCCGCCAATCCCGCCTGCCAAGATATAGCACGGCACAGGAGATCAAGCAAAAGCTTCACTCCTCACTCTCCATCTACTCTCTCTCCACACTCAAAAAGACTTGCTCGCTGCTCGCCGCTCGCACGCCAGATGGTTCACAGCACTCACCCTCCTTCTGGATCTGGATGACCTCTCCGAGCTGACCGGCCTTGCCGTCAACCTTCACGCGGTCGTGGAGGAACTTCTCGAACGCGGCCAAGTCGAACACGCCATCGGCGACGGGGACGGCAGCGTCAACGTAGAATTTGTGCAGGGGCTTGGCGCCGGCGGCGGAAGCTTTGGTGGAGGTGGCTTTGGGCTACGAGCGCGAGCGTCGAGCGGAGCGAGGTGCGAGTGCGTTGCAGATCATATAGATTCGTTATTGAGTGCAAGAGCGGGAGGTGGACGATACGGAGAGAGGACGAGGTATTGGTATGAGGAGCATAGTCAATCAGTAGTCAAACGGCAGACAGCAGAGCAGGAGAAGAGAAAGGCAACGTCAGTACATCTCCATGAAGGGTGACACGGCATCGATACATGCGGCATAACGCCTAGATGAAGAGATCGAACGCACCATTGTGTCTACAGGTTCTTCCTTTTGGGATGTGTCTGCAAAACGGTGCTTTTGGGTTGTGGATGAGGATGAGGACGACAATAGTCGAAAATGAATCTTACGAAAGGTGAGAGTGAGGGTGAAACTGGGAATGGAGAATTTTGACGGAAGTATTTTTTTCGAAAGAAGCACGTGGCGATATTACCGATAACTCCGTCTGCTTGTTGGTGAGTCTGGGTGGATGTGGCGCAAAGCGTGGCTGATTGAAGGTGAGTCGGCGGGCGGTGCTGCTGCATTGGCCAAGAGACGGATCCGACCGCGAACGAGAGTAGATTAGACGGACGTGTCGCAGGAGCTGAAAAGCTGTAGGGTCAAGGCTTGTCTTGTGCTTTCTCATTGATGTTTTGCATGTGAAGTGTTGTGTTCGGCCTGATCATCCATTGGCGTTAACCTTATTGAGCATGGTATCGACAAGCTCGCCTGGTTCGGCGGATTGATCGTTGTGATGTGTTTCGCAGAGATGCGAACAAGGGTTTCATAGACGACCCATGAGGTCACGCACGTTCATCGCTCCAGCTCCTTTCCGGTCGCTACGCCTCGTCTCTTGTTGATATAAATTTGCCGTGCAACGATCCAGCTTAGCGTTCTCAATATCCCTCGAGAAAGGAGTATCGTAAAACGATGCACAGCCCACAGCTCGAATTCCGTTCCTCGCATCGCATGGTGAATCTAAAGCTTTGCCCGAGAGTAGCCCACAGCTGTCAGGAGAGCGTGGCGGAGAAGAGGATAGTCCGATTGAGGCGAGAGCAGATCAGGGAAGTACCTAGCAGCTGTCAATCCAGAAAGGTGCAGCGGTCCGATATCCCCTCTGCTTATACCACCAAGCTGACAGGACTAGCCATCCAAACGAGACCGCACAGCTCATTTAGCAGGGATTGGGGTGAGGAATGCATCAACTTTGCGAAAGCTCAAAGTCAGCGCATCTCAACACTCAGCTCATGTTTAGATCCGGAGGTGGTATTGTAGACCCCAACTGGTCTTGTCGGTTGGCGAGTAGTCATTGGCTCGACAAATCAGCTCGAAGTGGCAAGGTGAATGCCATTAGCATGTCGAGTGAGCCGGGAGCCTTTGATATAAACCACGGCGAACAAGTCTTAGCATCCTGAGTGACATGTATCTGACCTCATATCACTTCGTCAGCACTGCGATGATAACGTAGATGGTTTCATCGACATGCCCCCAGCGCCCACTTCGTCATACATGCTACATTTCATGCTAGATGCTAGATGCCCTCGGGCTTGGCAACTTTTCTCTTCTCCTTCTTCCCAGTGACTTCATCCTCCATCTCCTGGTACGAAACGGGCACGAGTGGATTACCTAGTACAGAACATGAACAGTCAGTGCTGTAGCTTTCGCATATCCGATATCCGCCGATCTCAGACCGAGCGCTGCTTCGATCCAGAAGGATATATAAAGGGATGGGCGGGAGTATGGTTGTAGAAGAGACAAAGACACTTACCCGCTTCTGACGTTGCGTACATTACTCCAAGCTCGTTGGCTGCTGTTGAGAGGTAATAGCTTCGTGCGTCGCCTAAGCTTAGCTGCGGTACGACATTTGGTGTCAGCTCTGTTTGCGAAATGTTTGTGCCTCCTCCTCGGCCATTTGCACTGCTCAATCGTGCCAGCGACTCGTGCGATCGCTGCGCAAGAGCAGAAGGGAAGAAATGCTCCTCCACCTGACAATCTACCTTCCCATCCCCACTTCCCATCTCCTTTCGCTACTTACTATCAACAATTCCAGCCAAAGCAGAGCGAGCAGGGGAAGAGTCAAGCAAAGCAGAGAAGAAGAAGAAGAAGGAGGAGGAGAAGAGGAAGAGGAAGAGGAAGAGGAAGATGAGAAGGACTGACCACACGAGCCTTGACCAAATCGCCCAATCGGAAACAATCCGCAATCCGAATCTTATCCCGTTCAGTCAACCTCACATCCGCTATTCGTATCACTCCCACGAACTCCTCCGACGTCTCGGGTAAAGGCTTGTCGTTTGATGTAGTTAGTGTTATCCTCGCTTCCTGTGGTGTGAGTCGGGATACCTTTACAACCCAGCATTAGTTCAAGCATGTCAGAGTATGAGGCAGAATTAGGGTAGGTCGATGAGAGTATAGAAGAGAGTGATGATGGTCACTTTCTACTACGCTTCTTGCGAAGAGTGATTGTATGAGCAGGAAGATGCACTCACTGTGCCAATCACCTGTAACGCCGAGTCAGCTCCTGACGTCTGAGATCAGGACACCCAACTGAAGACTTACAACCGACCCGACATCCGGTGCGCTCCCACTTTCTTCTCTCCCAATGACACTGACAACCTAAACGCATACACATCATATCAGCTGCAAATCCTAAACGACCATTCATCGAACAGCTGATAGGCGTGGTGCTCCGCTAAAGCGACCATATGCTGGACAACTGTGCAGAGTGCAAGAACTTATACGGAGAGAACTTACAGCGCCGTCCCGCCTCGCTCGGCCAATGACGCTAGCTAGTATCCGGCCATTATGCTCGTAACACCCTTTGCCCAAAGACGGTACCGGTGGAGTAACCAGGTGGGCAGGTAGTGGTTGGCCTGGCAGTAGTAGTCCTGACGTAGATGATGAGGCCATGTCCCCGTCCCTCGTTGATGTACCTTGCAAGAGAGTGTATTGAGCAGTCAGGCAATGGGTGATACTAACGATTACTTGTACTCGATTGAAATTAGTTCACAAAGTAGCGTTCGTCAAAACATTGTCAACCTCCACTTTTCACTTTTCCCCGTATCGAGCTAGGGATCTTGACCAAGTCATTCTAATCTCGAATACACCATAACCTTTACTGCTCCACAATCTGCGCTGAGGACACGCTGCGCACTGCATGATCATGATATATCATCTCGAAAGCAGGTTTGATGTACCTAAATATCGACCCTTGTCCTGTCAAGGTCGCCCAACCTTTTCTACAGTAACTACAAGACTTCCCTATCCTCTACACTACTTCTACGCTTTCCACTTTCACACCTACAGCATGAAGGTAAGAGGCTGCTCAAGGTAGTCCTTGAAAGCCTTCAACCACTTCGCGCCAACTGCTCCGTCGACCGTACGGTGGTCCGAGCTCAAAGTCGCCTTCATAACCTGGACAGTCTTGAATCCCTTCTCGGTTTCTGGTGCAGGCTCAAGCTTGGTGGATGTCTTGCCAATAGCAAGGATACAGGATTGAGGAGGGTTAATGATAGCTGTGAAGTTGTCGATACCGAACATGCCCAAGTTGGAGATGGTGAATGAACCACCCTGGTACTCCTCGGGCTTGAGCTTGCCGTCTCGTGCGCGAGATGCTAAGGATTTTGTCTCGGCTGAAATGGATGCAAGGCCCTTGGCGCCAACATCCTTGATGATAGGAGTGATGAGACCGTTGGGGGTGGCGACAGCAACGCAGATGTCGGCCTTTTTGTATGTTCGGATAGTCTCGCCCAACCAAGCAGAGTTGGCCTCGGGGACCTCGGCAAGAGCCAAAGCAGCGGCCTTGACGACTACAAGGGGATTAGCATGGTCTCACATCATAACGATATCATGACTCACTGAAGTCGTTGACCGAAAGCTTTGTCTTGCCCTCACCGGCCTTGTTGAACAGCTCTCTGAGTTTAGCAACGCGGTCTAAAGAGAGTTTTGCATATCAGTAAAGCCGTTGACATTCTATCACACACCACGACTCACCCATGTTCACCTCGACGGTCAAGTAGTAATGAGGCAAGGTCTGCTTGCTCTCGGTCAGACGCTTGCCGATAGTCCTGCGCATGTTGCTGACGGGCACATCCTCGTACTCTGCGGGTGCGGCAGGTGCAGGCTTGCCAGGAGTAGCGGTAGCGCCGGAGGTGGGTGTAGTTGCGGCAGCAGATGATGAGCCTCCCTTGAACTTCTCGACGTCCTCCTATAAATGGCATAAATATCAGCATATTTCTCGCAAACAAATAATTGCTCGAATTGTCGTGGTAAGAAGGCTCGACGCACCTTGGTGATCCTGCCCTCTGGCCCGGTACCCTTGACCTGACCCAATGGGATGCCGCGCTCCAAAGCGAGCTTCCTGGCGATAGGGGAAGCGAAGAATTTGGGCTTGTCGGATCCTTGTCCAGGCTTCTCTGGCGCCTTTTGCGCCTCGGTACCAGCGTTTCCGGATCCGTATTTAGTTTGGTCGGCAGGAGTGCCTAAAGCTGGAGTGGCAGATGCGCCGCTCTTCCCTGATCCCTCGGATTCGGATGATGGTTCTCCAGACTCCTTAGGCTTGGGCGCTTCCTCCTTTGAAGATGAGCCTGAAGACGAAGAGCTGGAGTCGCCCTCGGCAGCAAGAGCGTCTGCGCCCGAAAGGTCGTCGCCTTCCTCGCCGATAATGGCGATAGGAGTTCCGACTGGGATACCCTTTGCTCCGTCTTGCGACTAAATTTATAAAACAATCAGTACTCGTCGACGTCCGATCAAAGACAGAGTTGTTTGGAGATGAGCAACTCACGATGATCTTGGCCAAAATACCATCGTCCTGAGCCTCGACATCGATCGTAGCCTTGTCCGTCTCGATCTCAATCAAGACGTCTCCCGCTGCGAAACTCTCTCCTTCCTTCTTCTTCCACGAGGCAATACCTCCCTCCGTCATGGTCGGTGACATGGCAGGCATCTGGAATTTGCTCAGAGCCGAGACGGGCGCGCTGGTCCGCATGGCTGTGTGAGGTTATCATGAGGCGGGGGTAGATAGAGACGAGCAATGGGCAGCAGGGTGCGAAAGAGTAATGGTCGATTTAGCGATGGACAAAGACAGAGATGACACATATTAGCACTCGATCAACATGGATACAGCGATGGACTAGACTGACAGCGCGAAACGACCTGCTTCCTGAGCCCAGCCGCGGCAGAGCGCTTGGCCACTTGCGCAAAGGACAACATGGCGGTGTGTGGATGGACGGTTGGGATAGGTAGGAGAAGAGGAGTCGAGATTCTTTGTGTATAACGACGAAGCGGTGAGCAGTAATATTGGGGCAAAAGTCAAAGTTGCTCTCTCTCTCACTCTCACTCACTCTCTATCGCGGCCCGCACGGAACTGTCTTAGATGGGGGGCATCCATATCCGATTCCGCCACATACCAAAATAACGCCGGCAATCGCCGTGCTTCAATCACCCAGCTGTCAGTCATAGCTAATGTAGCGTGTAGTCAGTTATACATGCTTGCTCTTTACTCTTATGCTTGCAATATCATCGCTGACTATGCATACCGCGTGTACAAACCAAAATAACGAAAGACTGTACAAACCCTCACCCGCCTCAAGATGAGACTTCTAAATCTCTCACTTGATCTTTCGAATCTCCTTAAATCTTGCCCCCGAGCAGCTCCTCGATCTTGACCAACTTGCCGGTCTCAAACGACTCGTTGGCCGCCAGTCCGACGGCCATAGCGAGCACACCGTCAATCTGGTTCGCGGATAGTCGCGTGATAGGGGACTGCGTAGGGGTGATATTGGGTCTCGGGCCAAAGATCTGGTCCAGCATCGCATCGTCACCACCGCCATGTCCGCCTGTACCTGTCTCGTAAGGCACGTCTTCGGCAGTTTTCCATAGTTGCTGTAAAGTGATCTTGGCATGTCCCTCATTTGGAAGTGCCTTTTCACCATGAGTGACTCCTTCGGTAGAACCGCCCTTCTTCCCGGGGAGTCGGTAAGCGGACTCGACTACCTCGAGCTCGAGTCGGCCCTTGTCCCCGTTGAACATGACTCTGTAGCCTTCCCATGGCTATGAAGGAAGCGTCAGCAACAAGCCTTTTACTGACCGCAATATATATGAACACCCGATGTGTGCCTTTATTGTAGAAGATTACTCACGCTGTAAGCCGTAAGGTGATAGGTCATGTTCACGCCCGACTCGTAGTGCACCAACACCGACATGTCGTCCTCGATAGTGATATCGTCGGCGAACACGTTCATATCGCGGTGGTAGCCGTCTATGAGAGCCATATCAGTCCACTATTACTATTCGCACTCTCACTGTCTGGTCAATATGGGTAAGATACTCACCGACATGCTCGGCATCAGCGTAAAGAGCCTTCAATCCAGGCTCGTCCTCGAGGTGAATGGCGAATGGATCGTCTTCTGCCTCTTTGCTATCTCTCGCTCGATCATAGTTCCTCGCCCAGCCAGACTGTTTACCGTTCTCAGTCCCGTAGAAGCCAAGCTTGCCCATACCGAATACGGAAGCAGGTTTCGATTGGATCCAGAAGTTCACCAGGTCGAACTGCGGAAAAGTCAGCTATCGCCACGGGATCGGGAAGAAGGACGTGTATTAATACTGACATGGTGCGAAGACTTGTGGACCATCAAGCCTGTATTGATGATTGGTCAGCTCTGTCTATCAGACGCAAAGATGACGACTCACCTCCAGATCGGTCCTTGTATCTGTGCCATCTCCTAAAGTAGTCTGCGCCATGCACAGTGTCCTAGCGTCTCACGTCAGTCGAAGGTGCAAAACATGAATGTAAGACGCAACGCACGAGGAGCCACTCAAAGTGGACCGATTTGACGGTACCGATCTTGCCCTGAGCAATGACTTCGGCAATCTTCCAGTGAACGGGGTTGTATCGGTAGTTGAAGAGGACTAAGGCGAGTCAGCTCAAAGTGTAAAGCAAGGGGATGCGAGGAGACTCACCTTGGAGCGAGCCGTTAGTCTCGTCGACAGCTGCCAAGATTTTCTTGGCCTTTTCGACGTTGCTGCGGTAGTCATGACAAATCATTAGCTGCGTTTCTCATTTTGCAATAGTCAAAAGTGCAAAGATCTCGGACTAAGGATATGGCGTAAAAGGTGGGGTCCGCACTCACGTAGTCATGGGTTTCTCAGTAAGGATTTTGATCCCCTTTTTCAACGCAGGGATAATGTACATGTCGTGCGTGTAGTCGATAGTGGTGACTACGAGGGTATCGAGCTTCTCGGTATCAAGCATCTTGTCGAAATCTTCCTGCTCATCCACGGATATATCAGCTGCAGCCCTTTTTGCGTAGGAAAAGGTGAAGAGCAGTATTTTGTGGTAAGAAGCACTGTCACTTACCGCAGCATAGGTCTTGGCTTCTGGCCTGCCGAACTCTTTCAAAAGCTGGTTATGAAGTTTCATTCGCTCCGGGTTGGTATCGCACAAAGCAACAAGTTGCGTCCCGGGTCGCTCAGACACTGCGCGAGTGTACATCTGCGCGGATAAAGCAGTAGGTCAGCTGCATTTTCGATGTTCATGTTCTAAAGACAGTAAAAGGAGGGGAACCAAGGCCAGTGGCTTCACTTCAAGCTCTAGTCCTTGCGCAGCACTTCTCATGGATGTTGAGAAGTAACACTCACCCTCGCGCGATGGCCTGTACCGACAATCCCGACCCTGCCGGAGAGCTGAGTAGTTCCCGTGCTCATTCTGCTTGTGTTATGCGATTTGTTCTTTAGCTAGAGCTGGAACTTCGAAGGGAGAATGATGGGGAGAAGAATCTGTATCATATACATTCGTAGAGACACCAACGCCTATATATAACACTAGCAGAGGTGACGGGGGAATGATCTTCCGCCATTAGCCATCTCCATAACACAATACTGACTTGCTTAACGTACAATGAACGCGATCCACCTCCACTTTGATCAATGCCGGCCCGGCTCGGTGTCCGGTAGCCGGTCCCAAGGCGATCACATGACTGGTTGTTAATTGCCAGGTGCTGGCGTGCCTATTTTGACTGGGGTAAACAAGTGCACAAGACGGCTAAGTGACTATTATGGTGCATGGGAGAGACTTGTTGGGAGAGGAAGAAAGTATAGAGAGCCGCATGCATAGTGATAGATTGCGAAGATACTACGTATGACATAAGCATAGCTGACTATACCATGCAGTGTTCAAAGAATAAGCTGTCACTTGTCACCGTGATAAAAAATGGTAGAATAAAAGCCATCAAGCTCAAGCCAAAAACGTAAGACAGCTGCGCAAAAGGGTCTTTGTCATGACCACCACGCTATCAGGTGTTGACCTGACCCATCTCTTGGCCGTCTTTTTATGGCTCAAGCTCAGGCTTAGCTAGTTTTGGGTCTCGGTTCCTTGGTCTTGGCTTTTCTTATCGATATCAGTCTGCGGATCTCGTTCGTTCTTTTTTGTTCGTTTCAGTCCATTTTCATTATCCTGGCATATGTATCTTCTATGCTGCGATGGACTGTAACCTGACCCGAGATACGTTGTCTGCCACACACACACACACAGTAACACCGTGAGAAGACACACAGTCACACGGACGACGCGTGCTGTGCCGTTACACGTATATATGTTGTTCGTTGTATGCTGCACGTTGCGCCGTATCACCGATGACTAATAATCGGAAACGAAAAGTATACCTCCGCGCGGTATTAGCGCACAGCACATGACCCCGGGACACCGTATTACTGTTTACTATATGAGAGAACAAAGGGAAACTTGCGTTACACCCATTCCTCTCCTCTGATGCTTTGGAAGCTGTGATGCAATGCAATGCAACAGCCTACGACGCGTACTGTCACTGTCTACCCTCTACCCTCGCTTGGTATCCTATTCTTAAACACCCAAGCATCCAAGCTACCCGCTGTCACAGCGGTCCACGATCATGACCTAAGAGTTAACCTGAACATCGCCTTACCTTACCACACACATGCTTCAACAACAACTCATTTGAGATTGCCTGAATCTCTGCATCTGCATCTCTGTTCTCACAGCACACTCACCGATGCCCTTGTTCAACAGAGCCTCACCTACGTCCAACAACAACTCCAACACCAACGGTAACAGCGGCTACGCCTTCAGTCAGCCCAACACTGCTCAGTCGTCCTCCGCTCAGATCCGCAATCAAGAGAAGGAAACATACTATAAACCCCTCCCAGCACCTACGGCTAGATCACCGTTGGCCCCCATCAACACCCACTTCAACCCTTTTGACGACAGAAGGACACCATCTCCTTCTCCTACAAACCCCTTGCTAGCAGGCGCTTCTCCCATAGTGTCCTCTTTCCAATCCGACAGGAATCAAGGTAGTCCCATGGCTTATTCCCCGAACGCAGCTGGGAGATCGGGCGGGATGTCAGGTATGCCACCAAGAGGCGAGAGCTCGAGTGCGTTGTTGTCGAGCGATGGAAGACAGGTGAGCAAGCTCTTCCTCTATTCTTCCATAAACAACTCCCTTGGATCCACTGCACTCCGAATATGACGCGCATATGATGAGCGGAAGTCTTGCAATGCTCTATCATCATCACTCAACATGACACAAACAAAGGCCCGTGCACTGCCTTTGCTTTGTCCTGCTTGTGCTTGTCGCCGCTTCATTACTCATTCTCGATCAAATCATGCTTTTAATCTGTTCACGCTATCCACCTCTCTATCACATATCCATACCATGTCATACACCGCCGTTGCTCTGAAAGACCCCTCCATGCCTCCCAAACCACCGCCCAAGCCTCAGGTCTCCTCCTCGTCACAGTCTTACACAGTGATTCGCTGCTCATTCCCAATCATAATGGAGAATATCCACTGACAATGCGTATAACCCTCTATAGCCCTCTACATCTCGTCGATATGGCCCGAACGCCTCTGCGCAGAGCGGCGGCCAACGAGCACCGTTATTGGCCAATCAAGACAATCGCCAAGCTCTCGGGCAAGATCCAACAGGTTGGGGGACGAACATGAGCGTCGATCCAGAAGCAGATGATTACTTGCACAATCCCGATCCGAAGCGGGATCGCAAGGTAGGTCGAAGCTGAATCGCCCGAAGGTGTGGTCTTAGCTGACTGATCTACGTCAGAATGACCGCGGAACGATCTTCACTTCCCGAGGAATGGCGAATATCGGCTGTCTGATGGTCATGGTCCTGGCCCTGCTTGCCCTCTTCGCTGGGTATCCCATAATATCCCATTACACCGAAAACACCGTCAAGACAAATGGAGCATATAACTTGGGCGGTATCAACTCGACTGGCCAAGTACCGCAGATATCCAACTTCCCCACTCCCATCGATCCCGATACACCTTCTTCGGCTTACACTAAGACCGGCTTCGACGGCGAGACTTACAACTTGGCATTCTCAGACGAGTTCAACAAGGATGGTCGGTGAGTCGATCATCATTAACTCATCGCGGCGTCCCTAACGTATCACAGCACATTCTACGATGGCGACGATCCCTATTGGACTGCAGTGTAAGCCGATTTCTTTGCAGCAGCGTCGATCCGCGCTGACTTTTACTTCTCACAGTGATCTTCACTACTGGCCCACTGGGTGAGTCTTTCCTGGGACCTGACGCTGCTATTACTTACCTGTCACAGCGACTTTGAGTGGTACGATCCCTCGGCTATCACCACATCAGGCGGCAACCTCGTTATATCAATGACACAAGAACCCATTCATGACCTCAACTTCAAGTCCGGCATGTTGCAGTCGTGGAATCAGATGTGCTTCCAGTACTCGATCTATTACGAGGTGCGGATATCGCTGCCAGGAAACAATCGAATCGGTGGCTTCTGGCCCGGTGTTTGGATGATGGGTAACCTTGGCCGACCTGGCTATGGCGCGACCACCGACGGCACGTGGCCCTACACGTACGATGCGTGCGATATCGGAACTCTGAAAAACCAGACCAATGAGGCCGGAACAGGCCCCGAAGAGGCGTTGACAGGTGGCTCGAGCGGTACTCCGATCTCATAGTGAGTGTAGATGATCCGGACTATCCTTGCTGACAAGACAGTCTGCCCGGTCAACGCGTATCAGCATGCACCTGCAAGGGCGAGGATCACCCTGGCCCAGACGTGTCTTACGGTCGCGGTGTCCCGGAAATCGATGCCTTGGAAGCCCAGATCGACATCCAAGCTCAACGCGGTCAGCTGTCGCAATCATGTCAGGTTGCGCCTTTCGACTATCAGTATGAGTTTGTCAACACGACTTCTGCTTGCACGCAGTACGACACAACCATCACGTCATTCAATTCGTACAAGGGAGGTGTGTATCAAGAAGCCGTCTCATCAGTGACCTATATCGATGAGGATTCCTATCAAGGGAATGCCGGCGATTTTGCTGTTCACGGTAAGTGCTGTATGGTGGAGGCTGGCTGTGTCCTTTCCTGACGCTTGTTGTCATAGGTTTTGAACTGTATTCTAACCCGAGCGACCGAGATGGTGGCCATATCACTTGGTTTGCCGACGGCGTGAAAACCTGGACCATGAATCCCACGGCTGTCCCAGCGGTCGACGCGATGGGGATCAGTCAACGACTTATCGCTGAGGAGCCGATGGCTATGGTACGTGTGCTATGTCTTCCGCCGAGACGCCCGGGCATTGATCGTGGTATATACTGATGACGACTGCTTCGCAACACAGGTCATTAACTTTGGCATGTCGAACAACTTTGAGAACGTCGACTTTTCCAATTTGGACATCCCCGCGCAATTCCTGATTGACTACGTGAGAGTGTATCAGCGATCGGACGGTCAGATGGGATGCAACCCTGCCGATCGACCGACTTCCGACTATATCACCGACCACGCCAACGCGTATGGCAACCCAAATCTGACGACCTGGGCCGCGGCTGGGTATAGCATGCCTGTGAGTCAAGTTTGTTTAAGATGTGGTAGAATGATGCTGATGACGTTGCTCTTGTAGAAAAACTCGCTGGTTGATACTTGCTAAGTGCAGGGTTTGAAGTGATGAGTTATGCTATCTGCGAAAGAGATGAGGCGACAGGTTGGCAGTGGTGAAATGTAGCGTAGCGATCACTTGATTGGTTTCTTTCTCTTACGCGATAGTACTTTGGTGACTTTCAGATGGACAATTATACGACGTGATGACGAAGACGACGTTCATGTACGTATGCATGTGTATGTTCAGTGTTCATGCGTCAAAGCAGTGTGTTATGGATGAAAGTGATATTGGCTATTCGTAGTAAGGAGTGCAGCCAAGTCACGTGTCAGGGATGACTGCGATGCGCGGTGATGGCAGTGGACGTGGACGTGTTTCAACTTGGAGAAGTGGAGAAATGTTAACTGCGTATATACGTGTATGGTAATTGACCTTTTCACTATTACTCCTTTGTCTTTACAGTGTGGACGAGGACGGATCATACTCCTTTCTCCAGCTGCTCGCCACCGATACGCTCAGTGCGAGAACGAGCAAAGAAAGAGGATAGAGTCCATATCGACAAATAGAAAAGCGGAAAGGTAGCAGGATACGTACTCTTGTCACGCACACCGACATCTATATCAGTTTCTCTTGTTGGCACAACGCAATACCACTGCGACAAGATGCCTTCGATCTCACCACCCCCTTCAAATCCGCTGACGCGGCGCACCCCCCTCTCCCAAGGCCCATCACTAGGCTTAGGCGCGACACTCCCAAACTCGGCAAGTGCGGCATCACCGCAAACTTCCAGAGTCACCGCTTCGTATGATCCTGCGACTCAACATGGGAAAGAGAAGGAAGCAGACGCAGATGCGCGATTGCGCGAGCGCGATTCTGACCCCAAGGCTAGAAGTGGTTTTGGCATGAAACGCCGTTTGGGCTCGGGCTCGGGCCATGGACAATTGGGTTCTAGAGAGTGGATCGTCCTGGGGGCTATCGTGCTGCTTGCCATGTGGGTCAGGTTGAGGAATATCGCTACTCCAAGTAGTGTTGTGTGAGTCTCGTCGTCGTCCTCTTCTCACTTGGTCAACTTGCTTTGACTATCCTCGTGTGGAAAGAGCTGACGAATGACTTGGTTCTATCACTGTCGCTCGTTCTATTCCTATCGCTCTTTCTAACCCTGTCGTCTCCTACCTATGGTCGTGGTTGTCACTACATCAATCCACGACGGCAGCTTCGACGAAGTGCACTTTGGCGGCTTCGCTATGAAATATATCCGCAGAAAATTCTTCATGGACGTTCATCCGCCTTTGGCCAAGTTGCTCATCACCCTCAGTGCTTGGGTGGGAGGGTTTGATGGCCAATTTGACTTTAAGGATATCGGCAAGTAAGTCATTGACCACTTCTTTCCATGAAGCTCTACAACGAAGGAAGGTCCTATAAGCGAGAGCGCTGATGCCTAATTCCCTCAATTGCAGAGACTACATCGAGCCTGATGTCCCATACGTGACCATGCGCGCTTTCCCAGCGTTACTCGGAATCGCACTTGTCCCACTCACGTTCCTCACTCTCATATCCCTCCGCTTATCACTCGCAAGTGCCATTCTAGGCTCACTGCTAGTGACGTTCGACAACGCCCTGATTACCCAATCGCGACTGATCCTTCTCGACTCATTCCTTGTCTTCTTCACGGGTCTCACGACGTATTTCTGGGTCCGCTTCTCCGCTCATGACTCGGAAGGCCGCGCCTTCACCACGGCTTGGTGGCGGAATCTCGCTATGACTGGCATGTCGCTAGGAGCCGTCGTTTCGTGCAAATGGGTTGGACTGTTTACTATCGCCATGGTCGGCGTAGGAACTCTGAGACAATTGTGGCTGTTGTTAGGCAACCTCAAGGTCACGCCTCGTCAATGGATCAGACACTTTGCGGCAAGAACACTCTGCTTGATCATCATCCCCACAGCGTTCTACATGATGATGTTCAAGATTCATTTCTGGATTCTCAATGAAAGCGGAGAAGGAGATGGGTTCATGAGCTCGGAATTCCAACATACCCTCGAAGGCCATGGGATGGAGGATACTTTTGCTGGTGAGTGGTGCTCCTGAGGTGTCATGATATATGCCACGTACCAGCTGCAACTTACCTCTTGCAACTAGATGTGGGCCTCGGCTCCCTTGTATCTATCCGCCATGTCAATACGCAAGGAGGATACTTGCACTCCCACGCTCATGCTTACCCAGGCGGATCGAAGCGTGAGTTTACAGTTTCCGTAATTGCAGCAATACTGCAAGGCTATCTAGACAAACGGCTGATGCGATCGCAGAGCAACAAATCACTCTCTACCCGCACCGAGATGAGAACAACCTTTGGCGCATTGTCAACGGGTCATCACCAGACGGACCAGTATCGTTCCCCTGGGACGACATGCCTTTGGAATACGTACTCACTGGAACCAAAGTCCGTTTGGAGCATGTTACGACAGAAAAGAAATTGCACAGTCACGATGTACGCCCGCCTGTCAGCGAAGTCGATTTTCAGAATGAAGTTTCGGGCTATGGCTTCCCGGGGTAAGTACAACGTTCACCTTCTCGCTGTCAAATAGAAAAGGTTGTAGTGCTGGAACAGCGAGCTGATACACCTTTGCCGGTGTTTAGTTTCGGCGGAGATGCCAATGACGATTTCGTTGTCGAGATCGTGGGTCGTAAGAGCGGTACATGGGATAGACAAGCTCGTCATCGACTCCGAACGCTACGAAGCGAGTTCCGCCTTCGTCACGTTCTCTCAGGCTGCTACTTGTTCTCCCACAAGGTCAAGCTTCCCGACTGGGGTTTCGAACAGCAAGAGGTGAGCCTTTACTCTACATCTCCGAGGAATATCTGCGTATGAGTGTACGGTATGCTGAAACTATGGCATCCAGGTCACATGCAACAAGAACCCGACTTATGAGAACTCGTTGTGGTACATCGAGACCAACACTCATGCTCAACGTGAGTTGTGTCCAGCAGCTGTCTCGCTGCGCCGTATGCTCACGCCACTCGCCTACCGACGCAGTCCCTTTCGATGCTGAAAAGGTCAACTACAAGAGGCCCAGCTTCTATGAGAAGTTCTTCGAGCTGAACGCGGTAATGTGGCACACCAATGCTGGCTTGACAGAGCGACACGCATACGACTCGCGGCCACAAAGCTGGCCAATGCTCAGGCGGGGTATCGTGAGTAGCGCCTCTACGTTGAACAGCCACGGTGTCCTAAGGAAAAAGCAACTCTAATGCTGATACGCTTGCATGCTCGTAGAACTTCTGGGTGCAAGACCACCGTCAGGTGTACCTCATCGGTAACCCTGTCATCTGGTGGTCGAGCACCATCGCCATTGGTCTTTACCTCGCCATGCGAGGCTTGCTCGTCCTGCGCGCGCAGCGAGGTTTCCGTGATCTGCACCAGCGTGAGTATCTCCACGATTAGCATGTTCGCTGTTCGCATCGGCTAATGGTACATCTGATCTAGCCAAGATCGCCTTCTACGACGAAGTGTGCTCGTTCCTTGTCGTTTCATGGGCTCTGCACTACCTCCCGTTCTTCCTAATGCAGCGTCAACTCTTCCTACACCATTATCTCCCAGCACTGTACTTCGCTGTTCTCCTTCTCTGCACAGTGTTCGACTACGTCACCTCTTCCCTCAAGCCCAAGACAAAGGTCCAAATCGGAGCAGTCTTCTTCATTTTGGCAGTGTGGAATTGGCACTACTTCAATTCGCTCATCTACGCTCAGCCGTGGACAAAGTCAAAATGCGAAAAGGCCAAGTGGCTCAGGACGTGGGATTTCTCCTGGTGAGACTCGTCCTTAGTCTCAGCATACTGTGTCGCTATACTACTGTCAGCTGGATATGGTGGCTGATGCTGATCTTTGTGTGTAGTGGCGATTTCCATGAGAATATTGGACAGTACTACGGGTCATCAGCTGTGGCCAGCGGTAAGGTCCAGCCTGATGGTGCATTGTTCGGGGACGACACGACCACTACTCTAGTAGTGAGTGATTACTATGATGTCCTAGCGATACAATAAAAGATGAGAAGCTTATGCGATGTGTAACGCGTGATAGGAGGAAGCGCCCGAGCCGATCGCCAATGTCTTCCAAGCTGCCGACGGGGGCATACCGGAAGAGAAGACGGTGGCGCCCGTCGGACCGCAAAACGAAGTGCAGATGCAAGAATCGACCGCTGTCCACGGTGGCTTCCTATTTGAACCAGGACCAGTACCAGGAGAAGTGGCTGCAGATCAGAACCAAGATCTCCGCGCGCCAGTAGGCGACGACGCGGGCGCACCGGGAGTAACGGCTGCAGCAGACGACGTAGGTGGCTGGCACGGCGGGGCAGAGGATGAGCAGGATAAGGCAGATGACCAAATTATTGGTGGACAAGTGGAGCAAGCTCCGATTGGAGCTAAGGTCGAAGTTGCAGAGATGGGGTTGGACGACGAACAGCGTCTCCTTGCTGAACAAGCTTTGAGAGCCGATGAGGAGGAATAAGTCGCATCTAATCTTACTACGCCGCTACGAGCTTGGGCTTCGAAATCGAAGCGCTCAAGCTTCATTCTACATTACTACATTGCTGTAGCTTGAGGGTGTGGTATAGCTCGATAGACAGGATGGAAAGTCGAATGCATTGTCTCATAACTTGTGTAAGAACATCTGCTTTACGATGCACAACCCATTACTCTGATGCATTTGCAACTAAACTGCAATGTATACAATATAAGCACTCC
This sequence comes from Cryptococcus sp. GC_Crypt_6, assembly GCA_026538315.1. Classification (NCBI taxonomy): domain Eukaryota; kingdom Fungi; phylum Basidiomycota; class Tremellomycetes; order Tremellales; family Cryptococcaceae; genus Cryptococcus; species Cryptococcus sp. GC_Crypt_6. Next base: position 383,619 of record JALPBY010000004.1, on the reverse strand, counting down.
ACTGGTCCTTTTCCGTACACCATATCCGACCCAGCAATCGAACAACATTGCATCTTATCAAAGCATACTTGTGTTGACTATATTTTGACAGCTTGACAATCAATGACCATGGCCCTGTTCCGACGGCACCCTGTCCCTTTCTCTCTCAGGGTGGAAACGGCGGACGACTTCTGCCACAGCGCTTTTGGCAGTATACGTCGCACTCCTATTCCTATTTATGGACGTAGCATTAGTGGGTGCGGGTCCGGTTCCAGCTAAGGCAGCAGCGGTCATTTGGACGTTTGGCGATTGCGCATGTGAAGCAGGCGGAGCAGAGGGCGTGGAGGGTGTATCGCTTCCCCTCCTTCCTAGAGATGATAATGATAGTGAGATCGGATTCGAGCTTTGACTTTGTTGCGCTTGCGCTTGGGCAAACGTCGATTCGCCGCTGGTAGGCGACTGGGCCTGGATCGCTGATGCTGGCGGAAGCGAAGCGGGCGTTGGAGGCTGCTGCGTTATAGTGGGTACAGGCAATTTGGGCGCGGTAGTAGTCGTTGGACTCGCGGGTGGTCCACCGCCTGTCCCTGGCGCACCCCCAGCTCCACGCTCGCGATTCAGCAAAGCTCTGAAGGCTGCCAACCACTTGATCTCGTCCTCTTCGCTCGGCGCACAGAGCACATATGTCCGCTTAGCAGTGATAAGCCGGAATATGTTTTCGTCTGCTGTCCCACCTCCGCCAGGCTGTGAAGGTCCCGCTGATTGCCCTTCACCTCTACCGTGTCCATGTCCATGTGCAGTGCCAGGCATATGAGCGTGAGAATGGCCAACATCGTGCTGTCCACCAGATCCACTGTTACTGGCTAATCGGCCACGCACAGACGTATGGAACTGGCGCGTCGATGGAGATTGACTGAAAGAATGACCATGAGTCGAAGCTTGATGATCGGAATCTGATTCTGATTCGGCAGGCGAAGAAGGGTCCACTTCGAGCGCATCGAGTACAGACGAGAGAGGGACGAAGCGGAGTGCGCGAGTGTCCTGTGGAGTAGATCATCGAATCAGTGTCAAGACTACGCAGTGAAGATTGCTCGGTTGAACTCACCATGTGACTCTTGGTGTAAGTTAAACCCTGCGAGGTGAGGTAGAACCATCGCTTCCGCCAAACCTTCCTTCCTCTGCCTTTACTCCTCTTCATGAGGTACGCCGATAGGATGACCTTGTTCGGGTCGACCGGGGCGGGTGGCACTTGTCCTGCGGTATCAGGGAAATACCCTTCAGGTTCATCCTCGTCTTCCGAGCTGACCGCTGGTCCAAGAGGTACACCCGTTTGAGGTGTTCTGGGATTCTGATCCGCCGCAGATGACATGCTGCTGGCGGAAGGCTCACGACGAGTGGAGACTCCACTGACTGCGCGAGAAGGTGGAACTGATCCAGCGAAACCGGCGGGAAGACGAGGTGATGAGGCAAATGTTCCTGCGCCGGATTGAGCGCTGGGAGGGGGAGGGAGCGACATTTCTGCCATTCGCGCTGTCAGGCTATTAGCAGTGTCGAGGGGACTTGATGGAGGGATAACGGCACCGCCAGCAAGGTTGGGCGAGATAGGCCCGGCGGGATGAATCTGTTGGGGCGTGCTGACAGTGCGATGAACCAAGAAACTGCCCGTTGTCAAGGTAGGACTCGTCTCAACTTCATCCACAGTATTGCGGTCTCGTGGCGGAATCGGTAGTGATGCAGACTTTTGCGCTTCCCCCTGTTGCCTCTTGGACCGCTCTTCCTCTTCTCGCTCGCTCAATTTGCGTCGCACGCCATTTATAGCTCGGACCCATTCTTCCATTTCGTCCGGCGACGATGCCTTGGCGAAAAATGAACGTTTCGGGGTGACGATGCCGAAGGTATACGGGTGCTTCTTCACTGTGACGGGTGCAACGGTGTGGACGTCGTGCAGGTCAATCACTCTTTTCAACGAGTATTCCTAATCGAGCATTAGTCTCGAGTATGGGTTGCAGGTATTTAGTAGAACACACCTTCTCGTCCTTGTAGTACGCCAGCTTGCCAGTACGCAAGACAAACCATCTCTTCTTCCACGCCTGGTACATAAATGATCAGCGTTGGGCTGATAATCCTGGCAGAGCACCAGGAACCCACCTTTCTTCTCTCCTGCTTCTTGGCTAGATAGCCGCTTTTGACAACCCTTTCACCCTCCATACCCTTTTGCAGCTGACCCTCTAGCGCCGCCTCGTCCTCGCTCCCACTTTCAAGCTCGCCTTCTTCCGCCTCTTCTTCTACGTCCTCCAACTCCATCTCTCCCAGCTCATCGCCTGATCCTATCCGATTCCGCTCAGCGATGGCGCTCAGACCACCAACAGACGTCGTTGTTGGAGTCAATAGCGGAGACGCGGGATAGTTCGGGTTCGGCGAGCCTAGAGCCGGAGGAAGAGAGGAAGATGCGATGGATGATGAGTCGGATTCGTTGCCTGACAACACTGGGTAGCCACCATGGTGAGGGGGATGAGTCGGTTTCTGCACAGGCGAGAACAAAGTCAGCTGATTAGTACCATGTTGGACGCTGAATTCCCAGCTGGCCGTGATAGCCCACCTTGATCTTCTTCGGCGACTCTGACAAAGACTTTGATTGCGGCGCCGACTTGAACGACAACTTGCGCTCAATCTCGGACCTAGTGGGCGGCGCAGCCGGAAGTGGCTGAGTGGACTGTTGCGGAGTGGCTACATGGAGTGATCGGACAAGACCATCACAGAGTCAGCTTATGTATAGTACTATAGGTGAGAGCATAGATCAAAGCTGAACTAACGTTGTTGCGCCATTGTGATTGTGCAGTCTCACTGCGACTCAGAGTTCGAGAGCCGAGCGGCGAGCGGCGAAATACGTCGGGACTGGTGATCTTGTTACAACAGTGGAATCCAACCTCGCCTCTCAGCGCAGCAGTGCGCCTGGAACAGATGGGACCGGACCGAGTGTTTCACGGGTGTGAGATGCACAATTTCAGAAGATTGAGGTGAGTGGGATGTAGTGCAGGTGTACTAATAGTGAATGTATGTGAGATGAATGAATCAATAGCTGGTTATAACAGACAACAACAGCGCACGGGAACAACATAGACTTTATTTCATACATCCATGTAAGCAATGCGAGATCTCCTGACAGTTGACACTCGGGTAATGTTACAAAATATATTTTGAATGATACCGAGAACAGTCGTACCAAATATACACTCAAAGACGCAGCACCATGTCGCTCAGACAAGCAGGGCCATCAATCCGGCCACTCTGTCGGAGATGCCTGCTTCTGCGCCATGCTGCGCCACTCCGGCCTGCAGCCCGGACAATCACTACCACCCCTCTTCTCACTAGACAGATTCGTCCACAGAAGTCTTTCGATCCGCCAGCCAAACGCGATAATCAATCGCAGCCTCCAGCGAGATCGGGATATGTACCGCGCGTACCGCTGCAACTCACAGTCAGTGATTTCGATGAGAAACCGCCTCCGAGACCTAGGCAGCTGGTAAGAAGTATGGTGGAGAGAATACCGGAATGGATCAACTCGCCGAAAGCTCGGAATCAGCTGGAATCGTATGGTCTGTCAGGGAGCGAGATAGGCTTATTAGGCAAGGAATGGGCGACGGAAGCTGTCGATCTCTTAGAAGGGTGTCAGGATGATCAACAAGCATCTGAAGCTCTGCGGTCTGGAGGATGGAACGGCGACGACCTCCTTGTCGCAATGGCAGAGAGTCGATTAGGCTCTGCTTTAACAGCAGCAGCCTTGCGACAACTCCTCCGCTATTGTGTTCGGTCAGACCACTTATCGGCATCGCTTCGCACCCATCTTCGAGCTATTCTGCAAAGTACCGACTTGACTCGATTAGCCTATTCATCAGAATACATTGCTGCAAGAGCGATGACCCGACATTTCCACATGCACGTCGGACCGACAAACTCGGGCAAGACCTACAACGCCTTGAAAGCTCTTTCCAAAGCCAAAAGCGGAGCTTATGCTGGACCTCTGCGACTGCTGGCGCACGAGGTATGGGAAAGGCTCAATCTCGGGACTGTCGGTGACTTGAATGGGCAAGGAAAAGCCTGTAATCTTCTTACGGGCGAGGAGAGAAGAGTCGTCGATCAAAACGCAAAGCTCCTCAGCTGTACGGTGGAGATGCTTCCGCTCAGCGGAGTCGGTGGGAACGGCTATGACGTCGTTGTCGTCGATGAAATTCAGATGCTCGGAGATGCGCAAAGAGGAGGAGCATGGACCAAAGCGATTCTAGGCTGTGCGGCAAGGGAGATCCATCTTTGCGGAGACGAAACGACTGTCGAGCTGGTACGATCCATCGTATCCTCCCTAGGCGACACTTTGACGGTACATCGATATCAACGCTTGTCCCCGCTGGCGGTGGCTGAGGAAAGCCTCGAAAACAAGTACGATAACATCGAAGATGGGGATTGCATCGTGACCTTTTCTCGAACAAATATATTTGCTGTCAAGAAACTGGTCGAAAGTACTGCTGGCAAAAAGTGCGCTGTCGTATATGGCGCTTTGCCACCAGAGACAAGGGCAGAGCAAGCGAGGGATTTTAACGACGAGAATGGGATATGCAAAGTCTTGGTGGCGAGCGATGCCGTCGGTATGGGCTTGAACCTGTGAGCTGATCGACCCCTGTACTACGAGAATCAGCTGATGAAAAGATTTATAGCAAGATCAAACGGATGATCTTCGAGTCGCTGAGCAAATACAATGGCAAGACCGAAGTTCCGTTAGCTTTGACACAGATCAAACAGATCGCTGGACGAGCAGGACGCTACAAGACCGCAAACGAGAGTAACATTGCTACGCCGGACGAAGCACCCGCCACCGGCGGGCTAGTCACAACGTTACACAAAGCCGATCTGCCCATCTTGCGTGAACTGATGACGCGTGATCTGCCCTCGATCCCACGCGCTAATCTCGAAGTACCATTTTCATCTTTGGCCGACCTCGCCGCGCTACTACCTTCCAAAACAACGTTCGGTAGCTTACTCGAACATTTCGCTGCGCTTGCTCAAGTCCCACCAAAAACCGTGCTTGCGGCATACGAGCAAAAGCTCGCTTTGGCGGACATCGTCGAGCCTCTCAGGGATAAACTGAGTCTATACGAGATTGACCTGTTCTGCTACGCTCCTGTCAGTTCAAGGGATGATCGAGCCAAAGCCATCTTCCGTAATCTTGTGGAAGACTTCGCCGATCAAGGACGGGTGGACGTGGATGACATTTTCTACGAATCGCGCTTGATCAACCAGCTCGAGCTTGTCGAGGAGACTTTGCGCACTTTACCGCCTCTACCACCTGTGTTGGGTATCGGTCGCCGACTTCTTACTCCGCCCATTATCATTTCCTCGATCCCGATGCTCGAGTCATTGCACAAATCGCTCGTACTATATATTTGGCTATCGTTCAGACTCGAAGTAGCTTTCCCAGACCGCCAAAAAGCAGTAGAGTACAAGACGCGGACAGAGGTAGTTCTCGACCAATGTCTCGAGAGATTACCCGGACTACGACAGCGCAAACAAGCTAAAGGCGAGAGGAACGCAGAGGTCGATGGGTTAGTAAAGGACTGGAGGAGGGAGAATGTCATATCCAACGGCATGAGACAGGTAGAGGGTGTCCCAAAGAAAGGATTGGCGTGGATGCCTACGACCGTGGCGCAGAGAGTCAAAGAGAGGAGAGTATGGAGGAATGCCGCTGTGCTCGATACAAGCGGCGTAGAGCAGCGCGAAGAGAGGGCATAATCACACTACTCGCACTACATTCACAATACATTCACAGTACATCGCATTGCATTGCATCATCATCGCAAATATACGCTGTAGCATAGAACATAGATCGCACCGCTCTCGTCATGCTCATGAGTTGACCATCATGTATTCATGTATTCATGCATGTTGACAACTCTTTTGCTTTGTCGAGCAATGGCAGTGGGGTAGGGTGTAAATTGCCACATTTGGGGTTAAAATGGAGTATCACTTCGCCAAACGCGTCAACATAAACAAACTCGGCTGGTCGATTTATCCACTCATTCATTTTCTCACATCGTATTGTTTTCGCTGCTTCCCACACACTCACTCGATTGATCCGCACCGAGACCTGCGCCGTATCCGCTGCACGAGATACTCCGAGACATCCCCTATTCCTGGTCTAGATACGAGACACAAGAAACAGAAGCAGTTCGTCGGAGCCATGTCGAAATACGCCAATGCGATCTTGGCGTCGGACAAGCTCCCGTCGTGGTTCCCCTTACACCACTTTAACGAGCCGTCGTACCGCTACTCTACTGGAGTAAATGTCGTCGAACCCCACAAAGCGACTCTGTGGGCGTTTGTAGCTATGACGGCGTTCAACCCCATCTTCTGGAACTTTGTTGCTAGGAATGGTAAGTGGAAGACTATCACCATTCCAGAAAAACGTCTCTTGTCAGACGACCGAACTCTCTGTCTTCAATATAGCCAGCGTTAGTAGACGCAGCTGATATGTTGTTTTGATTGCAGAACTGCGCAACAAGACAATCACGAAAGTCGTCCGCTCGCCCCTTGTCGGCACTTACTTGTTGGCCATTACGATCTTCTCCATTAGCGCTTTCAGAGACCACCTGTGAGTCGAGACGATCGTTAATGCCGGAAACACTCGCGAGACTGTATCACTGACGAAGCTCCATCTACTCCACGCTCCGTCATGCAGATACCTCAACGCCGTTAAAGACCAGCCTGCCCTTGCCATCCTCGCTCATCCCGCCGTCAAGGTTCTTGCCGCAGCTCTTTTCATCGCTGGTCAGACCTTTGTCATTTCCAGCATGTGGGTCTTGGGTGTGACCGGTCAGTCCATACTTCCTTCACTCTCGAATACGTATTATAGCTGACTGACGCTTCGTGCTTCTGCGCATGTTATTGTTCGTAGGAACCTACCTCGGTGACTACTTTGGCATCCTCATGAAGTCCCGAGTGACAGGGTTCCCCTTCAACGTCCTCTCCGACCCGATGTATGTCGGCTCGTCCCTCTCCCACTTGGGCACTGCGCTCTGGTTCCAGAGCCCAGTAGGTATTCTTTTGGCTGCATGGGTGTACATTGTGTACACCATCGCACTCAGGTTCGAGGGGTACGTCTACCACCTTACTTCTTCGTAAAGCAAAACAATACTGAAGATCCTCGATCTAGCCCATACACCGACGCAATCTACGCGGCCAAGGGCAAGTCGTCCCCTGCCCCCTCGCCGACCCGCACAAGCTCCGCCGCCGCCTCGGTCCCAGTCACTCCATCTCGCCGATCCGGCCGACTCGCAGCCAAGTCATCTCACTCTGACCTCGACTCTGACTCGGACCTCAAGCCTACGACTACTGGCAAATCTAGGCAGAGCAGGTCCAGCGCTCTTAAGGACGAACTGTCCTATGCCAGCGTCGCTAGTCCCCGTCGGTCTACTAGGAGCAGGAGCAAGGGCAGGCTCAGCAGCGACCTCGAGTAGAGGGCTTGCACGTGGATGGGGGAATGTTACGCTGCACTGAGGACAGCGCTGAGAGAAGGGAGTTGTGTGAGGCCGGAAAGGAAGGCGAAGACGTGATGGGCTAGTGTGCGAGGCGCGGACGACAGATTTCGCGGAGGTGATCAAGGAAGGTCAACGAGTCTCAGACAGGGTTTTTAAACAAGGCGAGGTGGTGCGAATAAGAGCTTGAAAGGTTATACCCCCGGTGTCTCAACGATACCTATTACGTGATACCATAGATGAGAGATGGGGCGCGAGTGTGGACAACAGGAAGTACAGGCTCCGGGGCATCATAATAAGCGCATTCATCTGCGTGTGATGGAATAGTATGACAAGGTCTCCATATGCTGTGGTGGTGCTTTGAGCATGAAATGAGCATGGGGCTTGACATTGGCCATGACCACATTTGGCACGGTCATGCTGCTTGCTGCTTTCCTCGCTTCTTAGCCAAAACGGTTCTCGTGCGTGAAAGGAAAAGCTTAATCGGCTCCTTGCAAAATCGTAGAAGCCTTTCACGTTCTTCTTGCTTCTAGGGTGCGAACCTGGTCGCCATCGAAGGGCATAACTCTTGGGGCCAATGTCTTCGAGCGAGGTGTTGAGCGGTCAATGGAGAAGATATGGAGTCGAACAAAGGTGGTATAGTAATATGGTGGTGGTGCAGCTTCGCAGTGGCAAAGCTGGACCGGTATTTAATCCGCTCACTGCTGTGTGCAGTCTGTGTTCCTCACTTCACCTTCACAGCTACCTGACTATTTGAGCAGAGACCGTTGACCCAGCGTTTAACTCACACCCATACCCCGTAGGTCTCCCATCTTAGGGTCGCCATCCTTCCCATGTAATATGACTCTGACACGTACATCTTTCGTCGTGCTGACCTGCTATCGCCTCTTGCGACTTCTATTGGCAAAGACCAATTACGCAACAAGATGGCAGTTGACAGCGATGACGGTTGGGACTTTGTCAATGAACACGCGACATCTAGAGGTTCATCCGCCTCTCCGTCGCGTGCTCAGCGCAGTGTCGACTATACCAAGATGCAGCCTTCCGTTGCCTCTGTCTCCGATGACGAGGGCAGCAAGCAATGTCTAAACGACGAGTTGACTGCTCTCGGCATTGAACACCGACCAGAGGCGCAGGCTGGTCCTCAGACCCAACCTGACAGTGCTGAGAGTGTGACTCTGGGGCCCATTGGCGACGAACCAGCTGTTCTGCAAGTGGAAAACGAACTGGACAGCGTGCGCTGCTCTATCACTGGCAGATCCTGCTCAAGGGAAACCAAGAACGACGTATCGATTCCCGAGTCATCGTCAGTGGGAGCAGAAGAGCTCGTCAGAATTCTTCAGTCAACTGTCAAAGAAGGACAGACGTTTCACATCACAGCCGCGGGACCCTACATGTACCAGTGGACCGTGACTCCCACTGGCGAGACTGTGGCCGATGGTCAAAGGTCTGTGGCCGATCCGGCCGCTTCTTCGCAAGCTCCACCAAGCCAGCAACAGAACTCAACACAGACCGATCAACAGCGCGCAGTGAGGCGACTCCAGCACTCTGCTGGCCTGCTTGCATGGAGTGCGCGCTCCAGGCGCATAGACGAAGAATCTGACCGTCTTGATGTCATGCAAAAGAAGGCCGATGCCACTCAACAAAATATTGATCTTTGGGAAAATCGATTGTCAGGCGATGGCGTCAGCATCACATCCGAATCCGATCCCGGTTTGAGAGATCGGAAAAATAGACTCCAAGCCACACGTATGCAGCTAGATGAAAGCATGACAAAGTTGCAAGCCAAGCGAAAGGACATCGACAGGCGGCGTCAAGAAGTAGAGACAGAGAGAGCGCACTGGCTATCGACCCAGGCGGATACTGAGTGAAGCGACTGAGCGTGTGGTGCGTGAAACCCTATTTCAAGGCGCAGCTCATACCACTCGGTGGTGGCAAGTAGCAACTCGATAAGAATCTTTTTTAGCTGCGCTTGATATAGCTTTGCCCTGCTGGAGACCGATTTGCGAGAAAGAGAAGTAGTATGGACACTGTATATAAACAATAGGATGAACTTTTTGAGCAGAAAAACGGATGCTAAAGCGAGGTATCCTACTCATAAGTACAAGGCGAGCTACAGTACTCGTGGACCCTTATCGCAGCCACTTCGCCAATCCCTTGTCCAGTTCTCGAGCCTTATTGACGACGCTTCGAAAGTACCGGACGCGTTCTGTACAAGTAGTACCTTTCGACCGAAGCTTTCCCACGACGATCCTTTCGTCGAAAAGTGGCATTGCCTGTTCGGTTCTCGTTGCTCGTACTCCCGATATGTGTGACAAGTATAATACTTTCACCAGTGAGAGTGCGGCACAAATCGTATTCGGCTCTCGCTATTAGTAGCTCCGATAACTCTCAATGGTGCGACTGCTTCGTCGATGAACGTGCGTTGCATTTTGCGAGGTTTAAAAAGGACTCAAGCGAGCTTCCCGGCTTATTCTCTTCCCATCAATCACAGTCCATCATATCACTTACCGTCAGTATTACACCCTTCAGATCCAGGTCACTGATAGCATAGTTACTCAAGACTGACGCTTCCATTATATCGCAGCTTCCACTCCAACACACAACAACTGTTGCAACCAGCCAACCATGTCCGGTTCAGGGAACTTCAATGGTGAAGGCTACACCCTCTCGGGAAGAAAGGCCAAATCAGGAGGCTCCGGTGGTACTGGTCGAAACTCTTCGGGAAACCAGTCCACTTTGACAAACCTCAGTGGTGCCGGTCAAACGTTACGGGGGAACAACACCGATAGAAACTCGTATATCATCCAAGGCAACATTGGTAGTGGTGGCTCGAGCATGAATCTTATCGCCCTTCACGATGAGTCTGGAAACCGTGCCGCGGATATCGTCCTCGCTGACAATATCTCTTCCGGGAACGCCGAAGTGTCCGCAGGCATCTTTTGTGGTGGCAATGTGGATGCATTCAAGGCTTTTCTCCAAACCCAGAACAGCGGGAGCCAGCAGCCGGCTCAAGTGCCCAGTGACTCGGCAGCGTCCAATGCGTCCCAAATCGATATGCCCGGCACCCGTGGCGCAGACATCACTGTTTGTAACAACCTCACCCGCGATCGTGCTGAAAACAACAACATGATTGGCAGCAAGGAAGCCTACTTGGCTGAGCTCCAGAGGCGCAAAGCGAGGACTCAGGTTCGCTCAAGCCAAGCTGCTCAAAGCAGTACCCAGCCTGCCGAACCGGCGGCGGCTTCCTCCTCCACCAGTGATGCGGTGCGTGTACAGATTCTCAGACTTGGTTTACACGAGACTGACAGTGTGTGCATGTGTGTCTGCCGTATTCCGATAGAACGCAAGCACGACTGGCCACACGATCGTTCTTCCAGTCCGCACTGCGACTATTACAGCTGATTTCAGCCAGGCGGATGAGCCTCAGGGAGCAAGGTTTCGCGCCAACAGTGATGCCAGCTTGGCGTCCGGGGGCAGCGTTCACACGCCTGAAGAAGGCTCTTCTTCAGCTCACTCCCGTCGCGCCAGTCGTACTGGCGCCGCCGACGAGGACGCTTGGGAAGTCGTCCGACCATGAGTCAAAAAGGCTTTCAGAGACCGCTCATGACTCTTAGTTCCATCAGTAGCATTTTCGTCGTATGCATACACGTAGCGTTCATGCCGCACAGCGATACAAGCCTTCTTAGCTAAAGTACCTGAGTAAGTTAATGTCTCCACGGTGGTGCAGTACAGCTACCTGTGCCGTGCGCGAGTATGAGTGCCGAACTTGGTGTAGCGAATGGCTTATGGTACACACAGTAAGATTACGGATTAAGACCGACTGAAACTGCCACAAATCGCGGGCCAGTTTGATTTCCCATTGTCATGATGAAGTAGCCATAAGACTGTTCACTGCAACCTGGCGCGATAAAGGGACACGTCATAGAACGTAGCTTGCTGCCGGAATTTGCTATGAGAATGTTGATCGGAAGCGAACAATGGCCCGTATGGTTCCCAAACAATATTGTAACCAACTGTCTTTGAAGCAGCTTTACACCGTTCTGCCTTATCTGCCTTATGGGCAGTATCGGCTATCAATGGAAGTGACAGCGTTGCAACAGAGATTGCGTGATCGCGCCTTAATGCAGGTGGATGTCGCTTGGACTGCCTGTTCCCTCTGCTTTGCACAGTGTTTCACCTCCTTTGTAACTTCGGCTCACTGCTCGCTGCCGAGTTGTGGGAAGGCAGAGAAGCGAAGAGTGGCCAAGTCAAAGGCGATACCCACTATCCCCTTTGCTATACAGGTCATCACCGTCATCTGTCCAGCCTTATATAAAAAACACTATTCAGATAAACCAATTTTAACTCACTCGCCACATTGCCCAACTTTCGAGACTACAGTACATCCAATCACAATGACCCAGCACAACGAGCAGAACAGCCGTGACATCGAATCTACTCGCAACTCCGCCGAGCCCCAGTCGCAAGTCAGCGACTCGACCACTCAGCCCCCCCAGTCCACAGGAGACACAGGATCGGTACTCACACTCACCATCGGAGGCAATACGGCTTCCGGCGATGAAGTCGTGGTCAACGCAGTAGTCGGAACGCAAGACCCCGCCTATGGCGGTAGATACATGTTCATCAACAATGCACAGAGGAACGTAGCGTTCAGCTTCGGCAGCAGCGAAATTGGCCGCGGTGCCTCCGGAGCCAGCTCGGGAGCAGCCCATGACAGTGGCAATACTGCTACCGCCGCCAGCCAGCCGTCGAATGACGGCAATTCGAACAACAGAGCCCGGGACCGTACCACCATGCTCAACGGCAGACCTTTCACCTACTAATAGGCTCGTCGGAATGCAGCCGAATGACACGTCTCCCTCATTCGGCGGTACCACTTTACCACTAGGTAGTGACTCGTTCCAAAGTGATGCACTCTTGTCCCCAGGACGGTTATGCATTATACATGAGATCGAAAATCGCTTGATCCCGAGCTACTGCATCGTGTATAGCACTTACTAATACAAACAATCGTTCCTTCCGACGATATTGAGCTATTATACAATAATGACTACAGATGCGATATTTCCGCTTAAAATCCATGATACTGTAAATTCTCCTAAGCTCCCAGAGTCTCCTCGAAAAAGTCTATAGTTGGCAGATCTCCCTCCAAAGATGCTTTCATGGTAGATACTTCCTTCACGGCCTTTTTCGCCGCGTCGAGCAGTTGCACAGGACCGCACACTATTATACCAAAAGTAAATATCAGTCATCTGTTGCTGACCTTTTTCTCTTAGATACGTGAATATATGGAGACTCACCGGAAACGTTCATCGCTCCATCCAGAGGGGTCCTGTGTGCATTTCGCTCTACGACCTTGTTCAGATCGGCCCGACCCTTTTTCCATTTGACAATGGCCGAAGCCTCTTTCGATAATCCAAACCGACCCCTGACAATGCTCGGTTTAGGCAGCCATACCATCTCGTCTCTGCTCTCCATGATCGCCGGTGTCGACGGGGTGTAGGTCCTACAGCCTTCATCCCAGGTATCTTGCCGTATCAATCGTAAATGACGGGGCGCCTTAGCCATGTCTGCTATCCTCTCGCCCAGACTTATTCTCTCGCCTAGACTGAGCCCAAATTCTGACTCATCTGGAGGATCGTAAGGCTCGTCTGAAGCGTGCGTCTTGGTGACATATACGTCCACAATGACCTGTACGTCTTCCGGTGCATCTATCGCTGCTTGATTGAGTAGCGGAGAGATCCACTCGATATCCTCAGCTTGACGGATATGCCATACTAGGTGGATTGTTTGTACCGTCGATAAACCTTGGCGAGCACGGGCGAGAACTTGAAGGAAATGCGAGCAAACAAAAGTAACCCCTGTTCCGCCTGCGAGTAATAGTACCGTTGAGTAAGAGTCGAGGTTGTGCGCAGTGCCATAAGGTCCTTCGAGGTATAGTGGGATGGTGGTGTCTACGTCCGACTCGAGTTTCTGCTTCAGTCTTTTGGTGAACCCTACGTCCCAGTAACAGTCAGGTCCCGCTCGTCATTTGAGATACGAAAATGAAGCACACACCAGTATGTACACGTATGAGGAAATACACCTCGTTGGAAGTCTCGGTGGGAATGTTGGCGATTGAAAAAGGATGTGATTCGTGAACCGATTTCGATACGGAGGGTGCAGAGATGAAACTTTGAGAGACGAACCAATATGGTGGCTTTAGCGTCCTAGCACGCCGGACATTTAGGAGACACTCACGCGTGCTGTCCCGCTTTCCACTTGAACCGCCTTTGAGGTACCGTAACGCGCATCACATCATGATCCAGGAGTTCGATTGTGCATTGTCCCAGCGATTCGCGATGCCGTATCTTGTTGAGATGGTTGATGTAGAGTGTCCGAAATCCGCGGACGAAGCGGTCCAAAATCCATATGGCCAATGCAGGCTGAAAGAAACGGAAAAGGTGGTGTTAGACGTTTGTTAAAGAGGTTTAAACGCTAGTGACTCACCCAAACCCAGTAGTTGAGCTTTTCCCAATGGTAGCATGCTCCAATGAGATATAGCCTGGAGGGATTGTCAGCTACTGGCTGCGTAGTTGAGGCGGTGGAGTGATGGGTGTAACGAATGCAATACTCACAGTGTGAAAATAATATGCGCAACAATGAAAAACTCCCAGCACAGTCTCCGAACGATGCGGAAACTTGTCAACCACAGTAAAGTGAAGCCTGTGAGCGCGGCGATACCCTATAAAATTGCATCAGTGCTTGATCAACCGAGTTTTGTTTGAAAAGGGTGAAACTCACCCAAAGGAGATACGGTCGAGTATCGCCAGCTTCCCACCTGCGACCACATTGAATGTCAGCGTCAAGATTAATTCGATGTGGTAGTGAGCGGAAAGGTTGTCTCACACTCTCGGCGTCCATAAGAGGGCGTGTAACCAGCTAGACAGGAGGCAAGCCCGGGAGCTCGCACGGTGAAGATAATTGAGTTTCTGATATGTGATTCCGGTCAAGGAGGAGATGGGGTTATTTTTCTGGATTAAAATGATGATTATGGGAAGTTGCGAGAAGGACTATATGGTGCCAGGTGGTCAGCATGTCTTTCGTGAACAGTGCAGTCACGAGTGAAAGGAATAATCAACTTACCATAACGCCCAGCTGATTGGCGACGTTCGCGTGCGTGATGGGGAACCAGGCTAAGTGTTTTATGTCGTTAGCGCGACTCGTTTTATAGGATCTCTTGGGTCAGAACACAGAGCAAGGAAGGATCTTGACTCACTCTCCGTGTTCCTCAGACACAGGAAACCGAATACAAGACAATACAACACCGTCCACAGAGCGTCGGCGACGGTTTCTGGCATATAGAGCCAGATCGGGAATCTGGTCAAGTACAGCGTATTCCGCCATCCTGCTCCCAATGCTATACTATGCCGCGCGAACCAGCTTCTCCGAGCTTTGTGTATTGCACTATCAGCATCGTCTTCCGAGGTCGTCGGTGCCAGCTTGTATGTCCCGTCATTGCGTTGACGCAATTTGCGTCTCAGTCTCAGCCGATGTTTGATCCTCCGATGCAAGTTCATTATAACGAGTAAGAGTATGACGCCGGCGATCCAGGCGTTGATGTACCGCGAGGCATACCAGTGATATTTCGGTGGACGCACGTCGACGTTGTAGTCGCTGACGCTTCCCTCGTCCGCAGCGTTATACGATGGAGCGCCGGGCGGCGAACTTTCGTCGGCATTACTGCTCCCCACCGCAGATATAGGCGGGTACAGCTCTAGTACCCTCTGCTCCGCATTCATCTTGCTGTCGACTGCAAAGACGAAAGATTAGCTACAGTGCGATGAGATGGGGTGAAGAAGTCATGGAATTCGAGAAGAGGGGGAAGAGGAAATGCGAGTACTCACCATAGACTACAGTGTCATCTTAATTGAGGTTGAGAGCAACTGTGCATCGTGAGAAGGACCATGTGGTTGACGAATGCTTGAACGAGGAGATAAAGCCAGTGCGTGCCAAGTCACAGTGACAAATGCTAAGAGCCGGGGTAGTAGTGTAAAAGCAAAGGGGGAAAAGAGAGAAGACGATTTTCGGCCGGGGACGAGTTATCTGATAAAAAACGAAACTACCAATATAGAGTCGCATGCTCCACAGTTTGTTGTGCACTTGGGCCCACTGTAATGGCTCAGGGCAAGTACCGTAAAACGTCAGTCGGAAGCCGGCGCCTAATTTTGAACACCCCATAACCTATGGGAATTGCGCAGTGACAGT
The DNA here is from genome assembly GCA_026538315.1 of Cryptococcus sp. GC_Crypt_6. NCBI lineage: Eukaryota > Fungi > Basidiomycota > Tremellomycetes > Tremellales > Cryptococcaceae > Cryptococcus > Cryptococcus sp. GC_Crypt_6. The sequence goes on along the minus strand of JALPBY010000004.1, from coordinate 367,870 downwards.
AATTTATTGCAGTTCGGCCGCATTGCATCGCATCGCATCTCATCGGCTTGTCGGGTGAGTCCGATACATCAGACTTGGCCGGTGCATCTCGCCCCACACCAATAACCGCTCAAAAGAGAGGAGAGTAGGGAGGGGTGATGTCTCGCAGTACCAGCACGAGCACGAGCAAAGGCACAGATTTTTCTTCGGCGGAGTACTGGTCGAAGCGATTTACCACCGAAAGCGAATTCGAGTGGTTAGTCCCCTCCACCCAACTGTTGCCCTTGGTCAATAAGTTAGTGGAGGAAGTACTGGAGATCAGAAGAGCTATAGCTACTGTAGCCAATGCACGCGCAGGTGCATCGATAGAGCACGTGCGAGTAAATGAGGCAGTTGGAAATGAAGTTCGGATCCTGCATCTTGGAGCAGGGACGTCGGACTTGGGTCCTCGGCTCAACAATTATCTCCAGCACGATCCTGCGACGAGCAAGATACGAGATAAAAGGACGAGGACGAGGGTGATAGTGGTAGATACGGACTATGTCGTTCCTCCCTCTCGACAAGCTACTCCTCTTTCTACGCTAAACGCTACTTTCGACCAAGACTCAGCCGGACCAGAAATCCCATTTATCCAGCTCGACCTGCTCTCTCCTTCGTCGGTTTTATCCTCTGCGACCTCATCACCGCAATCACATACAAATAGTAACACCATCGACACAACAGGGGAAGATGAGAAATGGGATATCCTAATCGACAAATCGACCGCAGACGCAATCTCCTGTTCGGCCCTCTTACCACATCTGCCCGACTACCCTAACGCACCGAGCGATCCAGTCCATCGATTACTACATACTCTGTCCCTCGTCGTGCGTCGAGGAGGACGGTGGTTGAGCATCTCATACTCTGAATCAAGATATGATTTCCTATTGGCTCCCACTTCATCTCAAAGTCAGAGCCAGAGCCAGAGTCAGAGTCGGAGTCAGAGTTACGACCAGGGAGAGGACGGGTACGGCTGGAAATTGATCAGTAAGGATATGATTGCGACCACGTATATCCCCGGGGGACGGGTTGTCCGTGATGGTACTTCCGACAGAGTAGTGTACGAGCCTGAGACAGGCGTGTGGGCATATGTCCTCGAGCGTATATAAGTGTCTTACTCCTGCTTGCTACGTTGATGCTTTGATACCACGCAATTTCATACCTCGACCTTGATGACGAATCATATACCATGCTATTCAGACTTGACTTGATTTGACTAAAGTAATGATGTACAAAAACAAACTATGACTCATGACACATGACACATCATGCTAAGATACTTGTAACGCTCTCTACTACACCTACGCCTAGATGGGCAAACCATCAGGCCCAAGAGCGATCTTGACCTTCTTCTTCTGCGGCGCGCTTCCTCCTCCTCCTCCTGCCCCTGGTGCAGCTGCAGCAGCACCAGCAGGCGGGGCTTTCCGCTTCGTTCCACCACCAGATTTCTTCTTCGCACTTCCACCAGCACCAGCTGCACCTGCTGTTGCTGCAGTAGAAGCACCGTTGACTCCTGGTGGTCCAGCCGCTTTATCCTCATCCCCGTAATCCTCGTCTTCGCCATTAGGCACAGACTTGGACAAGCTGAAGAAATCGTCTTCGTCCTCTTCCCCTCCGAGACCATCACCAAAGCTCGACTTGGGCTTGCTCGTGATTGAAGGCGCGACATAGCCGTGAGCTTCAGCTTGCTTTCGCTTAGCCACGCTCTCGGCTATATCCTCGTCGTCCATGAACAGCGAGACGATCTCCGAGGGCTTGGCGACGTCCGTGAGTGACTTTGTGCCAACAACAATGTCTTGGACATCCTTCTTTGCTCGAGCCATTTTGAGGATACGCTCTTCGATCGTGCCTCGGGCAATGAGGCGATACACAGTGACCTGCTTAGTCTGGCCGACACGATGTGCTCGATCCATCGCCTGAGCATCGCTCGAGGGATTCCAGTCGTGGTCGTAGAAGATGACAGTATCGGCTGCTGTGAGATTGATACCCAAACCACCAGCTCTGGTACTGAGGCAGAAGACGAAGATGTCGGGACTGCAGAAGGAACGCGACACGAACACATAAATAATCAGTGGATTGGAGGCACACCTTGTTGAGCCCAACTCACTTTGTTTGCCAGGAAGTGACCATATCTCTCCTGTCCCCAATGGGTGAAGACCCATCTAACCTCAGATACTTGTATTGTCTGTAAATCAAGTACTCTTCCACGAGATCCATCATTTTGGTCATTTGGAAATAGAGCAATACTCTATGACCACCATCCTTCAGTTCTCGCAGCAAATCGTCTAGACGAGCAAGTTTCGCCGAGTCGACCACGAGTCGTTTCGTGGGCGGGATCCGCATCAATGGTAGTGGTCCTTGTGTCAAAGGCGACGAAGCGAACAAGCCATTGGGAGATATAACGGACGATGAAAGCATGGAGGAGTATCGCGCATATGCCTGTGGATCGTCCTTCTCTGAAGGGGCTTGTCCGAAGAACGCGGCTTCGGCCAAAGCATCATGCGTGCCTCGTTCTTGAGCGTTGACGAAAGATCGATCAGACATGACGGGCTTGATCACCGGCGCAATAGCGTGATCAAGAACGAAGCGCGTGTCAGGGCGTGACAAGAACGACTGATTCCACACCTGAGTGGTGATATCTCGCAATGCCGTTCGTCCAGGAGTCGCGCCGAGCGTGCTCGGTACACGGGGTGGAAGGTGGAAATGCTTTGTTGAGGAAGCTGAAAACTCTTTGTTGTCGATAATCAAGCCATCTTCAGCTTGTTTGGAAGCGGTCTCCGAGCCATGTAGGAGATCAACGATCGGATGGGCTTTGGCTTCTCGAGCGATTGACGATGGTGTGCTGTCGATCATCTTGAGGAATCCAAATTCGTTGGAGGACTCCTTCATCCTGTCGTTGATCCAAGCTGGCGACCAGATGTTCATCAAATTCTTCAACAAGTGAGTATCACTTCCTGCCAGGCTCTCTTCGCTTGGCCTGTCCAGCTTGCCTCCATCTGTCCATATGAGTTTCGGGATCTTGACTTCAATAGCGTTCTTGGCAGAGTCCGGGAGGTAGAGCTGATCACCTTGTCTCGCCAGATTGCCGGATTGCGAAAACGTTCCGAACATGAATGGAGATACCACGTCGGCTCGTTCAAACAAGTCTGGATGGTTGCACACTTTCCGGAATTGCATGACGAGGTTCATGAGATTCTTAGCGCCGGAGGTATCGGTGACATTGCCTGCCTGAGCGAGGAGATCGGTGATCGACACACGAGACCGAAGTGCTTTGTAGATACTTCGCTGACGTTGGCTCAAGTCAACAAGCAGGTCAATCTCGATCTATGAACGCAGTCACGGGTGTCAGCTTTTGAAACATAAGCAAATACTTGTACCCACCTTATCACCCAGCTCTTTCTGCACGTGCTTCTTCACTCTCCTCAACATGAACGGCTTGAGGATCATATGCAACCTTCTCAGCTGCTCAGGCTTGAGACTGCTGGTCCCGCCCCCGGCAGCATTTTCGATATCTCTGGAAAACCATTCGGAGAACTCTTCGTGGGAGTCGAATAACGACGGCATGATAAAGTGAAGCAACGCCCAGAGCTCTATACGGTTGCGCGAGTACTTTAGTTGACTGTTCGCATTGACATTCAGATAGAGGGAAATGACCTACCATGCATCGAGTTTTGAATCGGTGTACCTGTAAGAAGCAGCCTATTTCTGCAGCGTAGGGAGAGCAGCGACTTCCATCTAGCACTAGACGACGATTTGATGGCCTGTGCCTCGTCGAGAATCATATACTGCCATTTCATACTCTGAAGGTATTTCTCGTCTTGCACGGCCTATGCCAAGTAGCGTCTAAGGTCAGCTTAGGTCGCGAATTGATGAGCTGAGACAAGAGAGGAACGCACCAGCTGATAGCTCGTGACGAGGATGTGGAATGGTGAATCTTCGCTGAAAGTCTGATTTTTCCTACTCCAAATCCTTCGTAATGTCTCACGATCCTTTGGTGAACCCCAATATGGCAAAGCCTTGAGACGAGGAACGAAACGTGCTAGCTCTTGTTGCCAATTATGCAATGTTGAGGATGGCGCGATAACGAGAAAGGGTCCCCAAAGGTTGTGGTGTTCTGCCAGGTATGCGAGTAGAGATATGGACTGAATAGTCTGCGAGGAGGTTAAATCCAACGTCAGAAATCCGCAGAATTTTCGTATCGCATGAATGCTTACCTTGCCCAGACCCATTTCATCTGCAAGAATACCGTTGATACCTTGCTCGTAAAGGTTACCAAGCCAAGTCAAGCCCTTGAGCTGATACTCCTTCAGCTGCGCCATAAGCATCTTGGGCTGAGTGATGGTGACCGAGTCTTCGCCCAGAGACGGGTTCTGGAAATTGAGCTCCTCGCCGTCCACTACGGTACCACTCGTTAATGAACATGTCAAGCGAATGAGAATTATAAAACTCACTGGTATCATCCTCGGCAGCTTGCCCTTGCGGCCGAGATTCGTCGAATGCTTTCGCTTTGTCTTTAGCAGCTTGTACGGCAGCCTGAGCACCCCGGGCGGCATGTCGACGGAGATTCTCCTCGTCATCTTGATTGAACAAATCGTCAGCAAGGGCAACGTGCTTTGAATACTGAGACTCACCGTCATCATAATCGATATCTGGCAACGGGTCTCCTTGATCGTCTAGGCCCAAGTCCGCATTGGCGTGTTCTGCTCCTTTTGGAGCTTGTGCTTGAGGCGTTTCCATGCCATCGACATTTTCCGCTTCTTGCGTTTTGATCTTTTTGCCGATAAAGTGCGAGTACAGCTCGGTCTGGGTGAGCAAGAAGTTGAGTTTTCTCGCTTGTCGTTTCGACTCTCGAGCTTCTTCTTCCGCTTTGGCCTTTTCGAGGGCTTCCTTCTCCGCCTTCTTCCGAGCTGCCAATTCGTCCTTTTCGTTCTTGCGCCAGTACACCAGCATCTGCGCACCATTATTAGCAAGGACTTCCAACCACGTATTCATCTGTGCTCACTTCTTTGACGATACGCTTCGCCTTGTTGATTGCGTCCTTGTTGACCTTATTGGTGGTCTTGTACGATGGCTTCAAGTTCTTCTGCCCATGTCCATTTCGCATAACCGCCTGAGACCTTCTCAGGCAATCCTGCTTGCCAATAGTGTCGTAGCCTTGGTACACCCGGTAAATCTACACCATCGAGTTAGCTGCGAACATCACAGTACTGGGCGACTCACTTTGGGGACATCCCTGACAATCGCAGCCCAAGCCTGCTTTTGCAAGTCTTCGACTAAGCCAAAGCGAACCTTTGCTTCTTGTTCGGACACGCCTCGTGGATCGTACGAATTGGGTGCCGGAGCAGTAAACAAGTCCGGGGCGAAATCAAACGGTGTATCTGCTAAACCAGCCTCGCCTTCTTGACCATCTTGAAGCGAAGCGGTATCTCCAAGCGCGCCATTAGGACCTTGCCCAGCCAGTGCTTCCGCTTTCTTGAGCAATTCTTTCTCTGGTTTGCTCGGACGAGCATATCGACCTTTGCCAACGCCTTTCTGAGCTTTGCTCTTGCTGCCTTTATGCCGTGAAGGCGGTGCACTGCCATTGGCGTCGATGGCACTACTTCCACCAAGGGATCCAGCTCTCATACTTCTGTCATCGTCGACTTCCTCCCCTATCAGCATGTCGGACGGCTTGATATCGTCCTCTGACATTTCAGCGTATTTCGTGGTTTCCGCCGCCGCTTCATCCAGTTTCCGTCGTTTCGCTTTAGCTTTGCCCTTCTTGGGATGTCCATCTTCCGCAAGAAGAGCAGCGATATCCGCATCTGCCTCTCCATTGACGGTGTCTCCTGCAATCGAAGTGTCTCCCGCGTCACTACCTTCGTAGTGCTCTCCACCCCGTTTCGACTCGATGCCTCGCATTCGCTTCCAGCCCTTAGCTGGACCGGGCTTCTTCCGTATCGTCCCGTCCTTGTTGGTTGGCGCGTCGCCGTTCTTCTCTCTCAGCCACATCTCATCCTGCACGGCCTTGACATCGTCTTCTGTCAGTCCCTTAATATTACCAGATTCGATTCTCCGTATGACCTCGGCACGAGTGAGTCCACATGGCTGTACGATTATGTCCGGGTCGAAAGGATCACCCTGCGCTGACGCGCTGTCGTCAGGCTCAATTGCGTCGGAATGGGGTTCACCAGGTGGACTGCTCGGTGCTGTCTCATCCCCAGCAAGACCAAGCAGTTCATCATCGATATTTGGTCCTCTGCCCTTGAATTTGCGCCCGTACTTCTTCTTACCTCCCGTTGCTCGTGCGCCATCTTTCGAAGATCCAGCTTTCTTTTTGCCGCCGACTCTTGATCCAGGCTCATCTGCCCCCGAGTCGCCTGCTGCGTCGACGTCGTCCTGCGTCTGCGCCGGGTCGGCAGATTCGTTGGCTGCACGACTCTTACGCTTCTTGTTCTTGGTGACAGCGGGCGCCTTTGCAATCATGAGCACGTCTACAACACTCTTGGAAGGACTATCTTGCTCACCACATAAGTATCCGCCCAACGGCTAATCTCGTCAACCTCGTCCTCTCTTTGCAGTTGATACCGCTTCACAATCTCCTCCCACAAGACCTCATTCCCGATAAGTCTGTCATCCGGGCGATATATTCGGGTATACGGCTTATCACTCTTTTTCGCTGGTTTGATTTCGGCCATGAAACCATTCATATGGGAGTCGGGCTCGGGTTCGATATGCCTTGAAGAGCCTGGTGGAGACGTGTAGTGGGATCGCTCAGGACTAATGTGACTGGACCTGTAATCGTCCGTACGATATGGGAGAGGGTCGGGATAATCGTCATGGTATGCTCGACCGTTGGTGTGGGCCGATGTGGAAGACTCGGCAGGGTGTGGTCGGTGCGCGGAAGTGATAGGTTCGTTCATTGCGTAAGATGGTGTATAGGCATAATTTGATATCCGGTCTTCAACCGGAGAGACGTAACGAGCGGTTGTAGGTTGTATCGGAGTAGAGGATGAAGGATATGGGTAGGCAGTTCGCGGCTGTTGAGCGTAATGTGTGGGAGAGGGCTGAATGCGCGGTGGAGAGTTGGGAGGGGAATTGACCAGAGACGAGAGCGCCATGCGTGATGACGGCGTTGGACGTAGGGGTGGGGAGGGCTGTATTTGCACGGACGCCAAGCAAGGAGAGCATACAAGTGATTACATGAAAGAATGACGTTGTCAGCATCAACCATGACCGGCGGCACATATAGGTTCCGATCATAGGAGTATTCTAATACTCACCTCGCTCATCATGGGCCTATCCAGACTGGTGATACTGCTGGTCAACGGCCCGATTCTCGCAGTTGGGCTCATACTTCCCCTCGTATAATGATTATGATGCTGAGAGTCGGCCATGATGCAAGACTAGCTCGCTGGTATACTTCTGTGATCGAGATAAAGGACGCGTCACTCGTCAATCTGTTGATTGGCTGGGTTCGAGTGTGAGACTATTTACGACGGTCAGTGATACTCTGCATGCATGGAACGGTCGGTGGAGGCGTACCACTGTGTACTATGAATGAGGTGATGCGAATGCGCTTGGCGCTTCCGTTGTGCAGTCGTTCTCTTGATGATGATCGCTTGGCGGCAGAGCGGCGAGTGCGGTGATTGTACGAGATACGAGAGCTCTATTGTATGACCGGTGCGCTGACAGTATGGTGTGCGTGACGATGCATGGTGGTACGGTATGTGACGATGTCGTTTATGCTAGGTGGGAAATGCGGTGGAAGCAAAAAGGCGAACAAGGGGATGATAGAGAGAGCATGGAGGATGAGGAGGGTTTGGATGTGGGGTGAATGTGTGCTTTGTCTTCCTCGTATCTGCTGTCTTTCCCCCCGTTTGCTGTTCATCCGGCCATAAACGATTGATATCCCACTTGGCTTCCCTTTTTCCTTTTTCACCACATTTACATTTACATCCCATCACCAACCAACCTTGTCGTTCACAGTGTAGTCGCGTAAACCCCCTCCACTCAATTACTGATCTATTTAAACCACGTGGCAGATAGACTGTATAACTCAGAACATTACAACCAGAAAATGAATGCCACGTCACATGTGCATTCACCAGAGATAGATTATCGCTACACATCCATTGTTTACTGCTTGACTTTCTCCCCTTCTTCCGATTGTTTACCCGTTGATACTGCAGCTGCTCCTGTAGCGGGGTTTGTCGACCCTTCAGTAGTTGCGACGGGACCAGCAGACGGTACAGTGGTGCTCGTCGCAGCTATAGGAGAGCTACCTGATCCAGGAGCAGGTGATGAAGTGGCTAATCGCGCATCAAGCGCTTTCAATGCAAGTGCCCTAAAGAAAGTGACTCTCCGTCAGCCTAATCTCCCTTTGCATATCTGAACCACGCTCTCACCTCCTTCGCTCAGCTTCAGCTCGTGCACCCCCAGGACCGGGAAGAACGCTATAGCCGCTGTTGACTGGCTCGTCCCATGCTTGGACAAGCTTTACTCTGACTGCAAGCTTGAATACTTGGTTCGCAACAACTGAGATGTACGGTCTGATAGGTGGAGGGAACCAATATTGGAAAGCAAAGGTCTCGCTGCGATCCCCTCGGTACTCTCCATTCTCGCTCAACTTGAAGAATCGCAAGTACACCCAGGCGACGAAGAATCCAAATTGGATCAACATCCAAGGGGATGGGCCAATTACCAACACCAGTACGTTGGAGACGAGCAAGTGGATTCCTGGCAGAGACTGTAGAGCGGCATATGAAATCAGTAACGTGGTCTTCAGTGAATTTCACGATGACCTACCTTGACACGCAGCTTGAACTTGCCAAAGACTTGCACTTGATGCTCCGGGATGAGTTGAGTGAAAGCTACCAGGAAGCCGACCTGAAGGCCGGATAGGCCATGGTAAGGTGTTCCGTATCTACCGATAACTCGTCAGTATGCAGCGCAATTCGGTATCTCAACGACACGTAGTATCAACGGATCAACTCACAAGGCATCCTCCTGGCCCAGGACAAACCATGTAATCCAGCTAAATCCGAATGCGATGATGTTTGAGCCTACGATGACTATTGCGCTGAAACGAAGCAATTCTCGTGGGCCCCATACTCGTTCGAGATACCGGCTTGCAAGTGGTAATGAGACCACTGATACGATGAGCTAGTGACGAATCTGATCAGCCATAGACCGATACGAGAGTAGATATGTAAGCAGTGTGCACATGAGCTCACCTCTAAAATGCTAAGCTCGACGAAACCCGCAGTCAAGAAAGTCCAAGGATAGATCAGACTCTTTCCGGGAACAAGGACAAGCCAAGGGAGTTCTACGCCTGGGAGACCTGGTTCCGACGATATGCCCCCTTTACCCAGTAGAGTCACGAATAGTCCTGATACCGTGAAGAAAATAAGAGTGAGGGTGAGAATACGGGTCACGAACGGTACCGTCTGCAAGAAGGGCAGGAAGGATATTGCCGGCATCGTGTGTGGCTGTCAATGGCTGTGAGCCGGTGTGTCCCGAGGGTCGGAAGTAGAGAGATGAGTGTAATCGATACTATCTAGTTGCCAAGACTAGGACTAATGGGAACATAAGGATGAGAGACGCGTCCTTGTCAACATGGTCCGCAGGTGTGAAATGTGACTGCGATAGAGTGAATGCTGTTTTTTCATTTTATGTAATCTAATTTTATCCATTTTATCCAAAACAGCCAAATAACACTCGCTATTGCTACTCATAATGCTGCATCTCGTTACTCCCATTCATCTTGCATCCTAACTTCGTTATACCTTGGTAGCATCATCCGCACTTCTATCTCGGCGCGGGCTAATTGGTCTTCCAGCTTTGCAGCGGCTCTCGTCTCAGGCTATCTTTATTGGAAGGAATCGTTGATTACCTCGACTCTCGTCAGCAAACCCTTCTTCATTTAAGCCTTTATCGCATCTTGGTCTCATTTCCCTCTTATAGACGCAATCTCCTTCGCATTTGTTATCGAATCCGACAACATGCTGCCGCCTGATCCGCCGAAATTATCCGGCAGGGATTTTGATCCTTCTACAATGAGTGTAGACGAGGATATCGATGATCGAAGCGATGATGCGAATTCAGTTGTCGAGATGTCTAGCGTGGAGATCAACATCTTGATATACTTGGTGAGTCTGAATAGAGCTACAGGGCGATTTTTTGTCACCTCCACAAGCTCATATCTGACTCGCAATGACTTATTAGTATCTCCTCGAATCCAACTTCAAACACACAGCTTTCACTTTACTGTCCGAGTCAAATCTGCCCTCAACATCATTATTTCAGCACTTCAACCCTTCGTACCCGTCTCCATCATCAAGTATAACACGGAGTGGCAGACCAAACGGTGCACCTCTCACTCCAGCAGCGGGTCCGTCAAAAGGTGCTAGTCCCATACAGCCGACTTTCGGTCGAGCAGAAGGCAAGATTGAGCGAGGGGAATTGGTGAGGAAGCTTTGGAAAGCTGTTAGATGGGAAGAAGTTGAGAGACACGTTGCTTCCAATGGAGTGAGCTCTCTTCTCTAACTCCTTATGTGAAATATGAGCTGACGTTGCACCAGGAGCCATTGAAGCCACAATGCCCAAATCCGTTCCATCTTCTCATCCCCCACGTCTGCCCTGCAACGTTCCCCTCGTCAGCGTCCAATCCGTCTGTACCGCTTCCTTCCGCTTTGAGGCTCTCACCGCCTCCATCGAAGCGGCCAGAAGCGTTCCCACCTCCTTCAGAGAAAGAGCCAGTAGCCGGTCCTTCCAAGTCTGCTCGGTCAGATAGAGACACTGTAAACGGTGGAAGCAAGTCTACCCCTGAGGGCGGAGCGCGTGCTAAGCGGAAAGCACGTCGAGCCTCGTCCGAAACCGGATCAAGAAATATGTCACCCGCGCGATCAGTCTCGCCATCGAAGAGTAATAGGAGTGCAGCAGATCGAGAAATTGAACGAAAACGTGACAGACGAGGAGAAAAGAAGCGTGCGAGGCTCAGTGAGGGAGACGTGGCCAAGGAAGATGACGATGCGATGGACGTGGATGAAGGGAAGCGGGATGATCTGTTGGATGTACCAGATAAGAAAAAGGGCGTATCCGTATCCCCCAAGAAGAAAGCTAGTACCCTTGCTGTGCCCAGTGAGAACGGCTCTCGGGCGACTACACCGGCAGACGACAAAGCGTCTCGTGCAGCGTCCCCTGTACCTGCCTCGGAATCACAAGAGGCTGAATTAGGCGGGGTGCCGCCGGCAGATCTTGGAGTGTGGACCGAACATCGTGATGCGGTGCGTTCTTTCCGTCTCCTCAGTGTTGTTCAGGCAACTAATCTGGATTTTAACAGGTCACATGTCTATCTTGGAATCCCAAAAATCTCGACGTACTGGCCACCGGCAGTGGCGACGGCACCGCTAGATTATGGGAGTTCCAGAATGGTCCCGCCGGTCGAGCTTTGCGCATGAACAAGAAACCATTTTCAATCAATCACAAAAGCATCGAGTCTAATCGAAAAAGCATATCTGCTGTCGGATGGCATCCCGATGGAACAATGCTGGCGACTGGATCACAAGACGGTGTAGGGCGATTGTTCACCCCGTCCGGACAATTACAAGCCATTATGTCATATGGGCGAGGAGCTATCAATGCGCTCAAATTCAGCCCGAGCGGGACATCGATCCTTACTGCTAAAGCAGACTTTACCGTTTGCAAGTGGAGCCATGGAATGGGCTACTCTATGGAGATGAAGATGTGCTTTGATGCTCACACGAGTGAGTTGACCAGTTTCCATTGTAGCCAAACTCGCTAACTCGTTTGCAGAGGAAGTCAACGATGTTGATTGGCTGGACGACGATGTTTTCGCATCAGCTGGTAACGACCATACAATCTTTGTTCATCGAGCGAACGACAAACGACCTCGGTACACATTCAAAGGACACTCGGACGATGTGACGCGTATCAAATGGTCGCCTGCCGTAGCCGGTAAACCCGTACACACCCGCCTGCTTGCCTCAGTCTCAGACGATGGTAACTGCATGATTTGGCGAATGCCCGCCTATCCCGACGCTCGAGGCGGTGGCAGTCGATCACTGTCTCCTGTCAAAAAGCAAGAGCCGGCAGACGACGATTATTTCCAGAACAATACGCCTGTTATGGGAGTAGACCATTGTTTACACCGCTTGAATGTGGTCAGTGGCAGCGAGAACAAGCGTATGGACACGTTGGCGTGGAGTCCGTCATGTGAAGAAGGTCGTATGATCCTTGCTGCGTGAGTCAGATCACATCGTATTGTGGAAGCTACAAGGCTGACAGAAACGGTTTGCAGCGGCGGTCAGGACTCGACTGTCAAGGTGTTCAATGCGTCAACAGGCGATTGTCTACATGTACTTTCGGGTCTGGAGACGGGAACTGGTTCTTTAGCGTTTTCGCCTCGTGGATTTGGAGGGACGATGGGCGCGCTCGCTGCCGGTGGATGGGATGGGCATCTTATAATTTGGGATGTTGAGGTGAGCTGGCGTCGCAAAAACGACCTTAAGCAGCTCTTAGCACCGTTATTGATATGAGAGACATTGCAGAGCGGAACAAAGCTTCTCGAACATGAGATCGACGAAGAGCCCAACAAGCAGAGCGCGCGAGAAAAGCCCATGATGGTAAGTCATGTTTCTGTTCCTGGTAGCGAAATAATGAACAGGCATTAACGAGTTGTATGTTTGTTTAGCTCTCAATGGTATGGAGGGAAGATGGGAAACATCTCGCTTGCGGATTACACAATAAGTCGGTTCTGACTGTGTTCGTGGGTGATTTAGCGAAAGAAGGCAAAGTCGAAGAAGAGAAGAAGGTAGAGGCGTAGTACGGGGACGGTCGGTCTTATGAAACACCTTTTGGTCCTTGGGATATGGATTTGGAATTTGATATGGGAAGATAGTCGACCAAGTATAAGTTATATCAAGCATGTGATAAATTATGGAATGCCTAAAGTCGTGATCATGTGATTACATGTTCTGGCGACAGCTTGAGATCTGATGACGCAGCCACGCGAATATAATTTAAGCTCTATGCTCAACATGAGTCCTGATCGGATGAGATGGGCGAATGCATCAGTCTATTGTCCATGCAAGTTTCGACTCTCTACTGTCCATCTAATATACAAAGTCCTGCTCAAAACTTCCCAACGATACTTGACTACGCCTACGACTTACTCTATTTGACTCTGATCTGGTTATATCTTGAACTCAGTATAGAGGACTGGGAGAAGCACGACACATGCTGTCCAGAACTGCGACAGACACAGAGATTCGTCAGCGACAATCCTCTTTCAAGGCCCTCATTCACAAAGAGGAGAGGAGGATGGTAGGACTTACGACGCGGAAAGAGAGGAGGATGTTGAATGGTAATTGCGCCAAAGGGCTAGCTCCTTTCGCGGAGAACGATCCGGTCTTCGGCGTACCCCGAGTGAGCAGGATCCAGATCGAGTAGAAAGCCACGGAGAAGAAATGGTAGAATAGCGAAACGCGTTTTGGTGTCAGACTAACATCATACTCAGTCAGCATAACGCGCAAGAATAGATAGCGAATGCAGCGCTAGAGTGATGTCGTAAAGGCTCGCACACTCACGCCGAGAGCAAGCCGACTGGTCCAGCTACGCGATCCCCGCCAAGCTCAAAGTACCTGAAACACCCCTCGCGCAGTATCTCCAATTCCGACTCTGCAAGCATGTCACGATCAGCGATTGCACGTCGTTTTGTTTCCTTCTACTTTAGGTTGAAAGGAAGTTCTCGACTCACCCTCTGCACCTCCGAAAAGATCGTACAGGGCTATACTCAGCACGTTGACGACCGAGCTAACTTTCTTGCGTTCGTAGAACCACTCTTTCAGCTTTAGCGAGACCGCGTCCCAACCTTCCAGACCATCTCGACCAGCAGGCAAGGTCTGGCTAGGTTTGAGGTATTTAGTAAGGAGGACAGCATCGTTGAATGCGACTGTCATTCCGCCTCCGGTCAATGGGTGACGCATGTTATATGCGTCTCCGACCAATATCGCCCCTGATAAAGCAGATCGTTCTCCTTGTACCGATGGAGGAAGGAACGAGTTGGGCATCACTCTCAATCGCTGCGTATCAAGAGCGGCTCGTAGTGGTTGATGTAAAGTGGATGGGAGATGCGGCATGTATTCGTCCAGGATCACTCGCTACGATGTATCAGCATGAACACTTGTGACAGACATGTAATCCAATTTGGCATCGGTGAACTCACTTTTAGACTGCCATCAGCGACACTGGGCAGTTTCCCCTTGACATCGACCAGCATGCGTACTTCCCCCTTCTCATTTCCGATCTGATATAAGAGCACCGGTCCACGATGTGTGAGACAGACGGTACCGAAATGCTTCATGGGCAACTCGCAGTTCTCCAGTATAGCACCGACGAAATGTGATCGTAGTTGCGGTGTGGGCAGACGAGCGCCAGGGACTGAGCGGAATTTGGAGAAACAGCCATCTGCGATAATAGTGATCGGTGCGTAGAGCTTGCGGACGAGCGGGGCGGATGGAGTGGATTGACCGGACTGTGTATCGGCTGCGCGCTTGAAGGCGGCACTAACGCCAATAACGCGGCTAGTGTGTTCGCAAAAGACCAGGTCCCTTACCGTCGCTTCCAGGACCGTGACGCCCGGTGCTTCACGAATGATCTTTTTGCGCAAAGCCGATATAAGCCTGCCGTGGTGGAACGACCGGCCTTCCTTCTTGCCCGAAACAGAGTCGACGTGCCACTTCTTCTTGCCTGCGCCCTCACTGTCTAAATGGGTCCCGTGCGTGGACGCGGATTGGCCGTCGCCCATCTCCTCCATCAGCGGATACGGGATCCCCACCGTCCCTTCCAATCCATTCACTACACAATACCCTTCTACGGGCACAGCGTCGATCCCCTCCAGTACTCCTTGAGGTCCACCGAGACCTAATTGCTCCAACGCAGCGACTCCGCCAGGTTGTAACAGTTCCCCAACGATTCGATCGGGCTCAGACAAATCTCGTTCGAGCACAACGACTGATCGACCAGCGTGCGAAAGAGAGTATGCTAATGCACAGCCAACAATGCCAGCCCCGATGATGATGATCTCCGGCTCAAGCGAGTGCACCTATAGTAGATACTGTATGTCAGATTCCGTTCTGCGCTGAATACAATCACTGTTCATAGCCACTCACAGAGACATGCTCGCGCGATGGGCCGGCAGTGACAACTTCGATCTCGGGCGTGGTCGACATGTTGATTGTTTCCTCGGTATATGCAATAATTGTGGTCCAGTAATGACAGTTATCGACCTTTGAGTCTGGAAAAAGTATGCAGGAAGTCGGTATAGCTACGAAGTGATATGTTTGAGTAACGATAGAAATACCTCGATGGTCATGTATACTATCACTGTTTTTGTTTTCAATAGTACGCTGCACATCGTCCCACTAACTCTCGTAAGTTACAATTGGTTCCGTGCCTGCGATCTCTTCCGATTATTGTCCCATGTGACAGCCAACATCGTTCCAGACTGCGGTAGGTACTATTATGCATATGCAGGAATGTTATGGTACAATGAGAATCCAACTTGACCCTCCGTCCAGCTCCAGGATCCCTTGCGTTTCGACGTTCCGCCGCTGCGTCTCCACAGGCTACACCCCTGTATACTGCCCCAAACCCGCCGTCACCTTAAATACCCTCTGGCACATCGCATTTACCAAACTTGGGCGCATCTCCTCCAGGAGCGAACAGACTGCGAACAGTCTGGACTGTCGTGTATGCTCCGACGACAACGCCAAAGATGATCAATATCCAATCTAAGATCTTTTCTCTTCTCGTCGTGGCACACCCTTTAAGATGAAGCATGGGAGGGTAGATGAAACAGAGTGGGATACTGCATCAACAACAATAATATTAGCCGTTTACCCATGTGAGTCAAACAAGTGAGACTTACCAGGCGAACGATCCTATCAAGGACACAAATTTGTCCAGCTCCGACGATCCAGCCCACGACAATAACGAGCAGAAGACAACTGTACAGGCCCTAAACACGTTTTTCTGCCATTTGACAGAAGGATTGTGCTTGCCCGATTTGGAGAATAGCCCATTCTCCATGATTCTGACTGCTGGGAACAGCTGGAGAGGGATTGACAAGAGGATAGCCACTGAGTAGAGGAATTGTACTGCTTGCACAAACTTGTCGTCTTGCGGCAGATTGACGATGACCACCGTCTGGATGTTGCTACCGTATGTCGCGTATGACATGACGCCTGCACCGGAAAAGAGGACTGCAACGACAAACATGACGCTGGAAAGCACTCGGGGGAACTTCTGCGGCTCTCGCATAGACTCGGTAATAGGAATGACCCTTTTCAGTGTCAGCTATAGTCCCTGTTCTGAAGTTTGGTATGCTCACAGTCCAATACCCTCGAATGCAAAGACGGCGGTTCCAATCAAGAGCGGGAAAGAGTCCTTGTTGAATAATGCAACATCCGCCATACCCCTCGTGGTCAGGATCGATGTTTCATTGGCGCCAATATAGATGACTATTGTAAAGACGCTCAGCTTGATCTCTGAAATGGTAATAGCTATACTTACTGCCGATGAGGATGAATGCATCGGCGACCAGTGCCGTTCCTGACAGCTTTGCCAAGTTGCGGATCATAGCCAGCGGCAAAAAGACGATGAGTTGAGCGAAGATGAGCCATCGCACAGGAACGAACGTCGCGCAGTTCGTCACAGCAAGGATGAAGCTTTGAAGGTTTTCGGCGATAAAGATGGTGTATGCTACAGATCATGTAATTTGATAAGTTGAGGCCCTGTACGGTGCAATATGACAAACCTACCAGCTACAAACCCGATCTGCGAGATGGCAATCGACGCGAGAATCAGGAATCGCATATGGTTGCCATACAGTGCACCACCGATATCTGCGCGCGAAGCTCTTTAGCTGGCTGATCATCGACGGGGTCCGACATGAGACAGCGACTTACCTCCGAAACTTCCGGGCACCTTCATATATGCTTGTACGAGCAGCAAGAAGGACCAAAGCGAAATGGCGGCAATGCTGACGAGAACGATGGCGGAGAACAGGATACCTATTTCAGTATATGTCAGTTTTACGACATCTCCGCTACGCAATGCACACTGACCTCCGTTGAAGAACGCTTTGCCCATGAACAGGATTCCGGTACCAACGAAGCCTTTGAGCAACTGAAAATAAGGCTGTTAGAATCACTGGGACTATCGCGGCGTAATAAGACACATACCATCAAAACTGCCTGGGTCACGCTAGCAGTTCCTACAGGTGGCCCGCTTTTCGTCCTTCTGTGTCTGGATTTGCTCATTGCCCTACTGCCGGCCAGTAAAGGTCGGCGTTCACCACTTGGTTCTCGCGGATGATAAGGCGGCTCCCCTTCGCCGGAGCGGTAAGTCGTTCGTGCATATGCTCCGCCCTGGGAAGACGCGACAGCGGGGAATGACTCTTCGTCTTCTTCGTCCTCGTCGTCATCATCGTCCTCATCGAGATCCTCTCCAGCCTATTTGGACAAATAACATGTCAGCTGCCAGCAACCCGAAAAGTGCTTGCTAACTCACAAAGTGTCCGTAAAGGAAGAGGAAGTCGACAACGTTTCGAACCATTGTTGGCGCCTCCAACCCTTGTTCCTGAGCGCGATATGCGACAAAGTTGCGTCTGAAACCTCCTGGCTCCTTGATGTGGGCCAAAGTGGGGTCAAGAGTGGCTGATCGGTCAAGAGGAACGTGGGAAAACGAGGCAGATCGTACAGGACGTGAAGCTCGGTGATCATGCTGCCATTTGTATAGGTCGTGACTGGGATAAAGCCTCGTTATTAGCTTATAATAGTAGAAGGCTTGAGGACATGATAACTCACGTCACGTCTCCGCCTGGCGCGTCATAAGGTATGGGGAATTGATCCGTATCATGCCTTTCATTTGTATCGGTGGCGCCGTACGACACTCCGCTTCCGCCGGCATCTGCGTCCTCGCGATACGGTGAGCCGGTCCCAGATCCTGACGGCGGGCTGTCGCCGGTAGGAGTGGGTGTGTTTTTGCGCTCATCTGCGCTGACCAAGTGACGTCGAAGGACTTTTGCTTTCTGCTCATCTGAAACATCGGCCACGTTGGAAAAGTCTGAGTCGCCTGCACCGGCTGATCCTGGAGTCTGCCCACCAGTCACAGCCCCACTGCCGTCCAGGGCGGCTAGACGAGGCGTCGAGGTGCCGGAGCTGGCGCGCGAGAGGGTTGGGCGGAAATTGCTCGAGCCTTGACGCGAGAGTGAAGGGGGGTCAGGTAGAGGTGACGAACCAAGCGCAGCGGTCAGAGCTGATGACGCGTTGTTCGCAGGAGCAGGAGACGTCTTGCGTCCTATGAGGTTGTCTGATGAAGGTTTAGGTGACGGCTTCTTCGACGTGCTAGTACTATCTTCTCGTTCTTTTTGCTTGAGGTTGCCCGGTGAAAAAGGCTTGAATGACGTGGACAGGGAGAACGACCGGGCTGCATTAGGGTTGGAAGCAGACATCGATCCCGTCCTTGCTCTAGGTGGAATGTTGGGTACGGGTGGTGTACCGACGGTCAGCGGGCTCTGAGGAGTGGCTTGCGCTCTGGAGACTGAGCGAGATGCGGTGGGCGAAGAAGCTGATGGCGACTGCGCGTTTCCTGTGGTTGACGATCGTCGCGCATCGAGTTGCGGGATAGCAGAGGGTTTGGCGGATGGTGTTCCTGCCATGATGACAAGGTGTGTTGCTGCACTACCCGTATATGGAAGAGGTGCGAACTGAATCACAAGTGATAGAAGAGATATAGAGAAAGCAGGATCCGTAATGCGTGATAATTAATTGACCATGCGTTACAGTTGCAGTCAAACGTGGTCATATCCGAAACCGGTCATCATCGGCGCCGCCCACACACGCCTAACTTTGTTGCTCAAGTCGACTCGCATATATCACGTGACTTATCCTTCAATAGCCACACGGTCATTGGACCATATGGCACTTTGCCCTTGACCACCTTCTCTTAATGGCTGACGACGGCGACACCTCATTGGGTCTTCTGTTGCAATGAAAATCAGACGACAAGGTCCGCCTTCAGTGGCTGCAAAGTCATATGATACACTGAGAAAGTCTCCTCTTGGTGGCAGTAGGAAGCTCAACAGCCTTCATGATTTAGACAAGAAATGCATTTCGCTCAGTATGACTTTGCAGCATCGTACCACGAGCATCCTACTTCATTTGCTATTGAGGTCTGCGGACAGTATCGAACATCACCATGTGCACCATCTCATGTACCTTCTGAGTCGAGCCAACGATGAGCCATAGCAGATCAAAGCTGCAGACCAGCCGCCAAAGGAAGAGATCCTCACGACTGAAGCGGCCGAATCGGTCACTCGAGGCTAAGCAGCTCGAATCGAAAGCACCTTCAGAACCCGATGGAGCCTATGGCGGCCATGCATGTTGCTTGCTGTGGGACCGCCCGGGTATTGTGGGTTGCAAGATGCCCCATATCGAAGCAGTAGTCGCCCCCCTGAACGTCCAGGAGCGAGATCGACATCTTTCTTGGTTGAGTGGTCTGTCCGGTAATGCGACGCAGCTGTTACAGCGACGGGTTGACATTGGCTATAGCCATGAGATCGTCGGCCGTCAACGTTTCGCTCTTGCGGAGTATTTTCTCTAATACGACATTCTTCTTGGATCCATAATTGCCTATTCCTAGATGATCCTCCTTGGCAAGCTCCATCTTGACTCTCCCATACTCGTCCCTAAGCTCCTGGTCACTGAGCAAGACGGCTCTCACGGCCAGATGATTTCGCAGGGCAGTTCCAGAGGGAAGATTGACGTACACCGCCCGTCGGATATCGCCATCTTCCGTTGGGCTGACCGCGCCCGGATCATGTTTATGCTTGTCATACCGAAAGCTGAACCGATCGATCCCGTGCGTCTCAGGATTGTAAGTATAACCACTGACGCTCAGCAGGGCGCACGCATGCGGGAGGTGTTGCGGGAGGACGACGATGTCAATGTCGATTATGGGTTTGGCCGCTAGACCGGGTATGGAGGTGGATCCAACGTGCTCGATGGTGATGACTTCGGTTCGGCAGAGTGCGGCGGAGAGTGTCGCGCGGATCTGCTGGAACGCTCCGGGCCATGTTGGATCGTACGGCACGACGGAGACGCGCATTGCTTTGTTGGGTTTGATGACGGATTGTATTGGTGTATTACTTTATGCTGGTATCCGTGAATAGATACCGGGCACACTCGAGTGTGTTTTACGCGAACTCGGTTATGTCCGAAACGATATCCTCTCTAGCTGACCCGAGATCAGTGTCGCGCTTGTTTCTGCGTCGACATTTTCTCGCTTCTACAAGACTCTTTCATGGCCTTATCCCGAGGCTATTCCGATCGCTAGACCATTGAACAATGATTGCATCAATTATTGCGGTATCTCACCACGAATACCTGAATCCCCTAGCTTGGTCTGCGTAGGTGGCAGTATCAGGTGTCGTTCCATCTGGACGACCACCTTCCGCTTGATCCTTCTTCAAATTCGCGCGGCGTAACAATATCATGTAAATAAGCGATACCAGCCAGCCAAATACGCATAAAGCCAAGCATGAAGCAGCTCCTGTGCGGTACACTGGCGAGTCTTTGGAAGGGAACATGTACCCTGAACCGATGCTGATGGCGGGATAGGAGGAACGGGTCAGTCCACAAGTCAGCTTTCATTCGTGCGCGCCCTGCGAAGGACACTCACGCTAGAGCCTGGGCAATGGCGATGGTGAAGGGTAGAGCGAAAGCACGACGAGATTCGTTGCCCGCGTTTTCGGCCACCCAGGTGCTGTGTAATATGAACAGAGACGTCGTTGGCTCAGATTGTCGAGTTGAAACGCATACTCACAGATTGAGAGGGATGCAGATGAACTGCCCCATTTCGCAAAAGACGAGGGCAGAATACCTTCCAGAGTGGTAGTTGGGCCCAAGGCCAGTCAACAGGGTGAAACCAAGAGTCATGAATCCGAATCCTGCCAACATGCCATAACTTCTCCTGTGATACCTGTCCGACAGCCACCCCACGATGAGCATGACAACCGCTGCACATGCATAGGGCGGCAAGGTGTAAATCTGGGCGATTGCGCCAGTCTTTCAAGCCGGCTTGGTCAGCTTCGAACTACGTCTGAAGCGGATAGTTAGAGGTGTCAACTCACGTAGCCCTGGTCTGCAACTAGTGTTGGCAGGAATGCTCCCAATGCTGCTCCGACCATAATGACACATTGATATGTCACGGCAGCTGTGCAAAACAAGTAGTATCAATTATGCACGTCGCCTTGTTGTCGTTATACTTACGAAGCAGTATCTGCCAACTTCGTAAACAGTCCAATGCCTGTTTCCAGTTGATCTTGTTCTCTTCCACAGTTGCTTCTCGAGCTTTCCGAGCGATCTCTAATTCAGGAGGTAGCTGTCAGTATCGAGGGAGAGGATTGGCGGCTGTCCTCTCAGAACTCACGGCAAGCCCGCTCCTCTTCCGTCAACCGGCGTGTGGACCCCACCTCACTGGGCAAGATCCATAAAGCATAACATCCAGCCAATACCGCGGGGCACCCTTCGATAATGAACAGAAGTCGCCATGGGGTGATGGTCCCTTTTGCAAAGGAGACGCCATATGCCAGGAGACCATTGATGACACCACTGCTGAGGGTGAGCGACATCTTCTTGACTAAGGAACGAGAGTGACACTCACGATAGCGGGCCGGAGAATAAGAAAAGAGCCATCCGCAGACCCAACTCCTTGTGAGTGTACCATCTTGCCAGGAAGAATGGAATGACTGGGCCATAGCCTGATTCTATTTACAGCGAAAGTGAGCACTCGTTGGAGCATGAACCTTAGCGACACAACCGAGCTTACCTCCCATGCCAACCAAATACCTGACGGCTTCGGCTTGTCCCCAGGTATTCGTGGCTGCGGTGCACGCGGCTGCGATGCCCCAGAAGATCCCGCTGAATCCCAGAACTAGCTTGACGTTTGTACGCTTTGCAAAGAGCGTAGTTGGTATGACTGTGGATCAAGTGGATAGATCAGCTTGAACACTTCATCTCTTAAGCAGCGACGGGTGGTACACTCACGCCACATGGCGTATCCAATGAAATAGAATCCGTTCAACAAGGCATACTTGGATCCAGTCGGATCTACACCTAGGCTTCCTTCGGCCTTCCCGATCATGCCGATGGTCTTGGCGTTTCCGAGATTACTCTTATCGAGTGCTGAGAAGAGGTACAGCGCGATAGCAGCGGGCATGATCAGCCGATCGAGCTGTCGCATTGTTGTCAGCTCTTATCCGCAGCGTATGACGTATATTGTAATCCAGCATGCACAGCATGCCGCTAACCCAACGAGTGGTAATTGACTGACCTTCCGCACAAGCCGTTTCTCCACTTGAGGGTCGATGTCCACTGCATCCGGAGCTGCTGTATGGCGGGCAGACTCTAGGTGCTTCAGTTCGAGGTCGACATCGTAGGGGTTTTTGAGCGACAACTGAGCTTCAGGACCAGACGACATAGCTTGTACCTTATGAATATGGTATCTCCCTTTATGATTATGAAAACAGCGGGGCCGCGCTATATTGAAGACCGGGGGATCAGATATACCTTCTCACGATGCTTTTATACCATCGTTCAAAGACTGCCAGTATAATCAACAAGCAGCCCCGCGTGACCAACAATCATGCTTAAGACCGTTCCGGACGAACAATCGGTACCTGGGTTACCTAGGTTCAGCACAATTGCTGTGAGAACGCTCCGTTCGTCGGTGTTGCGCCGAGAGGAGAGGTTTCGGTTCGATTGGTCCGAAAAGGTGGAGGCGTGATCTCATGTCCGAAACGGAGATGCCAGAAACGGTTTAGCGTCACCGCTTATTCCGTACCGGATGGACCGCATGTTCTTCGGCGCAGAATTCTTGTAGAGGATAGGATGATGGATTATCTGCTCATTGTGTACATATGCGACTTCTCTTGGAACTGATCTTCGCTCGTAGTCTCTACAATTCACCATTCCGCAATGTCAGCAGCACCCCTTCGAATGAACGGAGAGCATCGCTGTGACCTGTATCAAGCTCCTCCAGGCCATTTGGTCTTGCAGCTCTCTGGCGGGCGCACGGCCGCATTCCACTTGCCGCCATCCTGTCCACCAACAGCGGCTGACACCATCGGATCCTCGTTCTTTCTGTACATACCCGCCAGTCATCCTATTTCTCGGAGAGCCAAGGGCTTCGCTGAGACCGAATGCGAGAGCACGTTCAGGCTAATTGTTCTGGTGCATGGCAGCGGACGCGACGCTGAGGGTTTGCGAGACAGATGGACGTCGTGGGCCGAAGAAAGGAATGCAGTTCTGCTGTCCCCCTTGTTCCCTTGCGACGACAAGGTAAGCCTCATTAAATAACTGATCTATGAATTCGGCTCTGATGTTCCTAGTTCCCATATGGCGTGGACAATTACAAACGCTTGCTCTACGAGACTCCAAACGGGCCAGTCCGGTACGATCATCTTTTGCTAAAAATGATCGACTACGTTGCGGGCAGATGGGGTTATATAGACACAGATCGATTTGGCCTAGTCGGGTTCTCAGGCGGAGGTCAAGTGCGTCTAACTTCCTCCTCAAAAAGTCCAGTCCAATCCACTGACTCAAGAGACAGTTTGCGCACCGTTTCATGTACTTGCACCCAGAACGATTATCCGCGTGCTCTATAGGCGCTCCTGGTAAAACCACTTCATTAGACACTTCGCTCCCTTGGCCCAGAGGCATCAGCGATACCCAAACACACTTCTCGCAGGTCGTCTCGCCGTCGAAATGCGCTGCCGTACCGATCCAGCTGATTGTTGGCGACGCCGATACCTTGGCTCGAGAAGGCGAAACGATCACGCGATTTGACGTCATGCATAATCTGGGGGAGCAGTTCGAGCGTGCTTCAATACCACACAGCTTTGTGGTGGTGAAGGGCGTAGCTCATGACGAGAGGGGTGTCTTAGAAGATGTCCAGGTTTTCATGAGCAAATCCTTCCCGTGAGAGAGCTTGACGCCGATTGCGGTCTCAGGAACTGACCATGGCCTTAGTCATGAGCTTGGCTCAAATGGAGAGAGCGTAAGAGGAGCTGTCAATGGTCACTGCTGAGTGGCAGCGCTCGGAATCGGGACCAGTCGAGCAAGCTGTAGACAGCAGTTGCTATTCTCTGCTATGCCGTTTTATAGATGTATTGGAATCTGATAGACTGTCTGCCATTGTCCAATCCCGGGAGCTATCTCTGAGTATTGTCGACAGAAAATACCTGGCAATCCAAGCATATGAACTGTGCGCAAAGCGTTACGAAGACAATACGATGAGAGCATATGAGACAGCATGTTACATATGCTGCGGAGTCGGAATTCCGATAAGTCGGGATAACCGGATACTAGCCCGGTGACTCATGCCTTCAGCGGACCTGCGATCGCGTAAGTTTAACAAGCGTAATCCCTCTGCCAGCTGTAATCATTGCTCGTACAGCTGATGTGGTTTGTCTCATAATCTTATGATGGGCAGTATCAGCGCGACTCTGCGTGACAAATCGCGATGACAGCTCCTTCGTCTACGCCACTATACCGCTTACCGGCCGACGTGAGAGACCTCTCGGTAAATGGCCCTTTACCTACAGCTGGCACATCCCCATCTTCTGTTTCATCCTACTCGGACAAGGCGCCTCGATTAAAGAGGAAGCGAGTCGCGCTCAACTGTGAGGAATGCAGAAGAACCAAAACGAAATGTTGGAGTTGTTCCTGTTGATTGTCATAGCGTGTCATGTATTTACTATGGTGTTTACAGGTGATCGTGCTTGGCCGTGCTCCAATTGCGTGGATAAAGGTGAGTCGGCGGGAACCTGCAAGGTGCTTGGAACTTGACACTTGCACAGGTCTCGCGGCTTTGTGTCCTAATGGTGTCGCCAAAGATGAGCCTCCCAAGAGACAGACTATTGCTCGGCTGGAAGCACGAATAACCGAGCTGGAACAGCAGCTGCTGGAGGCCAGGTCGCACACAAGAGTCTCACACGGTATGGAGAACGGCAGTACAGCAGCGAGCCCTACCAATTCGGCTCTGGACCAGCCGGAATTCAGCACTTCGGACGACAACGATTTGCAAGTCTTCGACACGTCGACGTTGCTGGGTAGTCTCACAGCGCCGCAAACTTCCGACAATCATAAGTATCGCCCCGCAACTCTCGAAGCTTCGGCATTCTACCTATCCTCAGCGGATAATTCCGATGATGAACTCGATGTCGACATTACTCATCCCTCCACTACAGTGAGAGCGAGTACCCACGCACAGCCAACAAGAACAGAGGATCTCGCTTCGAACCACCTCTTGAGTGTCCCGTGGGCGAGACGTGCAACCGACAGGACGAGCTTGTCGGATCAATTGATGGATCGATGCCGGGCGCTCCTTCCGGGCAAGTACGAAGCGTTAGATATCTTTGAGCAGTACTGGGCAATGAGCTCTTGGAGGTGAGCACGGCAATTTCTGCGTCTTTCCGTGCAGCCCCTTCACTGTGTTGCCACACATTTCAAGACGCTTACCGTGCATTGCACTGATGTATGTAGGTTCCAGCCAATCGCCCGAAAGCGGTTTCTGCACCGCATAATACCTGGTATCTACGATGCGCCAGACGGTGCACACTTACACGATGTAGCTGTCCTCTTCGCTATCATCGCTTTCTCCCGGGTGTTTCAGGACATAACTCCTCCAGGCTACACATGGACAACCGAGACGGGTTACCGAAGGGACCCCAACGAACCGGATCGTGATTCAGGCTTACGGATGAAGATTGTGTCAAAATCAAATACTGGGAACGAGCTGGATCCGTATGACTATCTTGAGGCTTCATACGCGTGTCTTGTCGCCAGTCGATTTCTTACCGACACCACCACGTCGAGCTTGATCGCCCTATATCTCATCATTCAATTCAGTATCAACTCGGAAGACAGGAAAACGGCGGACTCCGTCTTCCCGACTACTGGACTAGCAATTCGGCTTGCGACGCTCGCTGGCTACCATCGAGGTGAATACTTATTCCGGTTGAGATGAGATTAGCAAAACTCACCAGGCAAACACTCAGACGCTACTGCGAAAAATCTATCGCTAGAGGAACGGAATGATCGGCGACGGATCTGGTACGAAATCCAAGGTATTGAGCGGGTCCATGTGAGTGGCCGCGGTGCGGTTCACGCAAAACTATGCGATCTCTGACCTCCCTTTGTGTAGTGCTTGCTCTCTATGACGCCTGATTCGATACGTGCGTCTTGTATCGATGTCGCCTTTCCCACGGACGTCGCTGCGGAGGACTACCTGAGCTGGAAGTGGACTCTTGGAAGGCTGATGGCCGAAGTTGTCGAATACTGGACTGCAACGCGACGACCGCCGGATGCAGGTAGGTTGACGCTGGCGTAAAGCGACCAAACACGCTGCAGGGCTTCTGACTGAATAATAATGAACCACGATATCAGAATTGAAGAAGATTGATTTATCGATTCGTCGATTCTATCATGCTTTGCCTGTGCATTTGAGATGCTCTGTCATGCCACAGAACGCATACGCTATGCCAGAAGCGCACCTCGACGTGCAGTCACCCCTGAAAAGCTCTATCGCTTCACCAGCACCTCTACTGCAGGATATGCCTAGCTATGGGCCTTTTAATCAGCAAATTCGACTTGCCGAGCATGTCTGTATGCTACTCTGTAAGTGGATTGTTCTTTTCCACTTGGTGACTCTCAATTGACTGAAGCGTGTATGACCAAAGTTACTCTTTATCGACCCTTGTTTATACGCTCCATTATGGCTTCCAACGAAAGTCACGGCGAATTTGCTTCGCGAAGTGTGGACACGGTGGTAGAGACGATCGGCTACATCCTCAACATCGTCTCTGCTGTTTTGGATCGAGGCTTCGTGGTCAATCAGTGGCAGTCCTGTTCAAGCGACTTGCTCTCCATCCTTCATTGTCAAACAGCACTCGTCCTCACTCGGTCGTCCGTAGCGCCTCCACGAGAAACTTCTTTGAAGCAGCTGGAACGAGGGGTGGCGCTTCTGCAACGACTGTCCAGCTGCCGCCCCGGGCAGAGGAACAAAACAATGGTTCGGGTAGCCAAGCGAATGCTCCAGCGAGCAAGGGCGGGCAGTGCCGCCAGTGACGCTAGTGACATTGCGCGTCCCGCCCGACCGCATGGTCCGAAATATCCGCTTAATTCACAGGATTTGTCGGCGCATCTCAACGTGAATGAGGACGAGCCGCTGTTGAGCCAACGCGCCATACAGCCACAGTCAGGCGGAGACTGGCTTGAAGACCTCTCAACTCCCCAGAGGAACGGTGATCTTTACGAACTCAACTGGTACAATGCAGTGGCGAGCGACGAGCAGCTTCTGTCACAGGGAGTCTCCGAGGAGGAGGACTGGCTGCGGAACCTTTTCCACATGCCTGGCGAGAATGTTTATCTGCCGGGCAATAATGGGCAGACTCAGCAGATGGACAATCATTGGAGCAATCAGAGTAATGGCGAAACGTCAACGATAAATCCATTGTCACTCTATTTAGCAGAACCCCGTTAAATGGCTATGTTCAGCCACCATCGAATAGCGTAATCGCCTACGAGCGATGCTTGGTTTCCTATGCTATAGCAAGCCGTGGGGTGATGATCGTATTGGAAATACCTCTCCTTTATTACGCGATGAACAGCTGTACTCGTATGCAATCCTTTGTGGCAGCGGAACTCGGAGTCCGAAACACGTCAGAACATACCATCCTTTGTGACGGAGTACAGCTCAAACACGGGATGTCGAGCGGACTCGCTTCGTGATCCGATGACGAGCTCCGAGCCACCAACGCCAACAACGCCAACAACGCCACTGACACTACAGTACTCGTCTTCGTATCCTCTGATCTGAGCTTGTGACAAGTCCACCACACCTTCTTCTAGGCCCTTCGCTCTTGCCTCTTACTTCGCATCATTCTTCTCAGTGTTATATCAGTGATTAGTGCGATCATAATTCAACTTTCCGCCATGTCCAGCGCTCCGTCCAATGCAGGAACTGATTCCTCTCAGTACCATGATGCTGTCTCTTCCCACGGTCCTGCAAGGAGCGAGAGCAGCATGCAAAGCGCTCGAAGCCATATGGTAGCGCCAGTTGATTCGTCGATGTCGACGACCGACGCCGCAACGCAAAACTCACAGAGAGCTGAAGCAGACACCTCCTCCTTCAGAGCAGAGTAAGTGCTATACTGATCTACTGATATGGTTCGGCACTGCTGGCAGCGTCAAATGTAGCTAATCAGAAAGCTGTTTTGCTGATAGCTCCACGAGAAGCGAGAACAGCGGAATGGGCTTTAGCGGTGGTCCTGATCCTATCATGTCCCAGGACGCGAAAACAATCAATCGCAACAGCTCCTTGTCTCCGACTCAGAAACGAGTGTTCTCCACAACTTCAAACCGAAGTCGACCTCGAACCGCAGCGACTGACCATTCCGAGGAGACTAGTACTACGACGATCCATATTCCCCGCCACCCTGACCCTTTGCGCAGCCACCCCGTCAATGCTCCTCGAGGTGTTGGTACCTCGCTAGACCAAATCGCGTCCCAGAACCCAATGCGCTACCAACGACCTTCAGCGGGCAGCGAGGAGCAGCAGGAAGTCAGGACTTCCGGCAGTTCTGGTGAATTCAGGTGCTGCTGAACCTCCCTCCTTTCTCTTCCCTTAATTGGACGTCCGCGCTAGGAAAGATGCAGATACGATAACATGCATTCTCCTGACTCATTATGGGTTAGCGTACGATACAGGCCCAGTCACATTTAAGCATTGCGAAGGATAACAAGTATTGGAAAGAAGAGTTCACACATGAGCAGCCATTGTCCGTACACTCTTGAGTCCCCTGGTATTGAGTCCTTGTAGACTACCGCCTAGAAGGCGAAGAGCGCGGCACCCTTCTTTCTGCCAAAGGAGTAGATAAGTAATCCGGAACCAAACAATCCCACCTGGCATATGAAATCTCTGTTCAGCTCACTCTATCCGCAACTCTGTACTTGATCACTGATGTATCGGTTCTCGAACTCACAGTAATACCAATCGCCACCTGGACCATTCTGAAACCGATGATTAATCCCTGAGAGTACGAGTCTCCGTGATGCGGGTTAGCAGTCATTGCCAAACCACCGGCTGCTGCTATACCAGACTGCCCGCGTTACGTTTGTCAGCAACAGTCATGACCAAGCAAGAAGGCAGGAAGCTAGACGTACCGGGACAAGGAACAAGACACCGGTCACCATCGACGTGAATGCCGTACCGCCAAACATCCTCGAATAGATGTTACCAAGCACACTGAAACCGCACATTATCAGCACTAGACGGGACATCTATCGGCAACGAAGAACTACTTACCCGATGACAAACGCTCCGAGGGCGGAGACGACATCGCTTCGATCGAAGATATAGTGATTGCCGAGTGTATTGGTGAAGTAGCCAGCACAGCTGATAAGGCACATGACGGGGAGCTGCCTGCTTCGGACAGGCTGCATGTTCCACATACTCAGCAGGACGCTGAAGATGGGAACGAAGAGCAGCAGATAGATCTGCGGCATGCCTTGTCTGTACCATGGCCACGACGGGTCGCGGACGCAGATAATCGATCCTTGCTGCAAGTTTGATGTGGTAATGTCCGTCGTCGCGTTGGAAAAGGTGAATGTGCCGTTGAACATCGGCATCATTGTCGAATTCAGTGTTCCAGTAAATTGAGGGTAGAAATTCCCTTGGATCGTCACGCTGCTCTGCGCAGCAGCGGCGGCAGCCACAGCGGCCCTCTTCGCAGATCGGTCAATCACGTAAAACAAATCGGAACCGATCGTGATTCCGAAACCCTATAACCCAGCAGTTAGCGTAAAGCTTGCAAGATTGTGTCCAGCATAATCACCAAGAACAGCGCATAGATGATCGCATAAACCATCCGCACCGACCCAGATACGATGTTTTTGGACGCGAGCTCGAGTGAGCCACATACTGTGCACTAGATTAGCATCGTATTCTGGCAGCTGTCAGGCAGAATGCACTAACGAATGGTGTATCCAGGCAAGATTAGCACAACACCCGCCGACGCCACGGCCTGATAGCAAAATAGCCCGGTAGTCGCCAGTCCACGCGCCGTGAAGGAGATGATGGTCGCGATTGAGATTCTATATATCGTCAGCCAACTGAGAAGGACGAGAGGGGTCCACTTACTCAAAGATATTGGAGTACATGGCGCTCTTACTCGCCACTGAGAGCTGCATAAAGGTGAGAAGCGTGCCCAGGCAGCCACTAGCAAGACCGTCCAGGAGCGATCCGCCAAAGCCGACAGGGGCGATGAGACCAGAGCAGAGGAAAGCGAGGATCATTCTCTGCCAAAGGTTATACTCCATTGGCGCTTTGAGTAAAGTGTGGATCTTCCTGGTGCCTTCTGACGCGTCCATCTCGTCATGCACAACAGCCTTGTAGATATTGTGAACCTTGTGCAATTTGCCCAACTCTAGTCCACCGGCTGGGATCTTTACGAAATGCGTTTCTGATGTGCGCGTGTCAATGTCTCCGAACGAAGCAATGACGATACTAGGCAAATGAATGAATTGAGCGTCGATCTCGAGCACTAGCGCAGTAGCCGACAGCTGCGATTCGATACGGTGTGAAGGGGCTCCGAATCTCATCAGCGCCTTGGCGAGCTTCAGGATGAATTGCTGGCGAGTAAGGATGTCTGCGTAATGTTAACTGACTGTATTCACCGCAAAGGAGGAATCTCAGCTTACCTGCAACGTGGAGCTGGATGGAAGCGCGTTTTTTACCTCCTGGTCCAAACGCGGAATCTCTGGTCCCCGTACGCATGAACGGCAGGTCCGACAAACTATTCCTTCGTTCCTTCTTCTTTTTCTGACCAGTCACTCGCGGGTCATCAGGGTCCAGCTCATCAGCTCCGAAAGCAGTACTAGCGGAACTGCCTAGTCTTTTCAGACCCAAGCTCTTCATAGTAGGTAACAGGCCCCCGCCGAATCCCGCTGAGCTCGCTCGAGATCCTGCGCCGGGACCTCGAGAAGAGATTCGTCGCCGCATGGTGTTGGTCCGACCAGTAAGTCGCAGCAGTTGTGAGAATACACCGCCTTGTACGTGGTAGGACGAAGCGTCATCGTCTTCTTCCACTTCGCGTGTGGTTCGACGGCGCATGCTCCCTCGTGCCTCTTTGTTGTTGCTGTCACCTGCGTACTTGTCGTACCTCGACGAATCTGACAAGCTTCGCTGACGACCGTAGTTGCGATCGTTCCGACGACTATCTCTTCTAAGGGAAGGAGAATACTTTTCCCTCTTTTCGTCATAGAGTGTCTCATCGCTGTCACTGCGGCCTTTCGAGCGCCGTCGATCGTGTTCTCGTCGATAAGACCCCTCATTTCGCTCCCAATCCTTCTTATCTTGCTCATGCCATTCGGTCTGGCGACTTGGATAGGGCGGCGCAGGGCTCAGCTGACCTCGTTGCTCGTATGACCCGTCGTATCGTCTATATCCAGGCGACTGGAATACGTCCTCTTCAGGTGCAATCACATTCATGCGCGGGGAAGGATGATGAGCACCCGAGGACGGCACCGAGTACTGGTGTTGTTCTACCATTCTTTGAGGTGGCGCGTATCCGAGTGCGGGAGCCGAGGCACGAGCTAAGCGATGCGGCGAGCCGGTGACAACGGCTTCGTTATAGTAACCCCTTCTGGGTGAGCCTGTTAACGGTCCGTTGTTTTGCGCCAAGGATGAACGACGAGCAGACGATGGTTGAGCGTACTGCGCTGGCTGTGTTTCGTAAGCCCGAAAGACTTGCGATCCTCTGGGTGGCTCGTGAGCGGGTAAGATCTGTCCATCGTATGCGGTGACCACTTGAGAACCTCGAGGTGAGACTTCGGGGGTGCCGTAGATCTCTTCTGCCGATAGAAGAGTGTCTAGAGTAGGTCGATGCTGGGCCAGACTCCACCTTCGATTTCCGACTCTGGTAGGCGCGGCAGTATACCCGTCATCGGCATGAGCAGTTGGCTCATAGCCTTGTGGGATAGAGACATCGTGCCCCTGATCTCCATCGGGATAGTCCTGGATCATTCCCTCGCCAGGTACACTGCGGTAGTAGCCTTGTGTGTGAATCTGGTGATGTGGAATGGCATTGTATGCAGCGGGACCATCCATTGACTCGGACAGTTCGACTGGCTCAGAAGAGAAAGGATATGAATTACTGTCATACAGCTCTTCGTCCTCTTGTGCATGCTCGGGGTGCTGATGGGGTAGGAAATCGGAAGGATCGGAACGAACTGGCGCTAACTCGTCGCGCGAGAATCGCACTTTGGAGTCTTTGCGGTCGCCGGGCTTGAGTGTAGGTCTAGGAGGTTGAGACATGGTAAACCGGCCTTACGAACACGTGAGATGAGGATGTTTGTTGTGCAATCCGCAAGATTGTCGCGAAGGCTGTCGCCTCGAAGAGAATCGAGCAGTCGCCTGTGCTGTTTTCAGTTCGATGATGTTGCAGAGCGTCAATGCAGGAAAGAAGAAGATTGTTAGAACGGAGCAAGAATGTGAACAAAACTCGTCGCAATGATAAGAAGTAAGCGGAAGGCGATTGCTTGACCAGTAAAGTCAGCCACCTCAAACATTACGATTTGAGCCAGCAAAACGGCTCGTAAGGTTGTAGCGGGAGGTCGCTGAAGGGCTTTGTTGTTGTAGCGCGAGACTCAAGCGAGCTGCTTGCGTAGGTGTCAACCTTGGGCTGGTAAGCCTTTGGGTCATACCCCGGGTCAATGCCCGATGTGTAAGATTAGCGTAAAATCGTCAATGTTGCGCATGCCGAAGTCCTTGGGTGGAAATTGACTTTGGGACTGATGTTTCATGTGGTGATAGCAAGCTCTACTATGCACCTTTTAGATTATACTTGAGCTCCTCAAGCAACCTCAGCTTCTCCTCCGATGTCCTCTCTGCCTTGCGCTGAAACTCTGCGCCCAAGACGGCCAAAGCGGGCAAAGCCCATCTGGCAACCTCGTTGAACGGGATAAGCAAGCCTTCGCTTCCGTACAGCAAGCCGCCCTCTGACAGTCGAAGGTAGATGCCGCATCCAGATATTCCTAGGTGGATCGAGAGGAGGTAGAGGTGCATATCCGCTGGAATGTGGTTGGGCGGCAGGATGGGGGATAACCAGTGTGGGGTGAGCGATAAAGGCAAGAGCACGGCTTGCATCAGTGCGAGGATGGCGAGTGTCGGGTTGGGAGCCTTGATTTGGTCCATGAGCTGAATGACCGCACTTTATACAATCACAATGAGCTCAAGTCTCTCTAATTCGGCCGTAAGGGAAGTGAAGACCTACATTACGAAGCAAGTTGTGATTCCAATATCGAGCGCGTTCTGCGCCTGCTTGTTATCACTCGCGTTCTTGGCTCTGAGGGCGGTGATCTCCTTGTCTTGTTCTTTGAAGCGTCGCTATCAGCTAAGTCAATGGGGAAGTCATTCATCAGGCGGTAGCTCACCTTGCTCATCGAGGACCTCAGCTACTGTCATGGAGTCAGCTGATTCGCCTGTTCGTGAAGAAAAATTAGGGAAGAGCTGACCTTGTTCTGTGTTTTCACCTGCAAAATCCGCTTTCCGCTGAGCCGCTGTCCTCTGACGAACTTTGCCTGACATGACGTGCGAGTATCTAAGTCGTGTAAGGTGAGCAGAAGGATAACGAGGTCAGATAGCGTGCCAGCAAGGTTGATAAAGAGGCCATGTGGGAACCAAATAGGACCACGCGGGTGAAACGACATATAGGCATTCAAAGCCCCAAAAATAGGCTCTGCTCAGCTTTGCGTGCCTACTTTTTAATAGTCCATGTTGGCCCCCGCATGTCCCAATGGAAGCTGCAACGCGCGTTGTCGTCAAACGCATCATTCCTCACACTCCAGTACAGACGACTTTCTATACCTCACCTGTTGACCATACCTTGTGTTCAGTCGGCTCGCCAACATGTCCAGGTCATACGACAGAGGTACGTCCGCACTTTGACCTCCTTACTTTGCTATAGAAACGGCGAACTCTAGCTGATCAGTGACACAACCTTGCAGCTCTTACCGTCTTCTCCCCCGATGGCCATGTAAGCTTTCCTAGCGATGTCTGTATGACCTGCACAAGCTGAAATATTGTCTGTCAGCTCTTCCAAGTCGAGTACGCTCTTGAAGCTGTACGACGAGGAACATGCGCCGTGAGTCGTGGCCCGACTTCGCCGCCAACGACGGTGATAATTGCACTTGAGCTTACGAAGTCTACTGATACAGGTCGGCGTGAGGGGATCATCATGCGTCGTCCTTGGTGTTGAGAAGAAATCAACTTTGCAATTACAAGATCCTCGAACGGTTCGCAAGGTCGCCATGCTTGACGACCATGTTTGTGTGGCTTTTGCAGGTGTGTATCTTAACCATTATGATACCATCCTTTCCCGCAAAGAAGACGAGGTCGCTGATATGTCTGCTACGTCAACAGGGCTTACCGCGGACGGTCGTATCCTCATTGACAAGGCGCGGATCGAATGTCAATCACACCGACTGACTGTAGAGGACCCCGTCAGCATCGAGTATATCACCAAGCATATTGCCGGTATTCAACAAGTGCGTTTTGATCCATACACAATGACACTCTATCACCTGCTGATTATCGCTCTCTTCTCAGCGTTACACTCAATCAGGTGGTGTTCGGCCATTTGGTATCTCAACCTTGGTGGTCGGCTTCGATCCCAACGACAAAGTCCCTCGGCTGTATCAGACTGAGCCAAGCGGTATCTACTCAGCCTGGAAGGTAAGTCTTGTCACCAATTTTGATTTGCAGAACATTGTGATACGTTGCTGACATTCGTCTGACAGGCATGTGCTATCGGCCGAGCGTCCAAAACTGTTCGCGAATTTTTAGAGAAGAACTACACCGAGGAACTGTCTCGAGACGAGGCTATCAAACTTACAGTGAAGAGTCTGCTGGAAGTTGTGCAAACTGGCGCGAAGAACATTGAGATCTCTGTGATGGAGTCATATGGCGTGATTACGGTGAGTCGCTTTGACTATATCGTTCGATACTTCGTCCATCCCCGACTTGCCGCTGAACTCGAGCTGATTCTGTCTGTTAGAACCTCGAACAAAGCGAGATTGAGCAAATAGTCAAGACTATTGACGAGGAGAAAGAGGCAGAAGCAGAGCGAAAGAGACAACGATTGGCTGCCACGCAAGCTGGACAAGCGTCAATGGCTATGGGATCACAGCTGGCATCAGGATCAGCTACCCCTGCACCACCTCAGGGTGAGGGTCACGCAACAGCTCCTGGTGGAGAGAGCGGGGTGCAGTAGGTCAGCAAACAGAGTTAAGTCTCGGCATTGAGTATATGTACACTGGACCAATGCATGATTGTGCACATTTCATGACTCTGGCGGATAGGATGATAATCGGGGCAATGTCGTATATGGTTTCCGTAATCCTTTCGCTTCGATGACAGCAGCAGGCATGCAATAGACTGGATCCACATCCTCTAGCCCAGGATAGCCAAGGAGTGATAATCCTGAGACGAGGTATGGGAATCAGCGGAGGACCGAGGAATAAGGTAGTTCACGAACGCAAACGCACCGGCCACACCGAAGACGGTGTGAAAGACGTCGACCCAGTCTTCCGGTCTATCTGCTATCCCTCCATCGTCCAGATCCTGTTGCACGAGCCAGACATTAGCACAACAAGTACGTGACGACTGCAGCTGAACTGGAGACACGAACCTGCGCAGACAGAATGAAATTGATCAATTTATCTCGACTGATCCAGTGTAACTTCCCAATAATTGACAACGATGCCGCGCACCACCACGAGTAGCATACCTGGTTTATATCCATGTCAGTGCGTGTTGGGGAATGGAATAGAGACTAGAAGATGATGGGTAATACGCACATCCTCGAGCTTTTCAGGACGACCGTTAAGCCCACCATTGGGTAATTGTCGCTCGGAAAGCCATGCGCCAAGGAGAGACGTATCGACCAAATCCATACGATCAAGTATCGCCAGAGCAGCAGTGCACACCCATACTACCTTTTCGTCAGCCCACTTAGAAAGAGATATAGGTAGTAAAAGAGAGGAGGGTGGGACTGACCTTGGCCGGAATGACTTTCTGCTCCTGGCGTAGTCCCGAAGCCACCATCAAAGTTCATACATCCTTTGATATTCTCTATTATACCTTCTTTCTGAGCTTGTGATAGAGCATCGAGTCGACCCAATAGCGATAAAGCGTTAACGAGTATGTAGGAGAACCGCGTATCGGATTCGCCCCATTCGTCGCCTGATACTGAACCGTCCTCATTCACTCTCGCTGTCAGGACTATAATGATCCGTCAGCACCTGTTGTCCAGATGTGATCAGGTGAACTGAGCGGCAGACGTACAGCTGACCACTCGCTCGATATCTATTCGTCCCAGAGCATCCTCAATCACCAACACCTGTATCCCAGACAGGGTCGCGTGGATATGAGCATCGTGTCCTGGATGCGGTCCGAATGCGCCTGTAGAAAATCCAACAGTCACATGATATCAGCTCATCATTCGTGCTTCTGAACGATGTTCATAGAGCTCAAACGACAACACGCACCAGCCTCGTCGTCCCAGCATGAGAGTATGTAGTCGACCACTCCCTCTCGGTCTAGTGCCGGCTGTTGACCCATTATACATAATGCTGTCAGACCCCAGTAGATGCCGTTGATCCGGAGGTGCGATGTGAGGTGGTATGCCAAGTCTTTCCGCTATAGTCCAAATCATCGATTCGATCAAGACGCACATTACGGTTGAAGTAGAGGAAAGACAGAGCGGAAGACATGGTACTAGTCAGTATTTGACTGGGTGATTCTACTAGAATTGACAGATACTAACCTTGTCCAGGTTCTGAATGTATGAGACATGCAGTGGGACGTTGAGCTGCAGCAGCGCAGTCTGCGGTGCCAAGCTTGATGATGAGGACGCCATGATTGTTCTCGTTCTTGAGTGCTTAAAACTGTCAAGAAAGAGCAATGTTGCGTGTATAACAGCCGGCAATGGTGATGTGCAACGAGTGATTGTTGCCGGTGGAGGAGATCCACTTTTACCGAGCTCTTCTCAGCGGCAAAATCATTGCTACTCATACTTTCCTTCTTCCCTTCCACCTCTCATTCTGGATATAATCATTGCTCTTTGCTAGCCATGCCCTTCCACGAGCACTCGAATGCTTTGACACGCATACAGATCCGCACCTGATAACTCTTTCAGCCGTGCTGCTTCAACATCGGTTTTTGGGTATGCCGGCCATAACTCCTCTTTCTCGCCCGACTTCAACCACTCTCCGCTCTTCGCTCGTCATACCTACCTTCCCACAGATCCTCTCGGAGCTCATACAGAACTCCCTTGATGCCAATGCGAAGCAAATCGAGATCTGGCTCGATCTGGAAAAGGGAAACGAGAGTATAAGGGTTGCGGATGACGGAGTGGGGATGACTCTGGAAGGCTTGAAGAAAGCTGGCAAGAGGTTTCGTGAGTACTCTACCGTGCTGCTCTACTAGCTCTCAGATACATGCTTATAGCTGCTTGCCGGAATTTTGATTGTGTAGGAACTAGCAAAGACCTCAACGATCATGGACTCGGTCCACTAGGCTCGTATGGTTTCAGAGGAGAAGGTGAGCTTAACGATCGAGTTATGCGAAACGAAGTTGACAGCTCTTCAAGCCCTGTCATCCATCGCATCTCTTGCACAAGTAGAAATCACAACTCGGACATCCCGCGGCTCGCCAACATTCACGAAAGTTGTCAAAGCTGCTAAAACACTCTACGAGGGCAGCAATGCGTCGAGAGCTCATCATGTTTCCGGTGCGCATGGGACGACAGTATTGGTCAAAGAAGTCTTCCATAACATCCCCGTACGACAAGAAGAAATGCACGCTGCGTCACATACGACTATGCTGGCGGCGTGTAAGAAAGTCGTCGAGAAATTGGCCATGATCAAGCCTGGTGTAGGCTGGACTATGTGGGAAGTCGTAGGGCAGGGTGTCTCACGGGATGGGGGAGCGAAGAAGGTTCTCAATATCGCAGGGGTCAGTCCTTCTATTCTGTGTGTACTAAAGCCACACTATCCAGCTGATCCGAAATTACAGACAAGATCAAGTCTCGACGTCTTTCGAATACTATACGGCAATGCATTGGTCCATGTAAGCAATCGAATTGTCAAATCGCTATCACCTTATTGATCCGTGCACCTCACAGCGGGTCCAGAACATACGTGTCAAGGCACACGATCAGAGAGTGGATGGCTTCATCAGCTTATCGGGCGATGTGAGCAAGGTGAGCCCTCACTCGATCTTGTTGTTGGGAGGCTGAGCAGCTATCGAGTCTAGTCACATCAACATCTCTGTGGGTAGATTCAGTGTCCTGTATTGCCCTTTTCAAAGCTGATCCTGGAAATGATATCGTAAATGAAGATGTCAATGGATTCCCTGTGGAACGCGGAGATTTCCAGCTTGCCATTAGTAACCGCTTCGCCAAGAGTCGCTTCGCACTTTCCGCTTCCTCAGGCGCACATGATGAGTCGGACAACTACATGCAGAGTGAGCCGGCTGCTCGACTGATTTGGACCCCAAGGCAGAGTAACTGACTTCTGACAAGCCGAAGCTTCAGGCGGGCGCCGTTCACCAAGAAGATTGGAGAGGTTTCCGATATATGTGCTTAATGTCTCACTTCCTTCGCAAGACGTGGACGCAGCATACGAACCGAAGAAGGGCTTGCTGGTTTACAAGGTACGTCAACGATCGGTCAAATACCGTTCTGGATTCTTCGGACTAGATTCGTGGCTGACTTATTCACACCTTTTCAGAACAACGACACTATCAAAGCATTGTTGCTCGCTGTAGTCGAAGAATACCTGAAGCGCAACGGATACTCAGCGAATCTACCCATACCGAACGGGCCAGCGACCCCGAGTCCACTCAAGCCTGCTGGTATTGCACCTCCGACTCCAGGGACCCCTTCGCGCTTATCGATCGTGACTCCGTCTCAAGCAAGGCTATCTCAGCTGTCAGGCGCCAAAGGAAGGAATCTGCCTAATCCGTTCTGGGTCGGTCCGCCTCAGCAGTCGCCTATTCCTATGTCTCGACCTTCAAACGATGTCCACGATCCCTCAGCACCTAGCCCTGAACAATCTCCAAACGACGCAGACGCGCACGCCAGATGTATGATAGACGACTTCTTGCCGTCACAGCAACCACGAACCCCCATACAGCCGTCACGTTCTATCAATGACGCAAACAGTCGAGAGGACGAGCTTGAACCCCCTCACAAGAAACAGCGACAAGAATCAAGAAACATGTCTGAGCAGCCCCTGTACCAGTCGCTTCGCATCAAAGAATGCGGGACGCAGAAACACCAATGGATTACCGACCTTGTCACAGAAGCTACCGCGGCCCTTTTCCCTCCTCCTATATCGTCAACGCAAATGCCTAGCTTCTTATGTGGTACCAGGGGACAAAGTTCGGATAGCACTTGCCCTTGTGACTCAACTCGACCACAGCACAGTGAGGCGCGCCAATCGTTGTATGTGCCGTTGGAAATGGAAGTTTGTTTCACGCGCGAGGCTCTGCGCAATGCCACGGTCATCGGTCAGGTAGACAAGAAATACATCGCTGTTCTCCTACCTACCACATCCCCAAAAGCTTCTGCTTCCCCTCCCACCTCGGTCAATTCCAGCGCGCTGGTGCTTGTTGATCAGCACGCGGCAGACGAACGTGTTTCGGTCGAGTCGATACTTGACGAGCTGTGCGGCGGTTTTCTCTGCGATGAGGTACCAGCCACGCAGTTGGAGAACACCCGGATGATCTTGCTTATTAGGGCAGAAGCGGATATGCTAGCCGGTCCCGGTGTGCTGGATATTTTTAAGCGGTGGGGTATTACCCTCTCACTGCCTGAGATCAACGGCGATGTAGGGGATAGAGAGCCAAGCTTGGAGAGAGACTATGTTCAAGTTGAAGTGGAAAGAGTACCCACTGCTCTACTCAGCAGACTCGGCAGGAAAGAAGGGTCTGAAATGACGCGGTTGGTAAGGCTCTACCTGCCTTTCCTCCAGGAGACAATGGGGGAAATACAAGCGATGTTGAGTCAAGGAGGATACAATGATGAAGAGACTACGGAAGACAACGAGTCGAACGGAGAATCATTGGATTTGGACCATATGGATCAGCAGAAACAAAGGTTAACAGCAAGTTGGCATAGAGCAATGCGGTTCATGCCCAAAGAGATGCTGGATCTGGCAAACTCAAAGGCGTGTCGAGGTAAGTCGTTCATCCCGCTCGTCCAATTTCAATGGGTCATAGCGCTGACTGTAATATATGCAGGAGCCATCATGTTTGGGGATCGCCTAAATCACGATCAATGTTCGAGATTGATGAAGCAGCTTGCGAAAACGCGGTTTTCCTTTATGTGCGCTCACGGGAGGCCATCGATGGTCCCGCTCGTCGTTCTGCCTGGAGTGGGCTTGGAACCAGGATCGAAGCAAAGTAGCTCAGCTTATGGTATCGGTAAGCGGAGGATTGACTGGACTGGGTGGAAGGAGCGCAAAAGACCCAGAGTGAGGTGAAGTGCAATCGGTGGCACAAGTGACGAAAAGGACAGTAATTGTCTTTGTATTGGCTCTGTGACATCCTGCAATATCGATGGTTCTCTTGTCTGTGCTTGTTGTATTGCTCTTGTATGAATCAATACTGTTGCATTGTACTGAACTTAAGTCCGTCTTGTATCATTCTGATGTCATAGTATTCCGAAGGGCCATGCTGGTAATGGTCACCGCGGAGAAGATCAAGGCTGTTGCTCGATGGCGAGCTGCTGTAGCACGCCACTTTTCAGCCTGCAGCTGTACTATCAGTCTATTGCGACTGCACAGGCGGCCGGAGCTAAGTGATGCTGTGTCCCTTCCAATATTGATATGTCAACTACACCTCTGTCTCTACCTCAGAAGCAAGAGACAGCCAGACGTACCTGTGCCACTTCGAGGCGCGTACCGACTCTCCTTTCTAGCACAAAGGCTGTGCGGTACATTGCCTTTACTGAGAAGCGGGTGTACAGAATGTGCGACATTTCGTAGTGTCCTTTGTTCGACGACGTCAGAGAGCTTCGACAACAGGTCCGATCGCGTACGAGCAAGGCCGGAAGCGAGTAAGTGGCAGGGTCATGGAAGTACCATATTTTGTCCTATGTTCGAATTGGCGAGACATCCTCGTCAAAAGTCCGAGCATGTACAAGCAATACCGGAAGCGAGTAAGGCGGGACTGGAGAATCAGTCTGCAGCGGTCCTTTGACGCATATACACGAAGCAAAGCAGCTACTGCACAGACGCTACCGGCGCTGTAGTCCCGTACAGCAGTTGTAGGCTCATACGACCCTGCTCTATTGTCCGTGCAGTACCCTTTCTTCCGAGCGGTAGCGTCACAGAGTCGCGGATACGAGTACGCTTCTCGACGTATATATGTCACTACAACAATTGTTTGCTTCAGTCTCATTCCCCCACTTCCCATCCACTCACACTCATTCCGTAACTTACTACTTGTCCAGTAAGTTCATAATTGACCGATCCTCGCTTTGCGGATGGTGACCTCTGCCTCTGTCTACTACGCTGATTTAGCCTGTGCGTCAACCACCTTACCTGCATCGAACCGCCACAAAAGCCACATCAACTTACCGCAACACCAGAAATGTCACTCTCAAATGATAAACAAGGTGAGCGTCATATACTTTGTCCTCACCATTCATTCAACGACTGCTAACGCGCCGCATGATGTCCATCGCGTACTGGTTGTAGGCGATCGCCGTAGCAGTGGTCAGGGCAGTGGCATGGAAGTCGCTTCTTCGACGGCGACCGGTGGGTTGCCCAGTACGAGTCCAATCGATACTCATACTCCAGTAGTGAGCGACTTTGGGCGATCGACCGCTGTATCGGGACTATCGCCTGTGGCCGAAATGTCGCCAGTCAGCCAGGCGCCCCACAGTCCCGACGACGTGCGCGGTGGCAATACCACCGCCTCCCCTTACAGCGCACAGCCTGAGATGACGCCCGTTGACCACAGCCAGGGCACTGCGTCGTCAGGTCGCTGGAACGTGCAGAGGGAGAAGGGTTGCCGTTGCCTTAGTACGAATTTGTGTACCTGCTTTGATACTACGACGTACACCCAAAGCTCGTGACGCGACTGGCGATGGCGATGGCGCTATGCTCGTATGCAGTGCACTGGCTGCATAGAGGTATAGTACTGCATGGTACGGTTACCGATATCGGCAGTGTGAGGAATGGCATGGTATGGTTTTGAGGTAGGTTTCGATAGTATGGAACGAAGTGGGATGCATCAGCGTGCGCTCCTGCCCTTCGTCCTTGCAATGCCAAAATCCTGAGTTGATCTGATTCAACTCAGTATTTGCGATGAAGATGATGCATGGGAATGAGTGGCAGAACACTACCAATAGGACTTTTCGTCCGAATATACCCTGTTCTCATTACGATCAAACACTGCATCCACAACCTCACCGCCGCTCGCCATAGCCCACTTCATCCCACCATCCTGGCCACTGCGCCCTGACTCTTTCTGCAATTCTCGCCGCAGCTGCTTTCCGCTCCGCTGTCCCATTTGCCCTCTCCCCTTCTTTCCTGACAAACTTCATTAACATCCGCACCGTCTCCTTATCTGGTTCCGGCACGCCATCGTTGCCCATCTGCTCCAAAACTACCATACCCGCCTCCTCAATCTCGCTATTGCGCGCTAGACATTCTACCCATGAATCCCAATGTGCTCTTTCCCACGCCAATCCCCATCGTCGAGCCCATGCCCACGCCTTCCGTCCGCGAGCAAGCGAATAGGACCAGCCGCATGTATCGAGGATAACGTTGATTGCTGCTGCGTACGATTTCTTGACGGTCTCCTTCGGGATTCGCGAGCGTCGTTCCACTAACTCGTCAAATACTTCGAATGTCTCGGAATAAGCGCCGGAGCGGGAATAGGCGTCCATCAACGAAGTCAATAATGGTATATCAGGCACGATGAGTGGATCGAGCTTGATCAACGTGTGAATATCGCGGATCGATTGGCCAAGTACGTCGATCTGCGCCACAACATCTCCATACTGCTCGGAGGATGAGTGGGAGTTGGGTCGACGTGCTCGTCGAAGTCGTGTGGCTTGAGTTGCGTACTGCTTTAATAAAGCAGACAGTATATGTGATCCTGGAGGATAACCTGCTTTCTGCATATCCTTCATCATCGCCACAAACAGCTCGGGCGGGGCAAACGGTGATACGTCCCACGACAATCCCAGATAAGTAGTGAGGATTGCCGTATACCCTTGCTCGTCTATTCCTCTTGGATTGAGAGCGTAAAAGTGGGCATATATGTTGAAAGCGCTGTGATGATCTGGGGATGCTCGCATGAGTAGGATGAGGAGTGAGGTAAGATTCGTAGATGTGATCTCGACCGCTTGATGACGCATATCATTGAGGAGTCGGATGGCCGTAGACACTGCCGGCGGTTCGCTTCGCGCACATGCTAGTAGTAGATAGTGATAAACAGTGCCTAGTCGCCTTTGTCGCACAGCATTATTCTGCTCATCTGTCGACGAGATAGACATCAAGTCATCGTATATCCGCATTGCTTCGCTGAGCCGATGCACTTTGCGGACATTGCAAAGCGGTACGATGATGTTCTTCGCCAGCCCCACATCTACCTCGACTCCTCTGCCTCGCGCTTCGTCATAAACTCGCAGGGCAACATCAAGTGCATCCTGTTGCCTGACTTCTGCCAGATAGTGCCGCACCAGTTCTGACCATACTTCTGTGCCAGCCAGTATATCCGCTGACCGCTCGGCGTACTCGATCGCGCCGATGACTTCTGTCAGCCCGACCGAAGAGCGAGAATCGATAGATGACGAGAGGTGACGCGTGGCGAGGAATGATAGCGCTTTCTGAGGTGGGACATGACCCGCTTCTCGCATTGCGCTCATCGTTGACAAGACTCTAGCTTCGTCCTGGCGCGCAATGTCCAGCTCAATCCGCGCATTCCACATCC
The DNA here is from genome assembly GCA_026538315.1 of Cryptococcus sp. GC_Crypt_6. Classification (NCBI taxonomy): domain Eukaryota; kingdom Fungi; phylum Basidiomycota; class Tremellomycetes; order Tremellales; family Cryptococcaceae; genus Cryptococcus; species Cryptococcus sp. GC_Crypt_6. The sequence goes on along the minus strand of JALPBY010000004.1, from coordinate 323,716 downwards.
CCGGCGAGACTACCTGTCTCGTTTCTAGTTGCTTGACGATATCTCCGGCAATATCCAGCTCGCCAAGCATGATATAAGCCCGGATCAACTCTGATTGTCCAGCCTCATCGAGAGTGATGCGGTTTTCGTCGATATCGCTCAAGATGGCGTTCAAGCGTGGCAGTGCTTCAGATTGGGGGACAGAAGATAGGATACGAAGAAGGATAGTGTAGTCGGCAGCTTGCAACGGACCGAGGCGTCGGATCTCACTTGCTGCTTCTTCCACTAGAACAGGATTGTGATTTAGCGCTGCGACCATGATCGTTCTCCAATCCACAATGCTTGGTTCAAGCGTTTTTCCGAGCGCCAAAGCCTCTTCGATCAGTCCAGCATTGATCAAGGCAGAAAGCATAGCCTGATGGTGCTCTTTTGTGACTTCATAGTCAAATATAGTGTTGAGATCGCCGTAGATTCGTCGGAGTAATGATACTGAAGTCGGAGATGACGAAGCGAGGAGCTGCATAGCGCCAAGTAGCTGGTCGGAAGACAGGAGAGTCGAAGGTGTGGTGTCGGTGAGTATCGCATCGTAGGGAGTCTTGAGATTGTCTGGCCGATTGGCAGCGAGTGCAGAGAGAAAGTCTGCTTGAGCGGAAGATGGAGATGGGCGGCGGACACGGGAGAAGAACGATGTGAGGGGGGCAAAGACCGAGTCACTGGAGTTGTATCGGACATGCTGTCGTGGCGGAGCTACAGACGTGTGTGTTTTGAGATCAGTATGAGGTGCGATGCTATAATGGCTGTGAGAAGAGATGACTGACTAGGTGAGAGAAGCGATTCACGCGCATTCCAGCCTAATGCTGCTGGCGCTGATCTAGGTCCAGCGCGGGTGACTGGTTTCAGAGCATTTCGACGGAGTACCAAGCTCGCTGGGTTGCAGCGTGCGCGGAATGGCATGAGTCGAGTCACGGACGATGTGTCACTTTGGACTTTTAGGGTACCATAGACAGAATAACAGCTGAAGGCATGTACGATTATTTCTGACTGTAACAGTGCTCGAGTGAGACGTCGGCCGTTGTCCAAGCCGAATCGGCACGTGACTTTGATATCATTTCGCGTGACAATAAACACATCATTAAGGCCACTGGTGAAGAGAGCATTTTCACTTATACTGCAGACCTCATTGTAGTATTGTAGAAAAGAATTTAGTCACATCACACGTATAATCGGAAAAAGAACATGATGCATCTCGACGCCTAAGCTGCTGACAAGATACCGAAACCTCTCTAAACGCCCATTTAAAGTTTGTCGTAGTAGTGGTCGTATTGAGGGACCTCGGGCTTGAGACCCTTTCGGGTACGGATAGAGATGGCGAGGGCCTCGACCTTGGAGCCCTTCTCGGTAGGGTCTCCACCGAGCAACGACCAGTGGTCGAACACGGCTTGAGGGAACGCCTGACCACCGGTAGCGGCACGCAAGTCGGCGTTGAAACCGAAGGACTCGGAGACGGGCAAGTAGGCTAAGCGTCGGGCATCAGCGACAATCATGAAACGTGGAGAGTACAATCAACTCACCCTTGAGGGTGTACATGGGGGTACCAGGACGTTGCTCGGCAGAGAAGACGTGACCTCGTCGGACGTTCAAACATGACTAGAAGGTGGGTCAGCTTATGGCTGTGACACGACACAACTCGAAACTCACGTAGACACCACCCTGGGCAGACTCGGGCACAGCGATCTCAACCAAGAACATGGGCTCTTGGAGCGAAGGCTTGGCAAGCAACTGAGCGGCGTAGCAGACTCGTCGGGCAGTGGGGATGATCTGACCACCACCTCGGTGGATGGCATCGGCGTGGAGAGTACAGTCCAAGATGTTGAATCGGACACCACGCATAGGCTCCTCGGCAATACCACCCTCCTTGGTGGCCCATTGGAAGGCAGCAACACATGAGTCCTTGATTTCGTTCATGTACTGCACACCCTTGGAACCGTCAAGCATGATGTTGGGACCAGTGGTGTCGGGACCGAAGGTCCAGATCTTCCTGGCGTCGGTGACGTCCCAGCCGTAGGTGTCGGCAAGGTAACGAGCACGGATCTTGGGGTCGTCACGAGGAGCGACCTTGCCCTCCTCAATCTCCTTGGTAAGCTCCTCGTCAAGAGGCTCGGCCTTGACATAAAGACGGTTGTGCTTGTTCTGGGACTTGGAGAGAGCAATCATGGATGACTCGGCGGTGACAGTCTCACGGTAGCCGACGACGGGGTCGGACCTTCGGAGAGGAACACCGGCGTGGTCGTTCTCGAGATCGTTAAGACAGATCTCCAAGTGGAGCTCACCAGCACCAGCAACAACGATGGAACCAGACTCGTCCATGAAGGTCTTGACACAAGGGTCAGACTTGGAGAGACGCTTAAGACCCTCAACGAGCTTGGGGAGATCGGCAGCGTTCTTGCACTCGACGGCGACTTGGACGACGGGGGAGACGGAGAACTTCATGACTCGCATGTTGTGAGCAGTCTCGGAGGTGGTGAGGGTACCAGACTTGAGCAAGAACTGGTCAACACCGACAAGACCAACGATGTTACCAGCGGGGCAGTCCTCGATGGCCTCGGTGGAACGACCCATCATGAGCACTGTACGCTGGATGGACTTGATAACCGAGTCGTCCTTCTTGCCGGGAACGAAGTTGGGACCCTGGATACGGACCTTGGGGCCGGAAGAAACGGTACCAGCGAAGACACGACCGAAAGCGTAGAATCGGCCCTTGTCCGAGGTGGGAACCATCTTGGAGACGTAGACCATGAGGGGACCCTTGGGGTCACAGTCTCGGATGGCGATGGCGGACTCGTCATCCATGGGACCCTCGTAAAGGGTCTCGACACGGTATCGCTGAGCGGTAACAGGCGATGGGAGGTTGATGACAATCATCTCGAGAAGAGAGTCACCAGCGGGAAGGAACTTCTTCATGACGGCCTTGAGGAGCTTCTTCTCGGTCAAGTCCTTCTCATCGGAAGTGAGCTTGATCTCGAGCTTCTCGAGGAGAGTAGGGACCTCATCGGTCTTGAAGTTCATGATGCAGTCGAAAAGACGGAAGATGGGGTCAAGGACAAACATGTTGAAGGCACGCTCGGCACCGCCGTCGGCGGACTTGGACCACTTCTTGGTCTTGGGGTTGAAGTAGTTGTCACCCCAAAGCTTGGGCATGAGCTTGTTCTTGTCGACACCGAACTTCTTGGCGTATCGGTTGGCGAACTGACGGAGGGAGAAGGCCCAACCGTGGAGACCGGAACCGAAAGCAACGGTACCTTGCTCGGGGTAGACTTGAGAGTCACCGAGAGCGGGGTCGTTGTAAGTGGAGATGATGACGTTAACGGACTCGATGGTTCGGCAGAAGGACTGGTAAAGGTCCTCCTTGGAAACCTGGAGCTCGAGAAGAGCACGGTCAACCTTGTTGATGATAAGAACGGGCTTGACACGTTCACCAAGGGATTGACGGAGCACAGTCTCGGTCTGGACACAGACACCCTCGACACAGTCGACGACGACAAGGGCACTAAAGAAGGATAAGCGGAGAACGTGCATGATATGGGGTAGATGACTCACCCGTCAGTGACACGGAGAGCGGCAGTGACTTCGGAAGAGAAGTCAACGTGACCGGGTGAGTCGATCAAGTTGATCAAGAACTCGTTACCTGGAGGCAATGCATCAATAATGACCTTGAATTGATTGTGACCCAGAGCGCAACTCACCATCAGTCTTGCCCTTGACATCGGCAACATCCTCCTTGTCGAGAGGGAAGTACATGGAGATGGCGGTGGACTTGATGGTGATACCACGGTCAATCTCGTCCTGACTATTGGTGCAAGAATTTTCGGTCAGCTCCGCTTCATTCGAATCTACCGCTTATTCATCTACTCCTTCAAGCTTGTTCACCGCCTCTATACGCAAACAAGCACTCACCGAGTGTCGGTGAATCGCATCTCACCGGCCTTGGCACCGGCAATGATACCAGCCTTGGAGACAAGGGAGTCGGTAAGAGTGGACTTTCCGTGGTCGACGTGGGCAATGACCGACATGTTACGGATGTTGGTCGGCCTGTCCATGAGCTGCAAAGGTTTGGTCAGCATCAGGTTTTCAAAGATCCGGGAGAGAATGATACTTACACCTCTGATCTCGTCAACGGTGAAGCTGTGAAAGACGACATGATCAGCAGCGCTCTTCTACCCAGTGCCTGTGAGAATAAGGCAGGACAAGATGCCACAAGAGCGACCAAAGAGAGCTAGCTGGTTTTTTAGGCGGCATAACTAAGGCGACGTCTAGTCCCACATAGCACATCTCTGGTCGCTCTCGAAGCTCCTGATCTTGTCCTTTTTGGCGCGAGTTCCACTCACTTGACCTAGAGGGGAAAGGCATCAGCGATCAAGCTCGGCGATGAATGTGTACGAGCTTCGGCGGCGAAATGCTTTGGTATGCACATGCACTCACCATTTTGACTAGACTTTTTTGTGATTGTTATGCACTAGGCGAGAGAAGAGTTGATTGGAGACGAGGTGAAGAGACGAGACTCGATCACCAGAGATGTGGTTGAGAAAAGAGAATGAGGAAGGGGGTTGGAGCAAAGAGCAAGATGAAGGAATGGTAAAAAAGTGCTGATTAGAGAGGAGTGAGCCAGCAGGGTGAGAGAGAAAGCGGCGAAAATTCCTTGTTCCTGCTCCTCTCCCCCTCGTATAACAAAGTGGAGAGTATAGGCCAATTCAGTGTGGCACTTGATTCCCTGATGGTACTTTTCTCTTTCGGTGTTTCTTTTCCAGCAGCGATTTGTGGCGTTTTCTCTGCAGTAGCTCACGTGACTAACACGTGAGCAGCAATGTCATCAGTCAATGTGTCCGCGTATTGTTGTCAACCATTAAAGACAGTAGTTCGGACCATCTTACCTCGTATAACTATACGACTATCCTTACAATGGCGATGTTCGAGACGGTGGCGACCGGGAGGTCGAAGCGCAGCACTGCGGGAAACCGGTATGTCCCTCACTAAATACTTCGCTGTACACTTAGCTAACCCCAGCAGCATGCGCGAGCTGCTCGAAATGGCACATCAGGAAGACGATGATGAGCTATTCGCTGAGGTCGAGGATGATGAGGAGTTCGCGGCGCCTCGTGAGGCAGAATCTTTCTGTAATCTGGGTCGTCTAACCATGTGCTTTAGAGGACCAGCGTGATGTCTTTCTCGAGGACTTTGCCGACACTGACGACGAAGTGGAGATGGACGAGGATGAGCAGGAAAGAGAGATGCAGCGTGAGGAGCGAAGAAAGGTAAGTCTTATACGCAATGACTACTAGAGTACTGAGTTCGTACCACTTGATAGGCGAAAGGAAAGACCAAAATGGCGTATAACCCGCTTGCTCCGAAACCGAAACAAGCGCGATTCGAAAGTGGTCCGTCGGACGATGCGGTACAAGCTATAACTATGCTAGACCCGTCGATTGACCCCGCGACTATGGCGCCGTCGACTCTAGTCTTGGCAATGCGGAAGCAACGACGAGAGGCAAAACGAGCTCATCGGTCCGAGGCGCGAAGGTCTAACTTGCGCGCATCAACACTACGGACCGATGTTGAGATTACGGAGAAGCAAAAGCAGGAGAAATTGCATCCGAGCAAAAAAGGCCGAAGGGCGCAACATGAGACTGGAGAAGTGAGGGGTGCGCGACCAATGACGCAGGACGAGCTGATCGCGGCCGCACTCGAGGAAGAGGAACGGAATAAGGAAGCCCTTAGTGCCTGGATCAGGAGAGAAGAGGAGAAGAGGGAGTTGAGACGGGTAGGAAGGAAAAGAGTTAGAGGTCCGAGGTGGACCTGGATCTCGAGAACAGTCGGTAAACTAGTCGAGGTCATTGATCAAGCGGAGGATGCGGTGGAGGAAGTGGTTGCTGGACCATCGGGAACGTCAAAGATGCCCGCCAACCCTTCGGCGTCGAATGGCGAGGACCATTCACGACCGTCACAAGTCACGAAGGACGAGACACCACACGACGCACATCAATCAGTGTCTGACGTCACCGAGGCGGCGAAGCCATCGCAAGTAACCTCGCAGCCAGTTCAGTCTTCAATCAACGGAGACGGCGCGGTAACACCTGCACCTAATCTCTCACAGGCAGCGGTGGATCCTGGACCTGTTGCGACAGATGCAAAGGCTCCGATCACAAGTGACAGAGTGGCGCCAGATACACAACCTAGCGGACTCAACGCCAACACGACTGGAACATCGACGAAAGCCGCATCGCCTGAAGAGACAACAGAGACTAGCACATCCGCGGCTATTCCCAAAGGATCGACATCACCGCCGAAAGACGTTACTGTCGCAGATACCAAAGAGCCCTTGCCAAGCGAGACTGGTGAAAAAGCGCCAATAGAGCCAACATTGCCCAACGAGAAGCCAACCCAGCCACTACCTGGAAACACTGTCTCGACCAACGCACAGGAAGCAGAATCGTCGCAGTACACGCGAAACTATTTGGTTCTGTCGCAAGTCGCAGGAGGTTTGCCTTCGGAGCTGAAGTTGATCTTGGGCGACCACGTAGAATGGGACGAAGTGCAGTACATCCCAGCGCGCAATCGGCCTATCAGTGCGTTCATTTCCCATCTTCATCAGATCGCCTTCACTCTTTGTCTTCATACACTTCCATGGATCGTACTACAGAGATAATACTGATTGCGTATCATGGTACAGATCGTCGACCGCCGTTATGCGCTATAACAGGACTTCAAGCCAAATACCGCCATCCAACGACTATGATCCCCTACGCCAACCTAGCGGCATATAAAGAGATCGAAGCACTACTTCACAATCGGTACATATGGAGCTCAGAAGCACAATGCTGGTTCGGGGGCGAAGAGGATGTGGCAGCAGACGGAGTCGAGGATATCCCGGGTTGGAGTCAGGCGGTGCATGGTGGTTGGCTTGCTGGGAGGGAGATTGGTGTCGATGTTCCACAACCGGAGAAAGTAGCGCAAGAGCTTGTCGAAGAAGATGAAGAGCTTGTCGAGGAGAACGAGGACGAGGAGATTGCTGTAAATATCGCCGGCAAGAGCAAGAACAAGAGCAAGAGCAAAAGCAAGAGTAAGAACACGAGCAAAAGTGGGAGTAAGAGTCAGAGTAACGCCAAACGGAAGAGAGGCAATGGTGCGCAGGCGCAAACGGAGGGAGCAGATGGAGCGGAAGGAGTGGAGATAGTGGACGACGTGGAGGTTGTGCCAGCTACGAAGAAAGCTAAAGGCAAAGGCAAGACGAGGCGGTAGCGTCATGTGTCATGCGTCATGTTGTACTAGTATTCACTTAGCATGCATTCTCCGTATGTATTACAGTGGACAATCATATGTAACACTAAATTACATGAGAGACGCCCTGGTCCCAGTGTCTCTACCGAGATCGCCATTGCCCATCTTGCCTGCTCGATCACTGACGAACGCTCGATATCTACATCGAATGAGAGAGTCAGCTTGACTCCGCTCTCTTACATTTACACATATCGTAGTTGAGGAATAGTGTGGACTCACATTCTCTCGAGCTTGTGTTTATCGGCCAGTGCGACAGACGGCCTTGTGCTCTTCAGTGATCGCAGGAGGTGCACTTGCTCTATCTGCGGCTACATCGTTGACCAAGTATATAGTCAGTCAAGAGCCTCATTCATCTTTTGACTCGATGGCCAAGGGGACATACCTTTTGACTCTGTTCCTTAATCACATCCCTCTCGCTAGTAGCAGTAGAACGAGAACTGTTCTTGACGATAGTCTCCACCTGCTCATCCCCAAGTCATCAGCTTATTGTATCTTCCGGGAGAAGGTTGCAACTAAGCTGAAGTGATCACTGACCCGCTTGGCAACTTCCGCCCTGGTAGCTGCCGACATCGCCGTATCTTCAGGGTTGATCTGTCTGTAACCCCCTTGTCCACCGTTGCTCAACGAGGTTTGAACGCCATCATTCATCACCTTTCCCTTCCCTTTCCCTGTCGCTTTATTCTTCTCGTTCGATATTTCGGTCTTATCAGCCAAAGAGGCATGCACCACTTCCAGATGCGCATTATATATCACAGCTTGTAAGTCGGCTCCGGAGAACCCTTCAGTTTCCGAAGCGATCATCTCCAGATCCACCGTAGGATTCAGATGCAGCTTCCTCGATACTGCTTCAAGGATATCCAATCGATCAGAGAACGAGGGCATGGGGCAGAGGATCGATTTATCCAGTCGACCCGGACGAAGAAGTGCTGGATCAATTAGGTCTGGGCGCGAAGTGGCAGCTAGCACGTATACTCCGTCGAGACCTTGAGCACCGTCCATCTCGGTCAGCATCTGATTGACCACTCTGTCCGTCACGCCCGTACTGTCGTGTCCACTGCATGAGGTACAGAATATATCAGCTCAGCTTCGATCCATCGACCCTTGATCGCCAGCTGAACGTACCGCTTAGGTGCGATCGAGTCAAACTCGTCAAAGAACAAGATGCAGGGTTTCGCTGCACTAGCACGCTCAAAGAGATCCCTCACGGCTTTTTCGCTTGCACCGATGTACTTGTTCAAGATTTCTGGTCCTTTGACAGAGATGAAATTCAGACCGCACTCCTTGGCGACGGCAGAGGCGAGAAGCGTTTTGCCGCATCCTGGGAAACCGTATAGCAGCAGACTACGTAAGACCTGTCAGCGCTTATACCCGAAGCTGACCCATGAGAGGCAGCGCTTACCCAGAACGAAGTCGTAAGGGACAATTCGCGAAAATCTGCGCATACTTGGTGGGCCATTCGAGAGTTTCGCGCAGTACTCTACGAGGCTCCGTCAAGCCTTAGACTATCATCAGCTTCACGCGGCTCCAGTGTAGTCGTCCAGCTGACTGACCGCCAATATCACTCCACTTGACTTCCGACTTCTGCAGGCTCACTCCTCTCAGACTCAACGGTGTAAAAGCAGCTTGGGCGAGTGTGAAATCATCCATCGTGAGATCCAGCTGCAGGTCAGCTTCACTCCTCTCGACATCACTCACCTCGCGTTGCGCTTGTTCTTTCGAAGACCGTATGATCGCCTGCTGTCTTGCGCCATTCACTAGATCTTCGAGATCTGATATCGAATATCCCTCTGTCATTCCGCCCAGAGATACATAATCCAGCTCGACACTATTATCATGGTTGGTAATCGTAGGAGGCTCGGTGGCCAGCATCTGTATGACCTCTTGTCGGATCTCATTTGTAAGCGGTGGTATTTTGAGAGTTTCGCCAAATACGTGTTTGGTGTTCAAAAGGGGATGTAAGGTCGTACTGCTCGTAGCAGTGGCCAGCACGATGACACCAGGAGGTATAGCAGATGATGCGAAAAGTCGGCAGAACATGTCCGCGAGGCTTGCGGGACTACCTGACGAAGATAGCTAGAAGAAGAATCGTTATTCAACGCGGTACCCAATCGATATAAGGGGCAAGCTTGCCTCTGATTCTGGAGCTAGTAGGTGATCCAGCCCATCTAGCACGAAGATACAGGGAGATCGCTTCCGAGCATTATCGACCCAGCCAGTCATGGTCTCCTTGATGACCGATGATCTTGCTTCGGGATCAATACGAGCCACGTCTTCGTAGATCATCTCTGGAGGGGAATGAGCGTGCGAACGGAAAAAAGGCGATGAAGGAGTTGACGTACCAGTAAGTACGTCTCTATCCTCTTCCAGCCAAGCAGCTACTGCTTTCGCTACGCTGGTCTTGCCTGAGCCTTTTCCCCCTAACAACAGTAAAGGTCGATTTGAGCTTGACCAGAACGCTTGGCGAAGATAAGCAGTAGCGTTCTCGAGTAAAGGAGCGGTTCCAGGGATTGGCCGACCGCGAGGGCTGGAGGTAATGGGTCGGGTGAGCTTCGTTTGCATCTGCTTTGCGAGAGGGCGTAAAAACTCACAAATTCGCCAGCGAAGCCATTTGTCCTTTGCCTCCCTTCGTCGTAGACTTCTTCATTTGCGAGGAAGACATGCTGACAACGCTCCAGCTCTGTTGCCATTCTTCAATGTTCCGCGACAACAAAGTCACATGCCCATCCGGTATCTCTTCCCACTGCACAAGCAATGCGTCCGTCTCGTTCCGTATCGCGCTGGTCTCAATGTCGTCGTTCTTCTCCTCTGCACCGGGTGTTTGCGCCATGTCTTCTTCCTCAGCGTTTTTGAGTGATATCGTAACTGATAGCGATGTGGTATCGCCCGTAACACTCAACCGGTTTTTTATCCATTCAGTAGATAGAGGGGAGCAGAGAGCAATAGATCTACCGCCAGCCTCCTTGATCTGTTCAGGCGAGATGTGAGGCTGACCCCAAGCAGCCGCTACTCGATTGGGAATAAGACGTAATTCCACACCGCTTCGCTGCTTCGCTTTGCCCTTGATAGCAGACTGTGGAGAAATGGAAGTAGATTGTTGGGGATGTATGACTCTTGTCTCTGGCTGTGATGAGGACGCCGAAGTGGTTCTAGGTCGAGGTGCGACGTATATCTCCGTGTCTGGATTGACGAGGACTGCCGAGGTAGCTCCGCTCGAAGGATTGGTCTCGTCTGCGTTCAGCGAAGTAGTACAAACAGATCAGACAGAAGTACGTTGCTATACAGAGTAGAGTATGGTCGCACTTACCCACGCGTATCCTGATCTTCGTCCTCCCCAATACCCATACATCTATCTCCTGGCCCTTCTGAGCTGCTCGGAGCTGGGACAAAAGGTGGTTCTCGAGGAATGAAGCATGTTGCTCCTGTTCGTGAATCACTTAGCTCTTGACTCTCCCTTCAGTCTAACGGTCCATAGTCGTACTCACTAAGATCTCCCAGTCATCAACTGAGAGAGGTGTCACAGAGACGGACTTTGCTTTAGTGGGATTATGAATGACCGAGACCTCGAGCTACACCCAAAGCACGCAAATTCATCAGCTTATTATACTCTGCCGCTCGAGCGAGAGTAATAGAAGGATACTGGACGTACGAGGGTACCCTCGCTCCAGCCGTAGCTCATGGCTACTTCCGGATCTATCTCTATACTTTCCGCCGATCCTGCTCCGACGCCCACTTGCGAAAGCGAGCTGGCGGCTGCTAGACCTGACCATCCTAAATATGCCGATTTTGGGGATCTGGACGATGATGCTGACGACGAGGGTATCAGAGGTGAGAGATGGAGGACGAGGGATTGTGGTCGCTGAGTCGGATTTCAGCACTTATTCACCTCTCACTGACTTTGACGAGGTGCAATGTCCAGACTTACCGCTTGCTGTTGCGCCAATTGCGCATAGAGCGAAAGAGGGAGATGTACGAGGTTGGATCTGAGGGAGCGGTACTTGACCGTCGCTTTTCGGCTCATCCTGTGCGACCCTGCTAGCTATGACTAACAGACCGACAGCAGCAGGATTGTTTTGAGATAGCTGAGAGGAATGAAAGCAAGGTCAACTGTTTCGGCTATGAAACCAATGGCAAGAAGCCGGCCAAAGTGTCATCTCCTAAGTGAGAATCTGATTCCGTCCTTCGGACATCGTCCTATGCAGACATACATACATCTCCGAGCGGCGCGCACCACGCTTGCCTCCATGTCAATTGTCCATTGTCATCGCATGCTGTAACTCAAGCAAGAGCCATCGCCAGACCTATCTGCATCACCTGTTGGGAACTTATCTACTATTGAAAGTCCTACTATGTATACATGAATGCTCCGTCAAGAAAAAGCAAACAGCAGAGCTTTTCGTACGGTCCGGTACTGAACTTGCTATTGACTTTCCCGCTCACCTGGCCTACTTCACTATGGGCAGCCTATGCTCCAGCCACACCACGTCGCTTCTTGGCCCTCGCTTCATGTACACTCATTTCAGGCGTATCAGCTTCAACGATACCCCTAAGGCCCGGCGTGGCAGGTGCCAGATGCGTGGGGACCAAACCCAGTGATGCAGCGGTGTCCGCGTTCGCCGGCGAAGAGAGAAGCCAGCTTTTCGTAAATGACGAAGGAAACGTCGCTGGCGCGCCTTTGAGAGGGGTACTGTACGCTCCAAAGCCCATGACTGTTCCCAAGTTGGGTCTGCCGGTGTTTGTTATGGCACGAAGGACCGATTTCGAAGCTGATGTGGGGGACACAGCTTTTCGTTTCCTGCGAGACACGGAGAGAGGCGAAGGACTGGCCACGGAAGTAGTGCGATGCTGGACGCGGCGGTTGATGGTTGCGCGTGTTGGAGTGAAAGTGGGCCTAGTCGGTGTTGAGTCAAGCACGAAAGGGTCATCAAGGCCTCGAGAGTTGTCCAAGCTCAAGCTTCTCGTCATTTCAGGCCGAGGATCGCGGAAAGGCTGGAAAGAGGATCGTGCCCGGTTGTGTCTGATTGGAGCCGGAGATATGACAGGGGGTGCTTCTGGGGGCTGCATCCCAGAGTCAACATTGCATTGATTGACGAAGTCGAACACAGTTGCCTCGTCTCCCGAACCCCCATGGATGACAGTCCTGGCGAGTATCAGCGAAGGCGTGTCGCTCGAATCGCGTATGGGTGTACTGTGGAGATTGAGCAGGCTTTCCGCTGCGGCTGCTTCGCCCTCCTTTTCACCCGTATCCTCCTTTGCCTCATGCTCACCACACCCATCACAGCTATACCACTCGCCAAGCTGCGTCGGCTGCCACTGCGGCCGGATTTCGTGAGCGGGCTGGAGTTCAAGTTGTTCTGCTTGGTTCTGATGATGGTCGTTTGACCAGGATTCAGAGCTGACCCATTGCTGCTGAAACTGCATCATCAGTCCGGGAGACGACGGAAGAGACTGATCCAGGTGCGCTGACGCAACTTGCTCTGTTTGTATGGCAAGATCGACTTGCCGAGCCGTGGACTGGTTCGCAATCACATTTTGGTCGGGAAAGACGTACTGATAAGTACCGTTATGCAAGGCCATGAGCGTGGGCGGAAAGTAGAACGGCTCGGGATAAGCGAACGCGGGCTCTTGAACATGTGTCCTAGTGGCGGAGACCGGAGTCTGTGTCACGCTTGCTTGGTAGTGATCACCAGCGGGGGATGAAGAAGGAGGTGAAGGGGACGGCAGCTCCTGAGCTTCGTGCTGCTGGACGGATGTTGAACCACAACTGATCGTTGCCGACTTCTTCCTCCCTTTACCCTTGGCTCTGGGCAAGATAGCCGGCTCTTCAGACTGATCCTCCTCATCATTCTCAATTTGCAGGTCGCTTTCCCCGTTCCACTCGCGGATCATCTGGACGCCGCGCAATATATCTTCGGGAATGATCACCTTGCCGAAGGTGCCATCGAGGAATCGTCCTTTGGTAGGCGCCGAACAATTGATTCTGAATTTGGGCGCAACCAAGCGTGTCCCACAGGCAGTGACCACTCCATCAGGTCCAAACCGTTCGAGGAACGCCGAGTGAAGCTTTTCAAGCTTTCCTTGACGACTAAGAGGGCGTCAGAGAGGTTTCTGACCCGCATCAGCCAGACTTACCGGTTTCTGATAGCCCAGGTGCGCTTGGATCTCAAGCTACGTTCGTTAGCGTCCTGCTGAGACTTGGGTCTATCGGGCTCTGCGGATTAGCAGTTGATGAGCGAGGTGAATACGAGGTAGTAGATTCGAAGCCTTACCGAAGTCCCATCGACTGCGCCGCTTCTGGACTGAAAGGGGAACACCATGCTTATCCTGTAAGTGCCGCCTCGCAACGCTCCTAGCATTTTTGCCATCGTAAGTCTTGGAGCATACTCGACAAGTATACATCTCGTACTGGCTCGAGTGGCCTGCGATGACTGACGCGCTCTTGTCGGCGGGATGAAGGATAAGCAAGTCGTTAACATCGAGGATCGAGGCGGGCGGAGCGGGCAGGAGACCGTTTTTGTTGAGTCCGCGGAGATGTATGGGCGGGTGTGAAGGGTCAGGAAGGAAGACTGCTGTGGTGGTGTCCTCTTGTTTCGGTCGATCTGGGGCGAGATCCGAAGCTGATCTTGAGCGAGAAGCCGCTTTCCCTTTGGCCCTAGGTCTTCCAAGTAGCTGCTCAGGTGCAGTAAGATATGCGGGTGGCTTTCGCGCTCGACCGTGTCGGACGAATGGGAGTGGTCCAGGCTGGTCAAGTTCTTCTTCGCCCTCTTCCCCTTCAAGAAATTGAAGTGCTGGGTCAATGGGGGTATCGCTAGGAGGCGGAGGATGAATGGTGGAATGAGTTGGATGATGGATGACGTTAGACCGCCAAACCAGAGGCTGATTGTCGGGAGCCGGGTGGTAGGTCATGGGCACGGATGAGTTTTGCTGCTGCTGCTGCTTCTGCTGCTGCTGCTGGAGATAGGGAGGATAGCTCCATTGCGCGTGGTGAGCCATTATGACGTCTGGGGTAGGTCAGCCATTGTATGTCGGGCGATAAGCAGGGGAAGAAGCGCACTATGAAGGCGTAAATACGCCAGCCCGATGATGATCAAGTGGAGTAAGATCAGGGATACAAGACCCAAGATTCTTGTTCACCGGCAAGAGCTCAAAAGTCGCTTGAGGAAGTCAAGATGGATGGACGTTGACTGCAGAAATTCAAAGTCAAAAAGAAAGAGTGTGTTGTTTGCAAGGTTGATGCAATAGCATAGAATAGGTGTCTGTTGTTACGCGCATGATGTTTTCTATTCTTCACCAAACATCTGATGGGAATGATGATGATGGTGATGGTCACACAGACCTCGTCTTTGGCCTGCGGTATACAATCACAGGTCACACACAATACAGCTGCGAACACACTCGGCCATCTCACCCTTACACCCGTCAATGTCTGTTCTGCAGTCTTGCCCCTCTCTGCGTTATCATGCATTCAATTCGACATCATGCATAGGGATAATCATACACACATCCCTCGCCATACACGCTGAGGTAAACAAGGCCCGAGCGACGTTGAGTGATGTGCCACTTGATCCCATTCTCACATGAAACGCGTGGTGTCAAGGTGTTTCTGCTTTGGGGATTTGCGCATTAGAACCAATTTTCTGAAGAGGATTACAAGCTTGTTTGTAATTGATTTAGTCATGCGTTATTGACGGTACAGTACTGTAGTTTGTCTAGTACTGTGACACTCTACTACTATCTAAAACCGCCGGGTCCCCTGTTCGTGCTGTACGTTTCTCACGTGGATCGCATGATTGGAAACACTCGCAAAGGAAAGCAGTGGTAGCGGTGGGCAGGCGTTCTTTCGTCCCGTAATTTGTTGTTATGCGCGAGAAAATGGATCATTCAGCCTCCGATGAGTGAAGGAACAGCTCGTCCTTTGCCGCATTGCTGCAACACTCCGGCTTTTCCGGCTCTTCAGCAAACGTCAAGTCTGAAGCCCAGTCATCGGTAAAGTCCGGCATCAGCTGGTACAGTTTTGCAGAGGAATTGCTTTCTCTTTGAATACTTGCGACGGCAAGCGGGTAAAAGCGTAACAAACCTAAGCCATTGTCCCCCGGGCGGCAATATAAGCCACCGCTTGACAACCATATTCCGCGAATACGACGTTCCCGCTCCGGAGCCAGGCACCGTAGGTTGTGCTTCCTAATGTCTCGTTGACAGATCAGCTGACACGGCTACCGCCAGAAATGCACATTGAAGATGATCTTTTTCTGGCTCGTAGCTCGCGTGGCACTTCTGTCCCTGAAATGTCTCGGGTACAGATGTTTGATCTTCCGTCTCGCAGTCAGGCTTCGGTTGGTTTGAATCTTTTGAGCTTGCGAGCCTTGATTGTATCCCCTCCATCTCTTCTGACGGTCGCGCCCTTAAACAAAAGCGAGTCAATCAGAAACGAGGTGGTGCACATCTTCTATAGATCGCTATTCCTAAGCTGTTGGCAAGAAGCCACATCCCTGCACCGTTTATGTGGTTCGCTGCGCTTGATGTGACCAAGGGTTTCGATGGCTACGAGGGGCCAGGAAGCAATCAATCGGCATAGCGCATCGACTGCATCAAAGGTCCTCTGTAACGTGCGCGTGTCGGAGCCAATTGGCGCGTCTCTGACATATCATAGCACAGAAGCACCACTACCAAAGATGCAAGGCTGCGACCTTCTTCGGTTGCCTACAGTCTGTCACCCTATTAATCAGGCACCAAACTCGGGATTGTTTTGAATGGTTTTAGCGTTGTTGTCCTTCCTAACCATCGTCAATTCTCGAGCGAGATTCGGGTGTTTGCTTAGCGGTGCTCTAAGAGTCTCCCTCGAAACATTTTCATGCCTGAGAAACCATAGCGTTCTGAGATTGAGAAAGATATATAAACACTGATGGTCCGTGACGTCTGAAGCCCTGTTGTCCAACTCTCCATCCCTTCCCCCCCTCATCTTTCTCAATCCACCACATCCGTACTATCGTTGCAGAATGATTTTCAAGCCTTTGTTCACTGGCCTAGTGGTCATCGCGGGAATGGCAAGAGCGCAAACGGTTTGCCCTACGACAGAGACAAAAGAGATCCAATATGCCGATAATTGTACGTCTTATCCGTGATTTCTCTGACTGTTCGACTCATCTTTACGAACCATCCGAAGACTGACTGACTGGTTCAATCTCTGGTACAGGTCCTTCCTCGTTTACCTCTTCTAGTACTACATACACTCTCAAAGGCGCGTATGTTTACACATATGTGAGCACCCAGGTTACCACGGTTGCGTGCTCGTAAGTCCCTCTTGAAATACTTGACCCTCGTTCGGCGGGCCTTACCGGGAAGGTTTGCGCGGGGCACTGGGAGAGGGAAGAGCAAGCCGTTTACTCCGGTCCAATATCTACCCTCAGGTATTCTCCCAGTCAAGGTTGCTACTACTCAATTAGCTCGTCGGGAGTAAGTCGTCCGCTGCCAAGTGATGTCTCACGAAACTTGGCATGTGTCTTTATTACACTAGTATACTGATACGATATTCTGCTACAGGTTGCCACCAAATTCAGCAATTCCGGCGGAAAATGTCCGTCCAACATTACCCCTGCAGCCGGGCCGAAACCCAGCGCTGTAGCACCAACGGGAACTTACTTGTGAGTCGCTGCCATCAACCTATTTCGACCATTACTTGGTCGCTGGGCCAGGCCATCACATAATGATGGCACTGAAGGACGTCTCTTTGTTCCACAAATGTCAGCTCCGCCCCTCTGTACGACTGTCCGTCTTCCATTAATGGTAACAGCGGTACCACATTCGAGGTTGTAAGCGGTACATCCGCTTCTTCGAGTTATTACTATGGTGGATCCGTTGTTGGCCTCGACTGCACGTGAGTTTACAGTCTGCTTTAGCTTTCTGATCTTGGGTCGAATGTACTACTGCATCGATCACGAGACAGCACAAGGGGGCTCGTTTCGGCAGCCCTGGGGAAAACCGGAAACTGCTTTGGGTTGTTTCCGTATGCGAGGTCATGGCTGAATTTTATCTATCACAGATATCGCAATAGCACAACCTCAGTATCGTTCAACTGCTATTACAATTACGTGAGTCTACCTTGCTTCTTCTTCCCTTCCCGTCTTGCTCAAAGCCACTGAGTGCTGACCATCCGACGTACGATCAGGATGGAGCTCGTCAATCCTCAAGCAACACTGCATGCCCCTCCACCGCGTGCCCAGCCATCTAGTCGTCTTCCTCAAGGAAGCGCGCCCAGGCCAGAGCCCAACCAAGAATCAGGAGAAACCAGGTCAATGCCGCTCGTCTTCGAGAAGGGAGGGTGGAGCATATCCACGATGAGGAGTCATCCTGAAGTGGCAGTCCACGTCCCCCAGAATATGATGAGAGTCGGTTCACGTAATGAATAGGTCTCAATTAGAGTAGTGAGGACGTTGTTCTTTTTTGGGTACTTAGTAATATAATTTTGGGGATTTCCGAAGGTTGGCAAACGGTATCAGCACCTTGTTCGTCTTGCATTGCATGGCATTGAGCGTGATGTACTTCTGTGTGTTGAACATACGATGACGATCACGGTGCGGTGAAGCCTTTCGGCCTGAAAGGATCAAGGTCATTCTTACGCCAGAGACATCATGGTTATAAGCTTCCCTAGACGAGATCATTGTGTTATAGCATAGCACCCTTCATCGATTGATTCGGTGGAACAGACCAACCACAAATAGCCACTCGCTGATTGACTCTCGATTGCAAGCTTCGGATCACGTGTTCTTCCACTGACCAAGCAAGTCTCCAAATCCTAATCCGGTTAGAAATTCAACTACAAACAGCTTGTAATGACTTTCCCAATTTTCTAATCCACCAGCCCTCGTTCCCCGTTTTCGGTATCCGAGTCGAGATTTCGCTTTTTCCGATCCCATGACGATATTTCTCCTCTTCCCGCTTTCTAATCATCTTCACCAGTCATTACCTCAAAAACAAGATGTCCACACCAGTCTTCTTGCCCTTGCTCGACCCAACAGCGGCATCGCTCATCCCTGCCTTGGCCATTGTTGGCCCATTGCTTGTACCTGCGACCCTCCTCCGAGCTGTTCTACCCTCCTTACCCTCTTCCGCTCGATACTATGTTCAAGCTGAGCAAGCGGACGAGGATCTCATCTCTCTCCTCGATAATGGCGCGCAGAAGATCGTCGTTTCTCCTCAACAAGTCCAGCAGCTCGCTGGTCAGGTGCCCAGAGAAAGACTGATCATCAAGTTGAGCGACGACGAGTTGACAAGCGCAAAAAACCTCTTCTCGCAAGTGGGCGGAATTTACATTGTCACTTCAGTTTCGCACACTGCCAAATCACTCGGTCTATCAGACGTCGATATCTACCTCCACCCTACATCACCCAAGATCTCGGACCTTCCTGAACTCATCCGCTCTTCTCGACCATCCACATATGTTCTCCCCGCAGAGATCTTGGCTGCTTCGAAGACCACTACTTCCACCCACCTCTCCATCTCGGAGGCGTTCCTTACGCCTATAGTCTCTGACAGACCGGACGGACTCTTCCCCACCATCGTCTCCTCCTCGAACTACTCTTCAAATCCCCTCGGTCTCGTCTACTCCTCCAAAGAGTCAGTTGCCGAAGCCATCCTCACGCAGACTGGCGTATATCAGTCCCGCAAGCACGGTCTTTGGAGAAAGGGAGAAACCAGCGGTGCAGTCCAGCAGTTGGTATCTATCGGTCTCGACTGCGATTCCGATGCTCTGGTCTTCAGCGTTGTTCAGCACGGTAGCGGTTTCTGTCACTTGCCTCAATCAACGTGCTTTGGCGGCTGGTCCGGTCTGGCTAAGCTAGAAGACACCCTCACATCGCGTCTCGCGGATGCACCAGAAGGTAGCTACACCAAGCGCTTATTCACCGACGAGAAACTGCTGCGCAGCAAGATCATGGAGGAGGCCGAAGAGTTATGCGATGCTCAGACCAAGGACGAGGTCGCGTTCGAAGCTGCGGATCTGGTATACTTTGCTCTTACACGGTGTATCAGCAAAGGCGTCAGCTTGAAGGACGTGGAGAAGGCATTGGACAAGAAGGCGTTGAAGGTCACAAGGAGAAAGGGCGATGCCAAGCCGAAGTGGGAAGAAAAGGTAAACGGTTCCACACCCGCCAAAACCGAAGTCAAGTCAGAGTCAAAACCCACAGAACCGGTGCCAGAATCATTCCCCGAAGTCGACACTAGCCGCATCAAGATGCGCACCGTCACTCTCTCACAACAATCAGTAGACCAGCAGAAGAAGCTTCTGCTGCGACCCGTTCTCAACTCGCTCGCTATGATTGACAAGGTCAAGCCTATCGTCGAGAGGGTCAGGAAAGAGGGTGATGCGGGTCTCAAAGCTATGACAAAGCAATTCGACAAAGCCGAGCTCTCCTCGAATATCATGTTGCCTCCTTTCGCTACCCCCTCTGAAGACGAGCTTCCCTCAGACGTCCGAAAAGCTATCGATGTCGCATACGAGAATGTCAAGACGTTCCACGTTGCACAGGCGGAGAAGGAACCGCTTGTCGTCCAGACCATGCCAGGCGTGACATGCTCTCGTTTCGTCCGTCCTATCGCTCGCGTTGGTGTCTATGTTCCAGGCGGGACTGCCATCCTTCCCTCAACCGCTATCATGCTCGGCGTTCCCGCCCAAGTCGCAGGATGCAAAACTATCGTTCTTGCCACACCACCTCGACCAGATGGCTCGATCTCCCCAGAAGTACTCTATGTCGCTAAACTCACTGGTGTTACATGCATCCTCAAGGCGGGTGGTGCTCAAGCCGTTGGTGCCATGGCGTACGGTACAGAAGAGGTGCCCAAGGTAGACAAGATCTTCGGTCCTGGTAATCAATGGGTCACCGCGGCGAAGATGTTGGTGCAGAACGACACGGAAGCCTTGGTTGCTATCGACATGCCTGCAGGCCCCTCAGAGGTACTCGTGAGTCACCTCTCCTATGCGGTTTGTTGCCATATATTGCGGTAGCTGACGTAACTGTATCGGATCGCAGGTCATTGCCGACCACACTGCCAACCCGGTATTTGTCGCCTCCGACCTTCTTTCTCAAGCAGAACACGGTACCGACTCTCAAGTGGTGCTTGTTGCAATCTCCCTTACTCCCGATCTCTTGGCCGAGATCGAAGAGCAGATCGATATTCAAGCCAAAGCTCTGCCTCGAGTCGCTATCGCCCGCGAGGCGATCAAGAAAAGTGTGATCGTCCTTGTGGACGATGTCAAGGAGGCCGTGCAGTTCTCCAACGAGTATGCGCCCGAACACTTGATCCTGCACTTGGAGCGGGCCGAGGACGCCGTGGCAAGCATTGACAATGCGGGCAGTGTCTTTGTGGGCGCATTCTCACCTGAAAGGTGAGTAGGCTTCTCTACCACATTGAATGTGCAAACGGATTGACAGCTTATGCTTATAATCATTTTGTAGTTGCGGAGATTACGCTTCCGGTACGAACCACACTCTGCCCACAAACGGCTTCGCCCGCCAATTCTCGGGTGTCAACACTCTCTCGTTCCAGAAACACATCACATCACAATTCGTTACGGGAGACGGCCTGAAGGTGCTTGGTCCTTCCGTTGTGCGCTTGGCAGAGAGAGAAGGCCTAGAGGCGCATGCCAACGCCGTTAGAGTCAGATTGGCTGAACTCGGTGTATGAGCGGCTAGTAGCTGGGCTTTGGACGTGAGGTAGCTAGGAGCAGACTGGTAGAAGGACGGAGCAGTACTTATATTTACTGTAGTATACTAGTGCACGTGATTGACTGCGTTTTCTTACAATGCCACTGATGCGAGACAACAGTCAAACCGCGCGTCCTCTTGACAAAGACGATTGCACAGTGCACGGTTGACCATAGCAAAGCGTTCGACGCGTTGGCCCACCAAGGAATGAGCAATAACGAAAACCGAAATGAGCATGTCCGAAGAAGGCGATACAAGTGACTTCGGCTATGCAGAAGGCGAAAGGCTTCTTGTCCGAGGACAATTCTCTAGGACGTCTGCTTCTCGCACGGTAAAAAGGAGCTTGTCCGATTATCATGGCGTGATATACAGGGGATGAGGGCGCCAGGTCTTATCAAACGAGCTCGACAATACATCCTTTGTAGATATCAGCAACGTGCGACAAGTGACAACCGACAATCGATGAGGCGTGCTACGCTAAACAGTGCAATAGAGGACGACGGCCTTCGCTTTTCGGCTCCCAGCTTGCGAAGAAGACAAAGTATGAGAGCGCCATCCCTGTGGTAGGTCCTTTCTGTGCGCTTATCTCTGATATAGGACGCGGTAGTGTCCCCTGCTACCCTAGATCCAACAGAGAATGGAGGTCGCATACGTTAGTCGGCCTTATCGTAGTGAGGATGAGGTATATGAATGTGTCAGGCAGCATTACTACTTCTGCTTCATCTTCTTGCCAAGTCGCCTCATTCACTTGCCTCCCCTCACATTGATTTGAGACAAACTGCAGCACACAGTACACGGTATACCACGAAGATGTCCTCTCCCACCTCGAACACGTCACCTCTGTCTGTCCAGTGCTCTATCTCGTCGTTGAGGGGTTTGTGCAAGCAAGACGCTACCGAGCAGCAGCAGGAGCCGTCCACACCCACTAGCGCGGTGAGTTGACTCATTGCACAGCGCTACGTATGCGTCGTAGCAACCGTCCTATGCCCTTTTGGGAGAGATTGTAGAGCTATGATAGATCAACTGTGTGACAATGTGGATCGGTGATGACTGACCACACTTTCCCCTTCTCGCTCTTCCTCCGGTGACATGCAGACACAAGCAGACTCAGGCGCCAGCCCGTCCAACATCAGGCTGCCAAGGTGGACGGGTTCGGCGCGCAACATGTTCCCCGTGCCGAACTCTGTTCAGAGTTGCCCGCCCACCTCGGAAGCTGCGTCTTCCACATGGGATGTCAACCTGGCGAATCTGGATGCCCTTTTGGGTCGCAACACCAGCACTGCGCCTCGGACTGAGGCGGGCGCCACAGCCAACACTGCGGCTGGAGAGGCAAGTTCGGCAAACCCCAGCCAGCAAAACCCAAGCCGACCTGTGCAACGCCCACTACACAATGCTCATAGTTTGATCACGATTGACTCCGACGGTAACGCGGTGGAAAATGTGAACTTCACCGCTTCAAGGACGTTGTGCCTGGAGGACCTCATGCCTTGATGAATTCCATGCAATCTGACGGCTGGGAGAGGTACGGTACGTCTACGGAAATACGAGGCAGAGCTAGAAAAGACGCAGAATAGCAAGGGTCGCGGTCACGACCGCTCTCCATAAGCAACTAGCTACTTATCTCACTTGATGCATCCTGACATGTGCCATGAGAACTTGATGTAGTACAAGCAGACAGTACGTGACTCAAAACCGCCTAGTAGGATCGGTGAATGCTACTAATTCGTAAGCATGGCGATGATTAAGCTGAATTACAGCCCGCTTTCATAGTGCAGCCAGCTTGAGGGTGCTTCAGTGTGACACAATGCTCTGACGGGTCAGAGAATTCACGGAGACAATCCTTTCTCAGTAGTCCGCCACAGCTCACCCTTTGGGAAGCACAGTAGTTCAGTGTGCTGCCCAAAATGGAGCGTCAATGCTCTGACTAAACACACCCTTCACTGAAAATTACAACACCAGATGTATAAGTAGACTACTGATTACTCGACTCTGTCCTCGTTTTAATCCTCACTGTACTCCTCCCATTGGCCAATCTTCTCGTCATTACTGATTACCACCGTATCTTGACCTTCTGCACTACGAAACAGAATCAGCCATGCCCTCATACAGCAACAGCTCCAGTTGGGTGAGTCTGAGCTCTGCAATCCCATAGCACGAACCATTGACGTCGCAGAATACAGAGGAACGTGTTCTCCCGATCACCATCTTCGCGTGGATACTCGCAGACATCTGCGGGGACGAGCGACCCGTCTTCATCGACATCGAACGTCCGCTCGGGCGGCTTACCATCCAGACAGTCGGTGAACGAGGCCATTGAAGAATTTAAGCGGGCGGACCCGTACATTACCACATGCAGCAATAGGCTTTCAGAGATGCGAACTCAGCTGACAAGCAATGGCAGCCGGAAGTCGATGAGCTTGGCAAAGGACATCGACAACGCTTTCCATTTCAGGGGCTGAAATTCGGACCTCACTCTTGCGTTCTTTGGCCACAGATGTGATTGCTTCAGGTGCTGTGATTGCTTGTACAGATCCAGGGCAGACCATCCGAGTAATTCTCTGCATTTGTGCCTAGAATCTCCGTGTTTGCATGCATGTCATCAAGCTGTATGATCAGTCAATGGCAGTGTAGAATAATACTGTCCAGTCCACGTGCCACTGTGCAGTAAAGTACTCGTAACTATAACTCGGCATCTGGCCAGTGCTCCGGTTATCATCCTCCGTTAAGATACCCGTTATAT
The DNA here is from genome assembly GCA_026538315.1 of Cryptococcus sp. GC_Crypt_6. Lineage (NCBI taxonomy): Eukaryota > Fungi > Basidiomycota > Tremellomycetes > Tremellales > Cryptococcaceae > Cryptococcus > Cryptococcus sp. GC_Crypt_6. Next base: position 299,968 of record JALPBY010000004.1, on the reverse strand, counting down.
TGTCATCTCGCTCAGAGCCCCATCGCATCTCGCTGCTAGATCTATATTGCACATAGCTTCTCTGCTCGTCGCTCCTTATAGCAGCTGGGGATAAGAAAGATGGACGCTAATAGCCTATTCGACGTCAAGGGCAAGGTGCGTTACGCTGACTGGTTGAACGGTGCGTGAACGTCTGTTTGCTAAGTGGTATGACGGACAGGTCGTCTTGGTCACGGGAGGAGGCAGAGGTGTAGGGGAGATGGTGCGTTGCTGCGTTCTCAGCTTTCCTTATGCCTTCTGCTAACAAAGCACCAAACAGATAGCTTCGGGGTACGTAGCGAATGGCGCAAAGGTCCGTACCCGACTTTCGGTTACACTATATTAATAGTCTTACTGGGCTGTACTCACCAATCCCACTCTCGAGTACAGGTCTACATCTCCTCGCGCGATGTACAAGCATGCGAGTCGACTGCCAAGCGATTGACGGACCAAGGTCCTGGCGAATGTATTGCGATCACAGGCGATTTGTCAAAGTACGAAGAGTGCGTCCGGCTCGCTGAGGAACTGGCAAAGCGGGAGAAGGGTGAGTGCGGTGCGACTGCTGCAGAATCGAATCCAAAGCTGAGATGATCGGAGTAGTCTTGCATGTCCTCGTGAGTCACAGCGTATTGATTCGACATGCGGGCATAGATTCCGTACTCAAGCTGATGGCCTGGTGTCGCTTAAGGTGAACAACTCTGGTGCGACTTGGGGCGATACCTTGTCCACGTATCCGGACGCAGCCTTCTCAAAGCTTCTGACCCTCAATACTCAACGGGTGTTCACATTGACCCAGAAGCTCGTGCCGCTGTTGCAAAAGGGCAACGAGCAAGGACACGTAGGGAGAGTCATCAATGTGAGTCTGCGTTTCTATTCCCCATGCCACATTAGGCCATCACATGGCTGAGAAAGGTACTTATGTTCAGATCGGATCAATAAATGGCGAGGGTGTGCCAGCGATGGAGACGTATGCTTACTCTGCCTCAAAAGCCGCTTTACACCAGTACGTATCTCCGTACCTGCGTACCTTCCTGTATACTCCAGACCGAACTCATTCGCCAACTCACTCGCTCGCATGTCACTTCGTAGCCTAAGCAGACATCTGGCCTCGCGCCTCGGACCCTCGATAACGGTCAATACCCTCGCTCTAGGTCCGTTTAGAAGTAGGATGATGAAGTTTACTTTGGACAACTTCGAGCAAGAGCTTGCGGAGGGAATGCCTATGAAGAGGATCGGGGCGCCGGAAGACGTTGCGGCTGCTTGTTTATGGTTATCGGGTAAAGGCGGAGAGTGGGTTACGGGGTATGTAGTGTTCTCCCTTTCCAATCTCTCTGCTTCTCTGCACGAGTAGCGTATACTGACAACATGTTGTAGAGCGGTAATACCTATCGATGGCGGTTCCCTGGTCGCAACGCAAGCCAAACTATAGTACTGCCCGGCCAATCGTGCTATACATTCGATTCATAATTGATATATACAACAGTTGGCTACAAGTACAATATTCCACAAGCAGTGCGAAGGTTTATCTATGGATAATCGTGAAAGCATGACTTTCTTCGCCATGTGCAATCCCAGGGGTGTTCCTTATACCAAACGATGAAATGAAGATCGGAGCTACGCTGAGGTTCGCGAGGTTGTAGCTGCCAAAGATGCTCCGCGGAATTTACGACCTATGGAACCCCCTCTTACTGACTCGCCCCGGGAAGCGATGCGTGCCAGCTAAAGTTGGTTGGAACTTAGTGATTGCTCGTCTTTACTTCGCATACAAATAGTGACTCACCTCTTCGGCCGAGTCTTCCCTGTCCTTCTCCCTATCTCTATCCTTGTGAAGCACGTTCTTGTGTCTTAGTTTACCCAAGAATCCCTTGATACGTCCACTTGTTGGCTTACTATCATCGTCGGAATCATCGTCTTCTTGCCCTTGCTGCCCATGCGAACCGCTTGACAACGTATAGCCAGGAATGATCCTATTGCCATCCGTATAGTCTTGCGAACGCTTATGGCTATGAGTGGACCCATGTCCCTGCGAGCTGGAACCCTGACTGTTGGACAGGACCATAGAGGTGCTTGAGTTCTTGGCGAAATCGCGAGAGTTGACACTGTGTTTGCTGTGAGAAGTTGATGGGCGGCGTTCTTGCTCAGCCGACAAAACTCTATTCAGAGTATTGATCATCTCGTTCTGTGCAGCGTTCGCGCTGGCGCTCGCACTGGAACTGCCACTGCCACTGAGAGCTAGACCAGAAGCCGATCCATCGGTATATCGCAGCTTTGAAGGAGATACAGGGCTTGTTGTTGATTTCGTATGGTAGCCCATATCCGCACTCAGAGCGGCAACGTGCTTGAGCTGCTTTTTCGATTTGAACAAACTCGTCTTTTTGAACAGCTGGGATAAAATATCACCAGATTGAGACCAGGCGAAACTTCGAACATCTATCGATGCCATTTAGCATCGCTCTTCTCTTAAAGGCATGACGACGCAGGAATTTACGCACCTCGCTTGACATGCTCGAAGATCTCTTCAATTGGCCAGACCTTGTTACTATAGACCATTTCAGGGGTCTTGAACTTAAAGTCCACACAATCTGGCATGCTGAAAGTGCTATGCTTGCGAGTATCATCGCTCTACAGACGATTCCAGTATAGGTCAGCAAGCTTTCTTTACATCTCATAACGCGTTCCACAGTAGCGTAAAGGTTGGCCCACCTTGTAGCTGAGATTGAACCCCATCCCGTGTAGCCTGACAACGCCAAACGTCTTGTTTTTTGAAGCTCTGAGACGCATCTCTTTCGCATCCAGATTAGGCGTCTTCTGAGCTTGGAGCTGCAGCGATCGGCCATCCACTTCGGTATGCGAGCTAATGGAAGCTTGTGATTTTGATCTAGCAAGAGGATAAAGTCCCGGCCGCAGACTTTGTCCCAGATTTTCGTGTGATGCCATTCCATTTTCTCTGAACATCGAAGACGTAGGCGTGAGAGAGCCATTTCCGTTTCCGTTGATGCTGGCCCCGCTGCCGCTAACGCCACTGCCGATAGCTTTCGGTTCGTGCCTATCAGAAAAGATGTAGCGGACGACTTGATGTCCAACCTTCTCTTCCAGCTTGAAACGAATGTTAACGAAGTCAATGTCGACAACGGGGAATATGGAAATGCCACCGATTGGAGGCATGGAAGACCAGTACACCGCGACGAAAGGTTTCTTCTATATGCGAGGTCAAACGAAACTCCATTGGATGTAAGAGGGAATGCACTTACCGACTTGCGCTTTCCACCACCACCCGATTCGTCACGCACTACAATCTCGGGATAGAGTGCATCGGGATTGCTGTTGAGGGCCCACAATTCTCCGATAACCAAAGCACTGTCTGTTGACCCATTCTTGTTGCTTTTGAGCGAAAAGAGTACACTGTCAATGTCAAGCTTCGCGAGCGGGGTCAAGTTGTCCTTGAGCATATGCCATGCCACTCCTCCGATGCGTACATCCATCCTTGACGACGTTTTCAGTTCCGCTCTCGCATCTTCTTTTGCTTGCGTGGCTCGTATGGTGGCGTTGATCATGTACAAGCTTTCGTGAGCTTCCTCCAGGTCTGCCCGAATCTTGAAAAGCTCGTCTTTGCCTTCGGAATCGAGACGCTCGAAGTTGCTCTCATACCCCTTGTGAAGATCTGCTAACATCCGAATAGACTGCTGAATCGTAAACAGATCGATCAAAAGGCGCTGAGGGTTCCGATCAGAGGTGTCGAATTGTCGAGTAAAGTCATCAATAGCTTCACTGCGATTTTTGTGTTCTGGATCTTGATACATAAGCAGGTCGGTCACAACGGTAAAGAGAGCGTCGTAGTGGGTCGATGTGGCAGATAGGGTCAGTCGAGGCGCAATCACTGTAGTCAAGTCCTGCACTGTCAGCTCGGGCTGTGCTGAGGAGACTTACCTGGTGGATTCGTAAGTGCTTGATCGCTTCACCATACTCGTCGACAGCGTCTTGTGGCCATTCTAACCCTTGAAGGAGACGGAGGTTGTTGAACTTGTCCAGAGCCAATGAGACGTCCGACTTGAGTACGATGCGGTCGTAATCTGTCGCTTCGCTCTTCACGTCGAGGAAGATTTCGAGGGGAACAAAGTCGAGGCCACGGGGGATACCATTTGTAGTACGTTCACGCAGCAACGCTTCGGTTGTAGGATAGAAGGCTTGGACGCCTTTCAACAGCCCATAGTTTCTGTCAATCGTCAGCTCAGATCGCATCCTATCGTACCTACCTATTGAGAACATCCGCAGTAACACTATCAGATGCTTCCGTGTCGACTACGTGGAATTGTTTGAAGGACACCTCTTCCACCGCAAGAAGCACGATAGCGTTGGGCCCAGCTTCACTCCTGAGAGCTATTTGTGGTTTGAGTATCAAAATTTCCATTTTCGGTTTAACATCGCAAGTAGGTGCCAAGCCGCGCATCGCTCTCCTGAGGTCATCACGATCGCCTTCGCTGCCAACAACACGGAACCGGTTTGCATGGCCCTTGTCGCCCTGAAGCCAATCCACCAGACCGTTCATCATGTGCAACGGAACTGGAGTATCTGGAACCTCTTCTTCCTTGCCGGTTCCCAGACGACGTCGCATACGTTTGCTGATTGTGTCGCGAACGCTGCGCAGAGAGCTGGGCCAGAAAGCGTGAGCGTGGGTTATGTCTCGGATGGAAAGTGAAGGAACACCTACGCATGGGAAGTGAAATACTCCTCCTTCTTGCGATCTTGCATGGAATAGAAGTACTTGTACAGCACATTTCTCGACAGATTGGTCAGATACAGTCTTGGGTTATGAACATGTATCGTATCCTCGAAATCGGGACCGCCCAATTTAGCAAAAGAGGACTGGGTTGGGTCGACCGTGTCCAGCGTATCATCGTTGATCTGTCGAGTCTCTTCACTATCTAGGTGCATCAGATGCCGCTTCAATACCTGAATCCGATCAATGGTGACTTGTCGATCATACTGCGTGGATTGTGTTATCCTTGTAATACTCATCTGCTTCATTCATTAAATTGACAACTTACCGATTCGGCTCTGGTGTTTGGCGCTGGATAGCTGCCCAAGCGATCTTGCAGCTCGTCCAATCTTCCTTGCGTGATGACCTTTTGCATTTCCTTCACTCCTTGTGCCGCACCAAGATAGCAGAAATGGGTCGGTTCATGACCAAATTTACTGCTTTCAATACCTGAGCGGCTATCGTTACTTGATCCAAGGCTCGTATCGTCTCGTGCGGTACTTGCTCGAGCCTTGACCCGCTTTGTATAGAATAAATGTGGGCAGTCGCCGAGGTCGACCAATTCGACAAATGGATCCCAGTCAAAGGGCTTTCTATCGGCATCAATATAATCAAAGTAGTTGAACCAAACTTGTAATTCTCGTGGTAATTCGGAAGCTCTAGGCAGCGGATTACTATCCGCCTCGCTCGCATCGGGATCCATCTTGGGTCGTTCCATAAAGTAGGCTCGGATCCCTTTGACTTGTAGGTCGTCCGCAAGAATGTCGACAGCATAAAGGGGCTTGTGAACAACGACGGTGGTTCGACCGAGCTTCTCATGCTTGTGCACTTGTTCCTGAGCACGTTGATGTGCATCCGCTCTGAATCTGCCAAACCGGATCTTGAGACCAAGTGATTCTGATTTCCCTTGTTCCCACAGCTCTTTTGACACTTGCGAATACATGTGTGAGAGGTAAAGCGGTTTGAGATCAAAGCGATACTAGCACGAGTCAGCCTTGAATAATCACCGCATGACACTGCGTAGCTCACCTTGATGGAACCGAGACTTCTGCCAAACTTCTTCGAAGGCGGCGGTGAATCGGGAAACAACTTGCCTTGGCGGATTGGTAAGGACATCTTATGGTCGAATAACCGCCACCATCGCAGAAAGTGATATGTAGCCTTCGGCGTGAAGTGCAGGCTGTTGACGTTGTGAGTCGCTCCGTTCTCTGCACCTTTTGCTTCGATCATCTTGGTCGGTGCGACAACGGAAACGGAGAAGTGGATGAAGTCGCTTCGGAAACCCTCATATGAATCGACGGACTGATAAATGATCAATTTCAGTCCAGATGGGCCAGCTGAGCCAGACAAACTCACGCGACCTAAACGCTCCTCATCGCGCTTTATAGCTTCACGTGACCGAAGGATAACTTGCTGATGATGAAGGAAATCGAAAAATCGGCATTGACGATGCAAGAGGTTGTCACCGGTACCACAATCGTGCTTGCAGGTATGTGGCCGACAAGTCCGTTCGAGCTGGAATCCAAAACCAACACAGACGCCATTGATGAACCGGGCACAGGGCTTGGTGTAGCGTCGCTCGATGAGCATCCGATCAGAGTCTCTGTGCTTGTGTTCGCCGTTCTCTTGCGCTTCACTGAATTCGCTACCGCCGGTTGCAGCACCATCGCTCAAGGATGTCAAACTGTTTCATAAGCGCAGCACTCGGTGATGAGGACTTACTCTGGAATAGCCACCAGAAGTTCGTCGGCCAAAATTTGTATGACTTCCTGATTTTTGTTTTCGTGATTGATCAAGAGGCGAGTGTTTCCCCTCCATGCCAAGGCGAATCCTGCTCCAAGACCCGTTATCGCATATGGGTCATATGCACCTGAGCTCAAGGTCAGCGCTGTCTCTCCGTTTGTGAGGCGGACGTACCTTTAAGATGCAGATGACATGGACCTGCAAAAGCAACCGCTGCTTGCCAATGCAATACCAGCCTGAACTTGTCCCAGAAACCAATCTTTGGCGAGGGATCACGCGGAGGTTGGGAAAATGTTTCCACGACCTTCGTAAAATCTTGTATGGCTGGCTGATATGAGTTACCCCAGGTAAACTCTGTGGTCTTAGGGGAGGCGATAGTGAACTTTGGTCTGGCGTAGGTCTTCACGGGCATGATAGTCTTGGCTACTTGAACTGAGAAGGCCGAGGCTTCCTCAGTTCCACAGCCGGGTGGGACGATCTCAACGGGAATATATTGGATCGAATCCTCTCCGCTTAGTTCCTCCGCAATGATCATGGTAGTTTCCATGTGAAGCGAAGGTCTTGTATCGTCTTGTTGGGTGGGCTGAATTCGGACAAGTGGGAGTGGGTAGTCTCGCAATGCGCATTTGCCCTCGTTCATGGAGAGTTCCACCTTCAACGGCACCATGAGCGTAAATTGCGCGTTTTCATCAAAAGGCGCAGAGATATCACCCATGTAATCGATCATCTCCGAACGATTAAGACCTGGATCGGCAACCTGCAGTCTGACTCTGCGGAAAGACGCGCGGAATAGCGGTGCAGTTTGGCTCGAAGGAAGAACCTCAATCGGAAGTTTGACCTCGGGTCCGATCCCGTGCATAGGCTTGAGCGCGAGACCTTCGCGCCGCCTCTGCTCGTGCTTTGCCGCCCGTATTCGTCGTGTCCACGATTGCGCCAAAAAGGCATCCAGGGCCCATCTTGCTCTTTCTGGGGACACCGTGTGCTTGGTTGTCAGACTTGGTACCCTTCGCCCACCTCCATTCTTCATCTCGTCGTGGTCGTATATCATTTCTGATTCACTAATTAGCGCAAGTTTCTTGGCGAACTGATCCTCCAATGCGTTTCGCTTCATCTGCTCCACCAACCCTGCCCGCCAGATCAAATTGATACTGGTCTCGATTGGGTCATCCTTGGCCTCGATGGAAACATATCCAAAGCTGAAATCAATCCCTGGAACTCGCTTTGGTACTTCTGCCTGGGGTTTTCGCACTGTGTCGTGCACGTTGTTTCTGATATTGTGTACGAGCAGTCGAGCAGCTTTTGCAGCACAACTGATGTTGAGTACCAGTTTCGATAACTGGTAGGAAAAGGGTACTCGTATACGGATGGCTTCAGAATGCGAGGTTATAACCCGCGGTTTGCCAGGGTCACTCATTTTAACCCAGAATCGTTTCACGCGTCCCAATTCTTCCCAACATCCTATCATCCTAGGACTGGGCGGATATAACAGGAGCTGATCGCCGCTGAAGGTGAGTCCACAGAAAGGCGGCTTGGATATGCTTAGACCGCCAGCATATATGTACAACTGCTCTTTCAGCGGCAACGCGGCGTGCACCGTCACGGTCGGGGCAAGCACTTCGACACTGACATTGAGCGGTTTAGTTGATCCGGCCGAAGCCTTGCGCCCTCTCCATGCTTTGATAATGCGATCGACAGTTGCGTAAGTGAGGAGATTGGTGTAAAGGTGGGACATATCGCTAACAATACTGACATGGTCGAGTCGACTGGTAATTTTATGCTCAACATGCGAATCCACCGTCACCTTCTGAGTTGTGAGGTGAACTCGCGCATTGCGAATGCGAAGCCATGGACGTTGAGCTTGGTCTGTGTCACTGATTTCAAGCGGCGGAACATTGTTGGCGAACCTGCTCGAATCCACGGAGGCCCTTTGACGCGGTCTTTGAAATGCCCAACCGACAAAATCGTCGCCCGACTTGGCACGGGGGACGTCTTTAGTGTTCATGCGTTGACTCATGCCCCCATGGTTGACAAAACGAACGGTGTTGAAGATGGGTTTGACACAAGTATTTTCGAGATTGAGCGAGACCAGTGCCGCGCAGCCGCCCTCTGGTTGGTAACGAGTACTGAATGCCAGCGCTTGCGTCGTGATGTCCTCTGGAAGTTGAAGCTTGGCTCGTGTTGGAGCCGTGAGAGCATGACGCCACGGCAATCCTTGTATCCGATGCTTGTAAAGAGCGTATTCGAAAAGAGCATTCGTTTGCAGCCACACACCTTTGATGAGTCCGGGGGTGCCATCTTCATTGACGTCGGCATGACCAATGAGCACATTGATGAGACCGAGTGACAAGCGAGCGGATACGCCGGAGGGTAAACGATCAAGAAGTTTTGACGCGCTGGACGAAGGCTGACCTTCTCGTGGTGAGCTTTGCTGGCGCGCTTTCCCCATAATAATGATGGCTTCGATGACCTCTGGGCGCCAAAGATCCAACTTGATGCCTTGATCTACTCCCAAATTGATTCCACATGACAGAGACGCCATATCCAATGAAGTTTTTTCTAATCCATCTTCCTTTAGCTCGTGTTTGCCGAGAATCGCGCCATTAGTTGTGCCAAGCATGCGACCAATTGAGGCGAAATGATAGGATTTTTGGTCGCGGATATTGTCACCTGATAGCGTCAAATGCACACTAATCGGCTCCATGCGGAACTGGCCATCGAATTGCATTGATAATGCAAGATCGTCCTGAAGCTTAGCCGGGGGATACCTGAATTTTCGTCGAAGCTGAGGCTTTAGCATGGAAGGTGGCAGCGCATAATCGGCCTGTTCGTCGTCTTCGCGATTTGCGCGAAGTTCCTCCTCATCCCCGAACGCTGCTTTCGTAGTCGTACGATCTCGTCGACGACCGACGAGGTCTGAAAATCCAGTGAAACAGCCGATTTGTACTCCATCCGACGAAAAGGTCAAAGTCGTCGCCTGATCAGAGCCACGATCTGCTAGAACCCCCATGATATGACCGACTTCAAAGACCATGCGGATACGAGGCGGTAGAAATGCTGGGGGTGGTCGAGGCGATCGTTCTTCGTCACTGATAGTAGCAGGTTGCAACAATGGGACTGGGCGGCTCGAGCACCAAGCTGCTTGCAGCTCCTGCAGAAGCTGAAGATCGCCAGTACAGTCAACGGACGTTATCTCCCCTCTTCCGACTATCAAGGCGAGATTGGGATCATTAGCGAACAAGAGCTCTTCTCTCGTCCATCCCGCTGGGCGCCAGGAAGAATATCCGCTGAATTCGGCTTGTCGGATTGAAAACAGCTGCGTTTTATCATTGACGCTTTCCCCAGGTGCAACGCATTGTACCTCAATACTTCGCCATTGAAGCTGAAAGCCAATACCGCGCACTTTGGACTCGGGCGTAGAGTTGGTTCCGAATGCGTTGCGTGCCCGATCGTTATTGGAAGAGTCTGCAGCGGATAAGGTGCAGCCGATCTCGGCCAAATCCAAGCCTACGGCGAAGGCGTGTCCGGAAGTTGAAAGATCTGAGAGTGACGATGTTGATGACGATCTCGAGTGTTGTGATGATGAAGCAACGGGGAGATGATGGGATATCGATATAGAAGCAAAGGTGACTGAAACCGATTCAAAAGCACGTAATACGATCTAAATTTGATTTGTCAGCTATACACCCATATCTGTCTAAGCTTACCCTAGGCCAGCTGTGCGGGGTCCAATCATTCTTCTTCATCTGTGGACGTGCTCTGGTCATAATCTTTCCACCTCTTCTCGCCTCAGTGATTTTCTCCACAGAGCTGTGGAGCCTTTCAAGAGCGCCTACTGCTCCTCTGAGCTTGCCTAGCTGCACTGTCGCTCCCAAGGTGTCTTCTCCTAGCAATCCTTTTTTTGGACCAAAGCCTAAAGCGAGTCCTATACGCGATGTGCCTTCGAGAGCTACCAACGTATCGTAACCGCTGAAGCTTGGTAATCGACGGTGTTTAGGGGTAATGCGCGAAAAAGGCTGAAATGACCTGGTCGAATGAGGGGATGCCGGCTGCGGCGAGACCTTTGGCTGTGAATGGAGAGACGAGAATGATAGTTTCTGGTGCAGCTGATGTCCATTGGCCGCAAGGTCATGAGAGGATGATTTCGTTGATATCGAATGTCTTTCTACATGATGTGGCTGTATGACCCGCACATTGTCTACAGAAGCGTTGACAGAGACCGAACCATGGGCACGTCCTATGACGCGTACCCAAACGTGAGTCGCAGTATTAGACATGCGATTTTGGAGCACTGAAGCTTGACGACGGGCATTTGTGAGACGAGAGACCGAGCGTCCACGTTTGGTTGGAGATGCGTTTGGTGATGATGTGTCGGAAGCAGGGAAGGTAAAGGGATTGTATCCGCCTGGTGCTACAGGGGTCATGGGTGACCCCGGAGGCGACAATGCGGGCGATGAAGGGAAGCTAAAGATGCCGGAAGTGTCCAGGACAGGCGATGAGCTCAATGGATGCTCTCGATGAGCACTGAACGAGGCAACATTTGGATTCGGTGAGGAGAAAGTAGCAGGGCTTTCGACAACGCCGCGGAAGTCGACTTTGAAGCCGCAGGCTATGTTGTCCAGACTGACTTCGAGGCCGTCGAGATCATCGAAGATTATACGAAGGCCGGAAATTTGCAGGGAAACGATTCTAGCGAGAGAAGGATAATGATGAATGAGAAGGTGGAAAATGTTCAACGATAATCTTCCTCCTTGGGTAGACAGGAAACCGGGTTGCTACGCAACATGTCAACAAAATAAACCTCTTTCATACCATATGAACCTCACCTTCCGAGATGATAAAGCCTTGTGCGCGTGGTCGTCTTTTGCCTTTGCCAAATTCCTGACCCGGACGCTCACGCCTTCGATCTTGATCACCACCAATCCTACATCGTCCCCTCTCAAACCACCCCAAGCCCATCCACCTCTTTCGGCTCTGACAGTTGGTACGACGTCTGAGGCATCATCTGCAGCTCGGAACTCAAGGCCTCTGAACGATAGCAGACTGATTGCGGATACACGAAACTTGGTGAGTGTACCAATGAGAAAGGGGGAGATGAAATATCGGAAGATCAGAGAGAATGTGATCAACGAGATCAGCAATTTTGGTAGCCAGCCCATCGTGGAGATGCTAATATCGATAGCGACTGAGAACCAATTGATATCTGTCTGGCAAGGTGTGTGTTAGCACTCTTTTGTTCGTCGATAGCTCACGATAGTCAACTCACCTATGCTGCTGACAGCAGAAGGTCATTAATAGCGATATCGGACATGTTCCGTGGGTTCACCTCCACTTTGTCTCAATTACAGACGAGTGACAGATGATCTCGGGTAACAGCAGGGCACAACCAAGTCGAAGGTTGGATAGATAGCGTCAACGCAGGTGAATGCGAAGCTGACCAAGTCTTGTCTGTCGAGATGTCTGTTGAAAGCAAAGCTGGTCTATGACAAAGTGTATGAAAGCGGACATAGGGGAACTGCTTGGTCTACGTCGATGAGGTGAATTACGTATGTGTCACGTGATTGCTAGACAAAGCCTTTACGTAAAGGAACGAGATGTAGAAAAAGAAGTTGCTATGAGTTGTTTCAGCAGACTACGAGCATGAGATTTGTTGTTGCTCACGCATCGCACAACTTACAAACAATTGGAACCAAGACATTCGTCCTCTTACAGTACCCTCGTCGCCCCTTTATCACAACGTCGCTGCATCTTGACACACAGCAACCCGTCCAAGAGCGAAATCCCTCTCGCCTGCTCCTCCTATCTGGTGAGGTACCTCTCCCTTATTTCAGACGATTGACCATCAAATTTGTGCCCTGTACTAACGGATCTTGTGCAATAGATCACATCAACATGCCTCGCTACATACCACTCTCCACTCTTCCCGCGCAACTCCGACCACACGTCCGGACCCTCTTGCCTAAACCAATAACAAATCGTCTTCGACAATTACCTTCGCCATCAGAACACCTCCTTGCTCTTCCGACAGGCCAAATCCCGCCAAATGTCAGAGTACAGCAGTATGTCGACGGGAGAGGGAGGTGGGAAGGTGTTTCTGAAAAGGAGAGATTGGGGGGGAAAAAGGGCGTGACTTGGGGTGTGGAAAAGGTTGCTAGGCGAAATGGCGGCTTGAAATCGGCGTTGAGGGAACGATGACCGTCTTTAAGCTTAGGTGTATTTAGCAGCGTCGCCACTTCACTCCAGATGGGTACTACCATCTGCAGCTGTACTTTTAAGATCTAACTCGTATACATATGCATTATCATGACAGCCAGACTCATGTATCTCTATCGCCGAATATCGCCCTCCCACGCTTTGATAGAACAGCATACCCCATTCTAGCATCTGACTCGTCGACAGTGCTATAACAGGGATGATATATCAGCTGGAAGCCATGAAGAGAGACATCAAGTAAAGTTACTCACCGCCGTTTCATCTCACCGCGATAGGTCACTTCTTCTAACGGGCTAGAGGCGAGTGATATTCCCGGTAAGAATAAAGCGAGCGATATGACGGCCTCGACAATGACCTGTGAAACAATGCTCAGCTGTTAGGGATGTCACACATCTTCCAAACGAGGGTTGGCACGATGTACTCACCGAAGTAGGCAAAGAACCAGTGGGACGCGAAAGCGCTTTTAGGGTCGACAAATCTACATATGACACCAGGCCACAGTCAGCGGTCGAGCATAATAGATCCAGCTCTGATTAGTCTTGAGACGAGCTGCTTACATTCGTACGTGGAGAAGGCGGCTGAGTAAAGATGACAGCCGAGGATATTTCAGCTTAACGCTCGCATGTGTAAGTAAAGAAGCAAGGACTAACCGTGTAGCAGAGCCAAGCAAGCCACGCCCACGAGTATTCGTCCAGCAGACTGCGACATGATGTAGAGTCTCGGGCGGATTGGTATTGTGGAACTTCACGCTTCGCAATTGAACAATGATGAGATCTCGCTACTTGACATTGGATATTCTCGTGAATTGTATGTGCTGCTGAAGCTGTTCATTGCAACTGGCTCTTTATTCTCACGTGTCGCTCGCGTGCCGACCTCTTTTTGATTACGTAAGAACATTCCTTTCATTTTCCGATCGCTGGAACCTGGTTAACAACCCTTTCCTGTCTTCACCTCCACTTTGCTTACTAGATCGGACAGTGTCTCTCCGTAAAAGCTGGGAGTGTGCAAGAGTGGAGAAGAATGAGGTCACAAAGTTAAAAAGAGTCGACATTTTGGCAGACTGGAAACAGCTCACCGAGCGAAAACGGCGATTGACGTATGGCATGCGTATTTGGAATGAGACTGTTGTTTTGCAGTAGCACGAGTCTAGCGTCGTGGGCTGTAATTGATAAGCAGGAAGGTCGATGACGTTGATTATCAAGCCAGCCTTCGTCAGCCTTAAAACAGGATTGTACTAACTTGCCGTAGTAAACCCTCCACTTCTCGTCTCGCCATATAAGCAACAAGTATCCTGTTCGTATCTCTCATCTCTCGATAGATCTATCATACATCGACATAGACACCTAGACACATACATTCGTAAAACACTTCATTCTCAAAATGGCCGCAGCAGTAAGATTCCCGCATCTTGCCCAGCCTGGCAAGCTTGGTGCTATCAGCATCAAGAACAGGGCTGTCATGGCTTCATTGACTAGAAACCGATCTGTCCGTGAGTGGCCTTTTCATCATTCACATAAGTTTCGCTAAAGCTTTTTACGCTCTGACTCGCAGCTACCAACGTCCCCAACGACCTCAATGTCGAGTACTACACCCAACGCGCTAAAGAAGGTGGCGCAGGAATGATATTGAGTGAAGGCACTTTTGTCGCTCAACAAGGAACCGAATGGCCCCATGCTCCAGGAATATACTCTGAGGAGCACGCTCAAGCGTGGAAAAAGGTCGTTGATGCTGTGCACAAAGAGGGAACACCTATGGTCGCTCAGCTTTGGCATACTGGACGAGTTTGTCATCCCGATCAGCCAGAGCAGAAGAGGAGCGGCGAGCCTGTGTGGGCGCCCAGCGCTGTAGCAGCTAGAGGCGGCAAGGTGAGTCGTGATCCTCATCGCTACACCTAGTAGCCAAAATCATGACACTAACTTCGTATTGATGTGTAGCACAACAACCTTCCTGGTCAACCCGGCTATGTGATCCCCACGGAGATCCCTGATCCGACACACATCCTCGACCAGTACACCAACGCAGCGAAGATGGCCAAGATTGCCGGCTTTGACGGTGTAGAGCTGCACTCAGCCAACGGCTACTTGGTCGAGCAGTTCTTATCCGACGTGTCCAACATCAGGACCGATAAGTGGGGCGGTAGCGTTGAGAACCGCACGAGATTTGGTTTAGAGGCTATCAAGAGGCTGATCGACGTCTGGGGGGCTGACCGTGTTGGGTATGTCCTCACGATTCTCCATTGACAATGAGATGAGCGTACTAAAGCTTTGCGTTCGGTGCCGCAGGATCAAGCTGTCTCCTGCTGGCGGCTACAACGACATGTACTACTCGACCACGGACGCTCTGGTCGAGACGTTCAAGTACTATATCTCCAAGCTAGACACCTTGGGTCTCGCATATATCCAGATTTCAGGCTACAACGCTTATGGTGACCCGAAGCACGGCGGGGTTCCTCAGGGATACGACCACGATATATTCGGCATCTACCCTCCGCTCATGAAGAACACTCCTCTGATCGCCAACTATGGCTTCAACCCCGAGTCCGCGGAGAAGATCATCAGCGAAGGAAAGGCGACAGCAGTCTCGTTCGGTCAATACTTTATCCCCAATCCCGACTTCCTCAAGCGGGCTCAAGGGGAGTTGGGCTATAACGAACCTAACGTCAAGGTGTGTCTCCCTCATATCCTCAAACCATCAAATTGAGCTGATCAGATCGTTATCCCTATTGCAGCTTTTCTACCAGGACAAGGACGGCGATAACTCGGCTGGGTACACTGATTACCCATTCGCCTCCCAGTAAGCACTGTGAGTTGGTACTACAACTTCAGACCGCGGGAGAAGTCGGACAGGATCTTTCGTGTCTAAAGTAGCATCTGCATATTTTCAAAGTAGACAAATAAATTAGAAATGTAAAAGGGCAAGTGAAGGAGAAGCATGAGCGAGCGAAAGAGTGAAGATGTGGAGCGAGGCGAGTGGAATACAGATCAAGTAGACATCTAAACATTGGAAAGGGGAAGTGATGAGTGAGCATGAACAAGCGACAACAGGATAGCTGTAGTGCTGTGGCCAGCGAGTTGACTTAAGTCTGACTCATGGACGCTACCCGATGATCATATGCTATGGCGGATCCCGGGAGCTGAGATGTTCGTAGAAGCTTTGGTTCCAATATTGTGCGGCCCCCTCCTTTGCAGCACCGTCGCTCATTCCTGCTATAGTCTTCCACGCTTCGATTTGACGGATGAGAAACTCGCGATCGATATCAAGCAGGGAGCTGGGATATTCGTTGGCGAGAGAGCGCGCGTCCCATAGACGCGACTCGCGGATGTTCGGGCGGGCATTGAGAATACTCAGAAAGCTCCCGGTGAAGGTGGACAATTGAGGGTTGCGATAGCGCTCCCAGGCACCGAGTTCAAGCTCTTTGGCCAATCTGCTGTGCGATACGCTATCATACTCGGAAGGCTTGTCGGGGAAAGCCAGCTTCAGGACTTTCTGCGTGTCTTCAACGACCTTGCGTTTAGCCTCTTCCGTCGTCCCCGTCTGAGTTGTTTGGACAGCAAATTGTAAACGAGCGGGTTTCAATGTTCCCCCATGGCAGCGACGATATCATGTTCAGCGCTCAAGGTTCACTTTACATGACCCAAGGTGTTTCGTGCGGTATGGAACTCACCTGGGGATCGAACGTAGAAAGAGACGCGAGGACCAAATGTGCTTCCTCCAAGTCATCTTCATTCTCTGGCTGGAGAGATGCCGCGTTTTGAGGGAGCACCGAACGCTCGCTAGTCACCGCTTCCCCTTGGGGCACATGCCAGCCCGTCATGGCCGATATGGGCCTCTAGAAGAGTTATCAGCTCTGCAATCAAGAAACGATATCGGAATGGGATCATTTGTAGTTTGATACTCACCGTAGGACCCCTGAAGGTTGACGCGGGTGACACCTGATGATACAGTACAGCAATATATCAGTAAAAGCTGCACCAAGAACTGAAACGAGCTCGAGTGGGAGATGAAACGCACCGATCGCACCGATTCTCTCTGGGGGACAGGCTGTTGGTCTGCGCTTGAGATACCCGTCTGCTCGTATGCGTATGTATGTCCGGTGAACTGTTCTACAAGAGCGGTAGTTCCGATACTTTGAGCCGGGTAGTACCCTATGATTAACGTCAGTGATGGGCAGGTGGAGTTGAGGTGGTAGCGAGAGGTACAGCGCTCAAAGAAGCAGTCTTGGGCGAGCAAGTGCCAATCGTTTTAAGAAGATGAAGTCCTAGACTCACCCTGCTGTTGGGCTGGATAGTTTAGCTACATCAAGGGCGGATGACATTCTCGTCAGCTCAGGAATCCGGTACCATTGGTCGCGACCTCATGCCGTGCTCTGTACACCACTGTACTACAGTACTCTGGGCGGTGTAGCCGGGCACGGGGAAATGGACTCACCACCGGCATGGCCGGATGACATTGATTGGCAGAAGTGTCGTGCGCATGTTCCCAGTAAGGAGGTGGCAGCTGGTGACTGGTAGCGTAGGAACTTGCCTGACTGACAACAGCGGGATGGGTAACAGAGCCAGAAGCCTCGGTGGCGTTCTGAGACTGGTTGCCGCTCCCGCTCGAGTTTGAGGTGGCCCTGCGCAGCTTTCGTTTTGCTTTGGCGAACAGCTCCTTTGCGGCGCTCATGTTGAGATTACTCTGTATCTTGTGAAATTCAGAGTGTGAGCTGTTGCGCGGTATGTATAGCTACGGCTGGGTAGTAGGTGGTGGTAAGAATTGGAGAGAGTGGCAAAGATGGAAGGATATTGGCTGTGCTTATATAACAGAACCAGAATGATTCTCGGTTAACGCCACATTCGTACCATTCGACCACCGCTGCACATCCTTTCATCGACACGGCTTCGTTGAATAACGAAACAACTCAATACGAAGGCCCGCTCAGGAGAACGATTGTAGTGTCCTGGTTCATAGTTGGACACTGAAAGGTAAGTCTAAATGCCATGACGGAGCAGTTCGATTGTACACACAATATTCCACCTTTAGGGAGTGTAGAGGAGACACAGCCCTATCGAAGGCATTCGGTGTTGTGGAAAGCCAAGTTTCGAGCGCCAAGGTAGTGACGCAAACTGACATGTGCATTGATCATACAGCGGTAGTACAGCATTCACTGTAAGAGTATTTTGACATCAGAGAGTGGCAGACTAACATAGGACTACAGGGGCCACTTGACTACTGTCCCTTGGGGAAGACTTCGACTGACTTGAACCGCCTTGAACAAGATAAGCACAGTATGGCGGTGATGCATGGACTAACGTATACTCTGGCTACTGTGATGTACATGGAAAGACTGAAGAACAAGATAGTACTGTAACGCACTATGAGGCAATGTGGCAGGATCATGAAAGACGGATCGGAATTGTCGTGCTGCGCCGAACGGCGCAGTGACTTCCACGGGCAGTGCATTACTCCGCCCAAGGTCTCTATGATGATGCTTATTATTAGCGTTTGCGGCCAGATTGATACTCTTGAATGAGATGACGCATACTTACACTGTAAGTGGATCCGTCGAAAAAGGTAACATCAGCTCCAATCCCAGTACTGGCCCTGGAACCCGCTTGCTGTTGAGAGCTAGCAGTCTGTAAGTATATTAGCTGTGTACTTGACCAATCATATGAAGTCCCGTTTGTGTCAGGTCTATGGAAGCTAGGGTGCGAGGTCACATACCCAGGCTTGCGCTTCCGGGGCACCTTGCTGATTGTTCGACTGGGTCATGTACGTGCTGTCATACTGCTGCGGCTGCTGAGAAGCGTAAGAGGATGAAGCAGCGGCGCCACTGCCGTATCCTGCACCTCCTGGGCGGCTGGGATAGCCGCCGTAGCCACCGTGCCCGCCATACGTACTGTAAGGGTACTGGCCCGAAGGTGGTGCGCAGCCGTGGCCATAAGCCGCAGGAGCGGTGCTGGAGTAAGCTGGATCTCATCCCGTCAAGTTCCGTTCACGTGTATTGGGGTCATAGTACTGCGGGTTGTAGCCAGGCTGCGAGGGATGGTACTTCTCTGCGTGAACGTAGGTGTCAGTTTGACCATGAGGACGTCACACGTCGGATGTTAAACAGCTCATATTTTTTACCGTAGGAAAGTTGGGCATAACTCACCTTGGTACTGCAGCGCCCGTCGTACAAAACGTCAGTCAGCATCAAGCGTCGAATGAAAGCTTAAGAGTGCGCAGTAAGGCCGTGTGAACGACGATCAACAACTCACAGAAGCCGACTGCTGCCCGTGGTAAGTGTTTGCGCCAGCGGTGCTAGCCTGCTGCGACTGAGAGCTGGGCGCTGTGATAATCCTTGAGATCTCCCTCCTTCGGGCTTTCTCCTCTTTGGTTGGCATGTTATACGATTGTCAGTGGAGATATGATAACGTGCTGATACGAGTTGGAAGCTGTGAGGCTGAACAAGAAGAAGATGCTTGTGCAAAACAAAACAAGAGTCGTCATGCTACTATTTATACCTCGTCTGGGGGCTTGTAGTGTGCACGAACACTGCATTCGCCACTGCAAAGTCTTCTGCGTACTGAAGCGTTTCAAAGCTTCGGCGACTCGGGTTCTCCTTTATCCGAATCCAAGTCCGGTGTTGCGTCATACCATCAAATCTGCGTCCTGCGCCATGGACGACAAAGCTCATACGAGGCATGAATCTCCGTGATCAAAGGTCTGCTCCTTTCAGCCGAAACATGTCTCATCTAGCGAGTGGATTAGTCATCTTGTCTAGGTACAGGCCACTTCAGTAGGATCAGAAGAGTAGCACAGTCCGCCTTCCTGAAACAAGAGAGCAGTGTTTGGCGTGACGACTTTAGATCACTTGACAGCATGATACTGCTTGTTCCATATGACACGCAAATGCAGTCTTTGAGGTTCTTACATCGATAAGAACGCGAAAAGCAACTATGCATCGTTCATCAAATTCCCGTTAAGACTCGTCCTGCCTCAATAGAACATTCGTGTGACTCCTTCTCTACCCACTTGTTCAGATTCCAAGGTTTTGACGTTTAACTTCGAAGAAATCATGCCAGTTCTCATCCCAGAAATTCTTCCAGTTCAATTGTCGGTGCCCCTCGCTCGTGAGGCCCTCTTGCTGGCTCATGAACTGCCATCTTCCCGCGCTTTCGTTGACAAACTTTTGCTCCTCAGCAGTGAGGGAGACATACCATCTTTGCTCTCTAGCGGAGAGTGTTTGTTCAATCAGGGACTTGGTATCCGTGGGAGTAATGATTCCTGATCGGATCCTCTCTCTGACAGAAATCACGGATTCTGCCCAAGTTACTGCGTCTTTGATCCTGTGGGCCATACTGGGTTCGTCCCCGCTCAACGCCTCTCCTGTAGATGCCAAGCTCTGGAGACGTGTCTTTCTGTCGTCGTCCGTGGCGGCGTACTTGTAGCCCTGGAGATAACCATAAGCGTCTGAGGTAAGATCCTGCAACCGGTTGGTTCGAGCCATTTGAGCTTGATCGAGTCGCGCGCCTTCAGCCATGGTAGGAGGTGCAGTGGTCTCCAGCTGCCCCTTCTCCTATAGTGGCGCGAGTTGTGTGAAGCCGTCAGTGCATTTGATAGTAAAACTGCGCAGTCATGCGTACATACCTCGAGCCATCTGGTCCACTTGGATTTTGGTTGAGCTTGCTGGGCAGTACTCGAGCTTGCACCTGGGTCGAAGAATGAAAGGTCTGCATACTGCACATCATCGCCTTCCAATCTTTTACTGGCTCTTCGCTCTCGAGTGCTTTGATCCTGGGAACTCATATCGATTCTGTGATTGGGCTGTGCTAGCAACTCGCTTTCACTTGAAAGTGTTTGTAATGGTTGATTAAGTGGTAGTTGGGAGTGGCGAGACTTTATCACCTGCTTCGCTCTTATACTACAGAACTGGTGCAGCTTCACCTTTGTACCGGAGTCGCATTCCTATGACGTGCTGCTCGACCACATAGATCCTTTCTACTATTGCTGGGTTACAGTCGTGTGCAAAGGGCCTGCCTGATCTAGGCCCGCCTCATTGAGCGCCATGTAGAGATAAAGGTCATTCTTTGAAACCTTTTGTCACCTCAAGCTCCTCGCGCAATGGCTGAACAAATTTTGCGCCTTGCATACGCCTGCTCGACGGTCTCGTATCCTCCCTTGTTGGATACAAGTCGCCGATCGTATCATACATTCACGGCCGCGTCATGCGTCGTGATTGACAAAGGTTGCATGCTCCCCTAATGTGGCTTCCAATCGTGACATTGATTAGTCGGACATCAGGCAACTGGACACAGCATACTGTATCAGTGAAAAGTCCGCCATTTCGCCTTCCAGGAGAAGGATGTTGGAGCGCTCAGTGAGCCGATCACCCTTGAGTCAGACGACAGCTTGGAAAGACAGCCTTCCTTAGGTACAGCAGAGTGCATGCCGTAGCGCTGAGTGATGACTCCGACAGCAACATTGCATACGTCCTCATATTCCCATCACAGATCGTCTCGCGTCAGAGGCTCAGCTATGAGAAGCCTTCGCGACCCTCTTGCTCAGAAGTCAAGGTTTCGCCTCCTTGAAGCAAATGCGTTGTCCCATTCCTCATTCCATTTAGGTTTCCAACCCAATCGCATGTGCTCCACGCTTGTGAGGTCCTGCTCGCCCCTAGCCTGCCATCTTCCCGCCATTTCGCCGATAATGCTGCGATCCTGATAACTCAGGTAGGCATACTGGCTCTCCTCTTCAGCCAACAGTGATCGTGTGTTCCGAAACGTGTTCCCTGTTCCCTCAATGTACCCTGCTATAACGTCTCCTCTGATAGAGATCAAGAGTTTCCCGAAAGTTACCACGTCACTGATCCTGCGGGCCAGACTGGGATCATCTGATTGCTGCAATTCTGCTGCTAATAAAGCCAGGTTGTCGAGCGCCGCCTTCCGACCCTCATCCGTCGTGGCGGTCTTGTACTCGTAGAGATCACCGTAAGCCTCCGAAGTAAGAGTTTGCCGCCAATTGACGCGAGCCCTTGCCTCTTGGTCGGATCGCGCGCCCTCAGCTAGAGTAGGAATTTCAGATGTGGACGCGGACGCTTCGCCCTGGAACTCTGGCTGCATCCACTCAATGATCAGTCCAGCCGACAAAGTGGTGCTCAGTTGTCCGTACATACCTCCAGGTACCAGGCCGATATATCTTGCTGAGTAACGGGCATCAGTAGAGATTAGTAAGCATATGAAGCCGTCACGAAGGGAAATCTGCGATACTCACCTGTTGTTCTCCTTGCTGAGGGGCGGTACTCACGCTTGGACCTGGGATGAACATTGAAAAGTTGTCGAACTCATCTTGTGGTTCTTGCTCATCTTCACTTTCTCTGTGCTCTCGAGTGGTCTGATCCTGGGAACCCATCTTGGTTATTGGGCTGTCTTCGCGACTCTTTCTGGAAATCAACAGGTTTGGATGTTTGATGAGGGGGATGGGCAGTGACGAGCGAGATTCACTTGCGTTTTTATATTGCCGAGCTGGTGCAGCTTTACCTTTATGCCTGGGCGGCCTTCGTATGACGTGCTGCCAAAGCACGCAAGACATTCGTACGATCGCTGCTACGGTCAATTTGAAGGATCTGCCGTTCTGAAGCCCGCCTTCGTTGACTATCGTGAGGTGACAAAGGTCGTTCATTGCTCCACTTCGTTAGCCTGCGAAGCCCCTCGCAGTATGCACCATGGACCTTTCATCTTGTGTATTCGTACGCACCATTCGCTTCGCAAGAGCTGAGCAGGTGAGGCAGTTTTGCCTGATGCCACCGAGACACAACAGACCTCGATAGGATTTGCCATTGCCACATGTGCTTTTGCCACTCAGGCACCAAAACATGCTTCGTCAGCCTAATTGCAACAACATGCATCATCATGAACGACGCGCAATCCATATGCACATCACAATGTTCGAGTATCTGCACATTGATTATGCATATTTAACGCCTAGTACACCTGTCGTCCTGCTCTGCATTGAGGGGGGCAGCTACCATGTCGCTCATAGGTCGATTCGAGCACTTGCCCAAACGGCCAAAATCAGATGAAGCGAGGTGAGCTCCATGTGCCTATAGCTCGAAGATAATGAGCTCATCAATCGCATTGCGCTGTAGACCGTTACTCGAGAAGATCGCAAGTCAGGTCAAGCCTATCATGACCAAGCGAGGATGGAAAGTCGGCACACTCGCAGAGGTCAGCTTCACATCTGGAACATCGCTGCAAGGGCTTGTTACTGTATACCGAAGCTGACAGCGTTATGATCATCGCAGTTCCTGCCTTCCAACCCCGCTTTGCTGGGCAATAACATGAATTTCGGCCAGAGAATCAATCTTCGTCTTCGACCGCCAGGCGCTGAAACGACTTTCTACGAATACGATCAGTTAGTCCTTGTCATGCTCCATGAGGTGAGTTTTCGCTTGACCTTTACCCTCCAATCTCCACGTTACTCCCGATGTAAAGCGCACAGGACCACTCAGCTGATTGATAGGACTTATGCTAGCTCACGCACAATGAGCATGGGCCGCATGACGCAAAGTTCTATAAGCTGCTGGCGGAGCTTGAGGAAGAGTTTTATGATCTTAAGCGGAAAGGTTATTCAGGTATGTCCTTATCCAAACATTTGCGTTGGATAGCTCTGGCTGATACTCCTTGAATTTCAGGCGAAGGTTTCCACGGCGCCGGGAATCACCTTGCGGGAACAAAAGTGCCGGAGTATCTTGGAAAGGCCAAAGGTCTCGCGGCCGCGGAGAAGAGATTGGCAACTGCGCGAACCATTGGTCGTGGTGGTGTTCTAGGAGGGCGGGCGAGAGATGGGAGAAGTATGCAGGAGATTATTGCTGAGGTGAGCTTCTGATATTCCACTCACTGCAGCGACAGTCAGCTCTGGCACTACCTAGACCGTTCGGATGGCTGCTAAATACTTTTCTGATGCTTATAGGCTGCCGAACGCCGACTCCGGGATGACAAGTCGTGTAAAACTGGCGCAGATGGCAAAGAAGTCGAAGACGAAGTTCGCAAAGCTCAGGAAGAGAGCGAAGGAGTGGACGCAGCGGATCTCCCTCCATCCGACCAAAACCGCATCGCGACACCTACTGCTCATGCTGGGCCGGGTCAAGATGGTTCAGACGAATCTGATATTGAGGTCATCGACGTACCTGTACCCAAACCGAGGCAATCTAAGCCGACTGTAGGCGCAGGAAAGCCAATACGACCGGTCACCAGCAAACCAGGGCCCGGCGTGCAAATCACGAAAACTACAAAACCCGCACCTGTCCCTCTCAAAGTGAAACAGACATGGACCTGTCCTACCTGCACTCTTATCAATCAGTCTTCCACCCGTTCATGCGAAGTGTGTGCGTCTCCTAGACCTGCTTCGCCCCTCGGTCATAATCATGCCAACAACGACGGTTGGTGGTGTGAGTTTTGCGGTGCTGGTCCTAGGGAGATGGCGTATTGGAGCTGTGTGGAATGTGGCTGGGTGCGGAAGTGGGGATAGTCGCCCAGCAATTGACAAGTAGAGAATATCAACCTCTACCAGGCCTAGCTCTCGACCATGTCTACGGAATACTTTTTTACTTGGCGGATGGTATTATAACCATCTTTCACGTATCCGAACGGGTTTCTAGGCGTCTTTGACACTAGAGCATTGATAGAAATGATGTGCTCCAATGGAGCTGGTCAGAGTCATCACGTATAGAACCTTCCCTGTAGCATAATTGAGTTTGTTGTACCGTAAATGCATTATCATACTGAATCCGCTAATGGCCAGTAAGACACCTGCTCTTACTCCATCGCCAATCATTTCGGTATGATACTCGACGCGTCTTTAGAGTTGGGTGGCGAGGTCTTACTATTTGGAAGGGACAAGACATGCGATCATAAGTCTGTTGTCAGCCGCGTATCCTACCCTCCCAGATCAACCAAGTATTATGTCCACGGGTCCACGGACATCCTCCGTAAAGGATGAGCAGGTACGTACTCTGGGTGAAGTAGTCCTGCTTTAGAGGCCGGGGTGCCACTCTATCAGCGCGTACATCCGTAATGGTGATTGGAGCAGTGGGTGGGAATCAAACGGGAGAAAAGCCGAAAAAGTCCGTATTAGTAAAATATCGATTTTTATCCGCTGAAAATCACCTGATGTAGAAAGTATTTCTCCATAATTTTCGAAAAGGTGGAGATTGGTGCCTCTTCAAAGTTTTTTTCATCGCCACCTTTAGAATTGGCTCGTGGTAATGGTAGTAATAGCAGTGGTGGCAATGCAGCAAAAGTAAAAGGCTTGTAGGCAGCGTGGTGCAGCGTAGTACCCCACCAAATTTCTATATAGCATAATTCACTGATCACTTTTTTTTTTTCACTCCTTTTCTTCATCTCCCCTCTTTTCTCTTTGTGTCTCTGTCTCGTTTCAAGCACATCATCCTCTTCGCACATCTCGAGTAGCGATCAGGCTCCCATTCACACGTTCACTTTCTCACGCATAATAGACGTAGAACTTGTCCTACACTCTCACTTGCGTTCTCTGTCCTCTTAATAAAAGAAGACAATACGCTTTGACCGACGAATTAAAAAAGTTTTTCCCACTCCAAAAACAACCTAGATCGATATCCAACAGTGAGTACAGAGCAGTCTCCGTCTATAGCTGGGATCGCGACGACCACCGTCCAGTAGAAAGTAGAACAGCCGCTGACAAACTCGCTGCTGTAGTGGCTCCCGCTGCTGCTGCCGCCGCTCCTTCCGGTAAGGCTGGCGCTTTCGACGTCGCCACCCTTTTCGTCGCCGACAAGGCTGCCCGTGACGAGGCCGCCGTCGACCTCGCCTCCGCTGCCAAGAAGCACGGTGTCGAGTTCCTTGGCCAAATCGGCTTCAACGATGCCGTTGTCAAGGTGAGCGTTTAGTCCAAAAAGACCTTTTCCAAGCGTAGAGCACGTTCTACCCAGTGGCGACGCGTGCTTTTTCCACAATGGAATTAGTAAAATTTGGTGGGCATAACACTGACTCCTACATCTCTCTAGGCTCTTACCGACAAGAAGTCGGCTGCTGCCCGTGAGGCCGCTGCTAGCGCCATCTCCACCATCTGTGAGAACGGCGCTGCTCAGGTCCTCGAGCCATACGTCATCTCATCAGATGCCAACACTCCTTTCCCCACCCTTCTCGAGACTCTTGCCGACAAGATTCCCGCCGTCAAGGACGCCGCTCTTGCCGCGCTCAAGGCCATTGTCCAGACCATGAACCCTTGGGCTACCTTTGTCATCCTTCCTGCATTGCTCATCCAGATCAGGACTGCCGGCAAGTGGCAAGTCAAGACTGGCTCTCTTGAGCTCCTCCAGCAGTTGATCATCTCGGCTCCTTCCCAAATGGGCTCAGCGATGCCTGACCTCATTCCCGTCCTTGCCGAGGCCGTCTGGGACACCAAGTCAGACGTCAAGAAAGCTGCCAAGAGCACCCTCGAGAAGGCTACCGCCCTTGTTGAGAACAAGGATATCGAGAAGTTCATCCCTGCATTGGTCAAGTCTTTGCTTAACCCCATCGAGGAGGTCCCCAAGACCATCACGCTCCTTTCCGCTACCACCTTCGTTTCAGAGGTCACCGCCCCAACAATCTCCCTTATCGCCCCTCTGCTTATCCGTGGTCTCGATGAGCGTCCTACCGCCACCAAGCGAAAGGTCTTCGTCATTGCCGACAACATGTCCAAGCTCGTCGACTCCGAGTACACTGTCCGACCTTTCCTTCCTCGTTTGCTCCCTGGTCTTATCAAGACCTCCGAGGTCATCGCCGACCCCGAGGCCCGTGCCGTTGCCAACCGTGCCATTGCTACTCTTCGTCGCATTGGTAAGGTCCCCGCTGAGTCAGACGGTTCCGACCTTCCTCCTCTCCGCATTGCTGAGGGACCTCACCTTGCCACCAACTTTGTCGCTCTCTTCAAGAAGCACGGTGACGCATCCGTTGACCAGGCTAACCCTGGTCTCGCTTACGCTGGTGTCCTCGCTGCCTCGCTTGTCAATGCGCACAACTACAACCAACAGGTCTGGGAGGCCACTCTTCCTCCTTACCTCAAACTCGCCGCTCCCTCTTACGACCCCTTGCCCGCTGTCAGGGAGTTGCTCCAGAAGAAGGCCGACGAGGAGGAGACTGACGAGATCAAGTTCGCGGACGAGGAGGAGGGCGAGGACCTCTGTAACATTGAGCAATTCAACTTGGCTTACGGTGCCAAGATCTTGCTCCACCACGCCAACATGCGTCTCAAGCGTGGTCACCGATACGGTCTCTGTGGTCGTAACGGTTCCGGAAAGTCTACCCTCATGAACGCTATCATCAACAACCAAGTTGACGGCTTCCCCCCACCCACTGAGGTCCGAACTTTCTACGTCCAACACGACATTGACGGTTCCGAGGCTGAGATTTCCATCATCGACTGGGTTCTTGCTGACAAGCGTTTGCAAGCGACCCCCGAGGAGATCAAGTCTACCCTTGAGACTGTCGGCTTCGACGAGGCCAAGCAGAAGCACTCTATCGGTTCGCTCTCCGGTGGTTGGAAGATGAAGCTCGCCCTCGCTCGTGCCATCTTGTTCAAGGCCGATATCCTCCTTCTCGACGAGCCCACTAACCACTTGGACGTTGTCAACGTCACCTGGTTGATCGACTACCTTACCAGCTTGACCCGATGCACTTCCATCATCGTCTCGCACGACTCCGACTTCCTTAACAGAACCGTCACCGACGTTCTCCACCTCAACAACTTCAAGCTCAAACGTTACCCCGGTAACCTCGAGGCGTTTGTTCAGCACGTCCCCGAGGCCAAGAGCTACTACCAGCTCGACGTTGCTGAGGACTACCAGTTCAAGCTCCCTGCTCCTCCTCTTCTCGATGGTGTC
This sequence comes from Cryptococcus sp. GC_Crypt_6, assembly GCA_026538315.1. Classification (NCBI taxonomy): domain Eukaryota; kingdom Fungi; phylum Basidiomycota; class Tremellomycetes; order Tremellales; family Cryptococcaceae; genus Cryptococcus; species Cryptococcus sp. GC_Crypt_6. Next base: position 272,378 of record JALPBY010000004.1, on the reverse strand, counting down.
AAGACCAAGGAGAAGTCTTTGCTCAAGATGCGTGACGTCTCGTTCCAGTACCCTGGTGCTCCCGTCCAGCAGTTGTACAACATCAACTTGCAAGTCTCGCTCTCTTCCCGTGTCGCCGTTCTCGGTCCCAACGGTTCCGGTAAATCCACCCTCGTCAAGCTCCTTACTGGTGAGACCGAGCCCAACAAGGGCGGTACCGTCTGGAAGCACCCCAACTTGGTCATTGGTTACGTTGCTCAACACGCTTTCCACCACATCGACAACCACCTTGACTCGACTCCTCTCGAGTACATGCTTTGGCGATACCAGACCGGTGAGGACCTTGAGGAGATGAACAAGGCCACCCGTGTCATGACCGAGGAGGAGTTGCAGAAGATGAAGGAGGGTGCCACCCTTGTCAAGGAGGGTGTCAAGCGCATCATCGACGAGCTGGTCTCAAGGAAGAAGCTCAAGCAGTCTTACGAGTACGAGGTGTCCTTCAAGGGCATGTCTTCCGCCGAGAACATGTGGTTGTCTCGTGACGAGCTTATCCAGCGTGGTTTCGAGAAGAAGATCATGGAGCTCGACACCAAGGAGGCTCAGCGATTGGGTCTCATGAGGCCTTTGGTCCGAAGGGAGATTGAGAAGCACTTCGAGGACTTCGGGTGAGTAGGATTGAGAAACAAACATACATCTTATGCTGACTTTGATCTGCTCAGTCTCGAGTCCGAGTTCGTTTCCCACAACTCTATGCGTGGTCTCTCTGGTGGTCAGAAGGTCAAGGTCGTCCTCGGTGCCGCTACTTGGCGAAGACCCCACGTCATCTGTCTTGACGAGCCTACCAACTACTTGGACCGAGAGTCTCTTGCCGCGCTCATTGCTGCGCTCAAGAACTTCGAGGGTGGTGTGTTGATCATTACCCACAACCGAGAGTTCTCCGAGTCCATCTGTTCCGAAGTGTGGGCCATGCGTGACGGTCACCTCGAGGCGTCCGGCCACAACTGGGTCGAGGGTCAGGGCTCCGGTGAGCGTATCGACAAGAAGGCCGACGGCGATGAGGAGGTCGAGTACGATGCGTTGGGTAACCCCATTGCCAAGGCGAAGAAGATTCAGAAGCAATCTGCCGCTGACAAGCGGAAAGCCAAGAAGGACCGTATGGCCCGACGAAAGCGAGGCGAGGAGGTCTTCACCGATGAGGACCTGTAGAGTTGAGCTGCTGTCTGTTTGTCACTTTCGTAGACAGTAGTAGTTTTGCTTTCATTCCAGGTTATAGGATATAGACTCGCCTAATGTAGATTTCTTCGCTTCATCTTCTCTCTTCATGATCTCATGATGTATACCCAATTGGGACGGTGTCTCTCAAATCAGTGGTCTTGGCGCAGTGCGAAACTAAGCCGTTCTCATTTGAGTGTGCAAGCGTAGTCATAAGTGGAGCTATTTGTTAACGCACAGTGAAATATGCATGGCATAAGAGCGAGAGTCTTGAAGGATGAAAAAGTTCATACATGATCATAAATGTCGTTAAATCTAACTTCTACTACACACCAATCTGTGCGTGCGGGAGCACTGTATCGGAGCACGATCGCTAGCACCGGCGCTAGGCCACGCTGAACAAGGTAGTCTTGACTTTCTCCAACCTGTCTTTCGCGAGGTCGCGCTCCTCGAGCAACCCTTGACAGCGGGCTTGTTCAAGTGCCAAAGCCACTTCCAACTTACTGATAACGACTTTACGGCCGGAACGCTCTTTCGACAACAAGCTTTCGACATGGATCACTCGGTCTGCTTGTCTGCGCGAGCTCTGGCGCGCCGTCTCCAACCCTGCAAGCGCGGTGGAGAGCTGTGTTTGCAGATCCGCGATTTCGCGCTGCATCTCCTGCATTCTGGCGTTCGTAATGGTGCTAAGGGAGGGCGACGTGGGCAGAGTCGAAGATGATGGCGTCGAGGTAATTGTGATCTCAGGTGTGGGCGCCACACCTTTTTGATTTGAGATACTCGAGTAGCCTGCAGCAACGTTGGGATGCGAAGGACTCGTACAGCCGTTGATCCCGATAGGTCCAGGCAGGTGAGAGACGAATGTGGCACGTTGTAGCTTTTCGTCCATCTCCAATAACGTTATTCGCAATAGAGCAAGTTCTCGTGCGTCCCGCTCAATCTGTTTGTCTTTCGATACAAGCAGGTCATGCAACGAGCCCAACACTGTGGTGATCTGCGAGTTGGCTACAAATGCAGCATGGTATGAGCATATTATTGTGTAACTGATATTGTAACCACTCACCAGTATTGCGCCCGTCGACCGAGCTCGTACGTGAGGCTATTGCCGATGTCAGCTTCAGCTACTACTGCTTTCACCAGCTGCCATGCGTGTCATGTTATAATGTAGTGTGAAGTCCGGATTAGTCCCACTCACAAATCATACTGGCTCCGCCCTTCATACCGGCGCTGCCACCACTACCGACCTTGCGCACCAAACTGCTCAAACTGGTAAAACTCGCACTTCGCTGAGGTCCTTTACTCAGACCACCGTGGTCGTGTTCGTGGCGGGGCATGCATCTGTCTTCGGCTTGAGCTTGTGACGAAATGGACATTGAGCTGAACGCTCTTGCGAATAAACCACCGGACGAAGGGGACGTTTTCAGCGCGCCGAAACCAGCACTAGATGAAGGGGACGTCTTGATTGTCATGCCTCTTCCACCTTCTTTGAGAGTCGACGAAGAAGTGGAAGAGCGCAGAGCGCCCGACGAGGCTGAGGCGCGAAGTACGCGTCCTCCGTCCGAGGTCAAGGTCGAGATAGAGAAAGAGCCGTTGGGCGACGCAGTAGGAGTCGGCAGCGAAAGAACGGCTGATGCAGGCGAGTGAGTCGACGAAGTCGATAGAGACGGTGTATCGGACGAGTCTGAGCCTGTCCGCGCGATAGCTATAGCTACAGGCGACGATGCTGTACCACTTAGCTGGGAAGTGGGAGCAGAATTCTCCGAGTCCTGCCCCTCCGCTACTTGACTCGCATGGATGATATTTACATTGGCGTGCGCCTCGGCTTTCCTCGATCGGTCCTGCGAGCCTCTCAGGTCGATAGGCGATAAGAGTCTCGTATCAATGACTTGTCTCCTCGCTTGCTCTTTCTCTTTATCCTTTTTCCTCTTTGCCACCTCCATCCCAGAGCCAGAGCCAGAGCCGAGAGGCGCTAAGATGGATGTGGAAGTACTAGAACTCAAGGTCGGCGGGGTCGAAGGCAGATCATCCTCTATATCCAGCACTTTCTCACTGATCGCCGCCCAATGTTTCAGAAGCCAGCCGAGCACCGCCTGACTCCGATTCACCAATTCCGACACTGCATCGTCGCCACCGCCACCGCCACTAGCATCATTGCTTGCAGCAAAAGATGCTTTGGTCCCGACCGTCGGCCCCAGTCCGCTAATTCCTTTGCCTCGTGAAGCGCACATGGCAGGCCCGAAAATGATCGAGATGCTCTCCACGTTCAGGCGGTTATCTGGGAATAGCGGTAGTTGACCCAGGAACGCGAGGAGGTAAATGAACAGGCTGAACTGTAGTGGTGGTAGGAGTTTGAGCAGGATTTGCGCCGCGTGAATCCGCGTCGACAAGGAGAGTGACGGCGAGGTCGGAGAGTCAACGGTCGTGGTAGCAGAGCTAGTCGATGAAACGACGTTTCCATTTGCCTTCACTTGGCCACTCGCGTTATCTTCCTTGATCTCGGCTTCGTTGAGGTGGTTTACTCCATTCGCCACTGATGTTTCGCCTCCTGTGATCGCCTCTCCATCCTCGCTATTCGGCTTCATTGTCGCGTGCTTAACCTTGTCGAGCTCATCCGCGCTCTCGCCTTCTCCATCAACCACGCAAAAGCTGATGAATGCCTCGAACAGACTCTCATCTAAGAGAGGTTCCGGCAGATCCCGCACATATCGCTTCACTAGTCCAGTGAGATTATGAATTGGCTCTGAAGAGATCGACAACGAGTCGCCGTACAGGGGAGGGAGGTTGAATACTTTCGTAAGTGACGATATGCGAGTGCCGTCCCCTGCCAAACGGAAGATACCGGGCTGTGACATGCCTAATCCCTCAATTGGCGTGGAGAAACGATTTTGTGATCGTCGAGTAGCAGAAGGAATGTTGTTAGCGTGCATGGTCAGCAACAATACCAGCCCCTGGAGAAATGCTCAGTGGTGAGCAGACAGCCACTCACCCCGCCGATAGATCTCCTCTACGACAGTAAAGACCACAAGAGGGAGCTCATGTCGCTGACCGCCGATGAGAGATGTACACCAACTACCGCCCGGCGCTTCGCACAGTGGTACGCCGAATGCTGGGCCTGCGGGTACGAGTGTGAGCATGGCGTCACGAAAGCAAACGAAGGACAGAAAGTGAATAAATTGCGTCAGCGTTGGCCTCCATAACTGCGATGTCGATCATCACCCACCTTCAGGCAGCGCAGGAACAGTATGTGCATGTAAATGCGCTTCGTCCCCCACGCTCTTCCGTCCAAGTCGCTTAAACATGCCGAACATGCCACCAGAACCTTTACCTCCTGACGCATCTCGAGGAAGAGGAAGGGACGAGTGCTCTAGTCCTACCTCTATAGTAGCGGGTGTTGCGCCGCGATTCCGCTCGTATGCCGCGTCCACTCTTGCCAGTAAGCCAGGAATATCGATTTTGCCTGAAATACCAATCGCGTCTATTCCAAGTATCACGCCTAGCTGATGGATAAGGCGGAGTCTTACGCGGATATGCGGTGGGACGGCCGGCTCCCGATGTTCTGCGAACGAAGGTTCGAACAGGTGTTGACTCGGGAACGACCTCAATTGTCTCAGAGCGTTAGCTTTGCTTTTCGCTGTACTACCACCAGAGATGGTTTTGGCGTTCGCAGTGTATTTCACACCGTCGGTAGTAGTACTGGTAATGGTGACGCCGCTCTGGCTTTGGAGCGCTTTGCCAGTCGACGAGGCAGCCGCCGCAGCGGAGGAAGCTGCCCGCGCCCGCATTACGCCAAGGGGAGGAGCAGTGTGCGCATTCCTGTATCTCTCCCTTTCGGTATTTGTGGAACTAGACAGGGACGGCGTGGAAGGCTGGCGCAAAACCGGTCGATGTCCCGTAGCTCCCGTACCTACGGGCGAAGGTCCGCTGGCCGTACGCATCTGAGCTCGTGGTACTCCGCTACTACCGTGCCCTTCTGAGGTGGTAGGAACAGGTCTTCGCGAGAGGCGCAGTGGATTGACTGCGACTGGGCCAAGGTTTGACTGAGCGCCATCCTCGCCATCTGGAGACGGAGGTTTAGGCCGTCTTCGCATTGTGCCTTGAGCTGCGGCCGGAGCTAGTTTCGAATGACCGGTATTGTTGTTATTGAGAGTCGACGAGTTCTGCGCAGGCATTGGCGTTGGTGAGCCAGGCGTCGTGCCGCCATGCGCGCGAAGCTGTTTATTGTGCAATTGGGCAAATGGGTTATTAGCTTTTACAGCTCCAGCATGTACGATTGTTCCCAGAGCTGCTGCGGGTGAACCAGGCGATCGCGTGGCAAAAGCACTATTCGGAGAACCTGCAGCGCCAGGGGAAGGTGATCCGGTGCTCACCCCCGGCCGCGGGATGCGACTTGGACTCATTGCTGAGCTCGGATCTGATCTGTATGCTTGTTCCGATGAAAGTAAGGGAGAGATGACGAGAAGCAAGAATGTATAAGGGGCACGTTAACAACAATGCTATGATCACCATGTTCAGTTAGATCAGTAGCCTGTTGGGTTGTTAGCTGTCGCTCGCAGATTGCCCGCCACAACAACGCAAAACATCGGGACAATTCTGAAACAGCCCGCGCACGCTAGCTCGCCACACGCTTCAAGCATGGCCGTCCATCATGTCAGCTTATAGGTCGGTCATCATTGAAATTCCTTTCAGCCAGGCAAATACTTTGCATGCATGTTCGCGTGTAAGAGTAAGCTTGGTAAGATATGACGAGCGATAACGTCGGTTGTTTCGCTTATTGCTCTGGCTCGTCGCCGAGGGCTGCGAAGCTGAGAGGTTGGAAGGGCTAAAAGAGAGTATATGAGCGCCGCAAAGCGAAAAACATTCAGAAACTCACATATCCTCCAGCCATGTAGTGCTTGCCGTTCGCCTCGACCCAGTGCAGACGCAAAGCGTGCAAGAATGCAGACAATCCCTGTTGAGCTGTCAGTACGACACCAAGCGATGTGATGCGCATTGAACTCACCTCCATGACGCACAGAATACCGACGGTTCCGCCAAACCATACTGCGAACATGACAAACAGGAATAGCGTCCTTGATATGAGACCGCCAGTGGACGCAAAGGCAAGATCAAGGGTCATTTGCCAGAGTACTTCGGACAACTGAGCATGAGCAAGAGACAACGCCCAAAGACGAAGGTATGAGGCGCTAGGAGGAGCGTCAGCTTCAGTCAAGTGTCATACTATCCGAGCAGCTCACGTGTTGGAGATGCATCCAAGACAGAATTCGATAGTGTGGATGACTTGGTGCACGATGATGTCTCCCATCTCAAAGGGCTGAATGGTGTCAGCAGGCGACCGCCGAAACACTCATGAGTACTCACATGTTCATCATCAGAGTCTGCCGCGACGGCCATACCAGCACCTTCCTCTTCCTCGTCGAGCTCGACATCCGTGGATCCATGGCCATTCTCCTGTCCGGTCAATCCATGGTATCCTTGCGCCTTGATCTTGTTGTGCTCCTTCCACAACATGTACGGCTTGAGCACGAGCATCCAGGGCACACACACAAGCGCGATCAGAAGGAGGACAGTCTGGATGAAGCCCTGACCTGAGTACAGCTGAGTGGCCGGATCAATCGTTCCAGGCGATAGGAACATGTAGATGAGCATGTTGAGCAGGTTGGGGGGACCGACGGGACTCGTCGACCAGTCAACAATCCATTTGTAAACGATGCAGACAACGAGATAGCCGAAGATGCTGTGAAAGAAGAGCATTTGTGGAATGAATTCAGCGTAAATGTTGAGTGGCTTCTTGAAGTGAATGTGGTTGGGGACTTGGAGACAGATGGCAAAGGTCATCTATGATGCGCCGTCAGCCGAGTGAACGGTCACAGATGAGGGATACTTACGTGAATCACACCAAGGATGATAGACATCTTCATCTTGTACGAATTGTTGAAGATCAGCGCGTTGTCCGCACCGTGCCAGTTGGGGTCCATGCCGAACTTGTACACGTATCCGGTTGCTTCAGCGACAACAACACCAGTAGTATTCGTGGGCCATTCCCAGCCAGACTGATATAGGTGAAGGGATTTCGAGAAGATGTCGTTGTACATGAAACCGGTGTACATGGAGAACAGTCCCATGAGAACAATGAGGTAACGGCCGCTGTTGAAACGAATCAGCAAAGGCGTATGCTGCCTGACAATAGCGACTACTCACAAGAAGAATGTTTCCAAATTCTCGTTGACACCGCCTTTTGCAATCTGTTTCTCGAAGAAGATCATTGCCGAAGCGGTCATGAACATGAGGAAGCCATGACCGATATCACCGAACATGACAGCGAAGAGGAACGGGAAGGTGATGACAGCGAAAAGACCGGGATTAACTTCCTGATAAGTAGCGATACCGTACGAGTCGATAAGGTTCTGGAAGCCTTCCGTGAATTTGCTGGTACGGTGGAAGGTGGGTGGAGTCTGATGGGTACGCAGCTCCGACAAAATAGCAGGAACGGAGGTTCCAGCGGTCTCCATGGCTCGTCGAAGGCCAAGCTGGATAGCGGTGATGTCTCGGGAAGGACACCAGCCTTCTGCAACAAGGGTTTTGCGACTCTGATCGTAGCTGAGCAAGTTGAGAGTCTTAAAGATCTCCTCTTCACGGTGGACAGCATCAGTCCAGGCCTCGAGCATCTCGGCGATCTTGCTTAGCTCGACGCGACGCGTCTGACCCATGTTGTACAAGACGGTATCGACATCTTCAAGTCGCGCGGAGACCTCGCGAAGGGCATCGGACCGTTTGTCTTGAGACGAGTCAATATTGTACAAAGTACCTCCCATAGACTCGGCGACCTTGCGGATCTTGGCGAGGAGTTCATTGCCGTGAGCGAAGATGATGAAGACATCCTTGTGAGTTTCTTTGCCAGAAGTCGGGTCGACGAAAGGCTCCTCGATCTCTGCAAAGAGTGTGAGTGATGATCTACTGGAAAAATGGAACACAACTCACCGGAATAGTTCATGTACAAGTTACCCCTCAGAACTCGCCATAGGATCCTCTCGAATGTGGGCATACGCGATCGCTCGATCGTGCCGGACACGAATTCAAGATCGAAGCCTGACAATCCAGTCTCGCCGGGAAGCGTACCATACTCGGCCGCGTGCTCGAGCAGTGGGGCAGTGCCGTCGCCGTCATCGAAAGAAGTGCGGATCTCGGTATGGCGGTGTTCAGCCTACAGCAAGCGAGTCAGCATGGCTTTTACAGATCACCTGAAGCACGCACCTCGTTGAAGAAGCCAGCAGTTTCGCGGAGTACCCAACGCTTCTCTTCAAGCTCGCCCTTGCGTTTACCCAGCTCTTCCCAGCTGCGGTTCATGTCCGTCAAACGCCTTTCGTGCTCTTTCAGCTTTTCCTCCAGCTCGTCATACGCGTTCTGAGCTCGCGGTCCGACAGTTGTGAAGGGCGGTACGGCAGAAAGGGGAGGGATGCCTAGAGGTGGGGCCAGAGCGGTGATCTGCGACTTGAACAAACGGAGACGACGAGACGACTCTGCCAATCGTCGAAGACGCGGAGTGAATGGGCGTTGAAACGAGGTCAAAGACGGGTTGAGCTGAAACGGGTGTCAGCTACTCATACGCAGGATTCTGACGGCATGGAGAGCTTACGTCTTTAAACTGGAAATTGCTCATCTCTGCCAGCTCAGAAATGGTATCATGCGCCACTTCGGAAGGGATGTATAGCTGGACTAGCGACATCTCCTCCGAGCCTGATAGAGCAGACGGACAATGATGTCAGCTTTGCCGCTCGCCACATTCTTTATCATTTACTCACGGAAGAGAGAAGGATAGTCGTTTGTCATCTTGGCGGCGATGCGTGTGGTTGATGTCGCCGAGCAGATGTTTTGTCCAATACTATGAAGGATGAGAAGAAAGGGAATAAGGAGACAGAGTTGAATTGCAAATGGGGTGGATGATGATACGTGGTTTGCAGAGAGGGAAGAGAATCGGGGGCATCATATCACAACTTACTCGATTGGGTAATTTAGCGTGCCTTATTGTTTCGCTGCTTGCCTTTTCATTCTTTCGCTCGTCTCATTTAACACTACTAGCACTCATTCACCTCGACAACCACTATGGAGCAATAGACTAGATTCACCTACCAGAGACAATACACGCGTTCTCACTCTCCGTCACTCCCTCAGTAGTCCGCCAACGACCATGGCGCCGTTGCTCTTCACCCTCCGAGTGACGCTCTACACCGTCACACTCCTCTTCGTCTCCTTCCTGGCGGTATTCATAGCTTTAATATGTACCCTAGTAGGCCACCGCTTGAACACCAACTACTTCGTAGCAAGGACGTTCTGGGGATTAGCCGGTCCTTTGATGGGCTGGAAATTCGAGGTGGACGGAGAGGAGTATCTCTGGAGTGTGGAGAATGGTGAGGGCGAAGGACAAGGTCAAGCCCGTAAAACCGGCAGGAGCGCTGTCATGGTCGGAAACCATCAGAGGTGTGTGGACTTCCAGCTGAAGATTGACCGTCAAAGGGGAAACCAGCTGATAGCAGTACACAGTTTTGTCGATATCCTCTACCTTGGGCGAATATTCCCCAAGCACGCCGCTATCATGGCTAAAAAGTCCATCAAGTGGATTCCAGGTTTAGGGTGGTTTAGTGCGTCTTTCAAAACAATCCACCATCCGTGTCATGATGCTAACAGCTTGATGTGCAGTGTTGATGTCCGGAACGGTGTTCATCGACCGATCAAATAACAAGTCGGCCGTGGCGAGTATGTCACAAGCTGGCGAGGATATGAAGCGGAAACGAGTACGTATCTTGCAGCTATATAGACCCATACGTTTTCCAAGTAGCTGATTCAGGCGTAGATATCTTTGTGGATTTTTCCCGAGGGCACGAGACATATGTCAGCCGAACCTGACTTGTTGAGCTTCAAGAAAGGAGCCTTTTACCTGGCCGTACAATGTGAGGGGTGACACCCATTTACCTGACTTGCCCCGTTGCTAACAGTCCGTACTCGATGTAGCTGGAGTACCTGTCATTCCTGTCGTTTGTGAAAACTACCACCACCTTTTTGACGGCAAGAAGCATTTCCGCCGAGGTACACTGCGTATCAAGGGTGAGCTCTCTCGTCTACTCACAATCGGCAACATGAGCTCACGCGACGCTTATCACACAGTGCTCCCTCCTATACCTACCACTGGTCTCACCGCTGGCGACGTCCCTGCACTCATGGAAAAGACTAGAAATCAGATGCTAGCAGCATTACGTGACATTTCCCGTCCTAGCTCCATCACCGAAGCGACATCACCAATGCCTTTATTGGGCGACGCAGATCCAATATCATCATATCAATCTACGGTAGACGAAGCAGCTGTGGAAGCAGAAGTAGGAGCTGAAGAAGCAGATCATTCCAGCAACGGGACAGAGACGAAGCAGCACGTCGAGCATATGGAGGCGAACCAGGCGACTAGGAAAACACCTAGGAAAGGCGCAGGGAAAGGTGGGAAGCTTTCGATAGCGTGAGCGTTGTTCATAGGTGCTGCAATGTAAGACGTATAGGCTTATAATGCATCGTTGTGTTATGGCTGCAACTGTTACCCATCCAGTCTGGTATCCGATTTCTTCTTGCCTGTTGTCGGCGGCGTGGAGGGGCATATCTATTTGCTGGGAGTGGAGCTGATACGACGAGGGCACAAAGTGTGTCTACCGCTTGCAATATATCGTGACGAGTGATCAGAGCTGAGATCTTCCGTGCGTCGCAGGTGATTGTGATCACGCACTCGCATGGGAACCGAGTGGGGCTACGATACTTGTCTCCCGGACTGAAAGTGTACCACCTGCCGTACTTGCCTATAGCGAGTGGCGCGACCTTACCCAACTTTCTCTTGTTCCTACCCTATTTCCGGAACATTATGATCACAGAAACGATCGATCTCGTTCATGGCCACGGATCGCTGAGCTCGTTGGCGCACGAAGCAATGTTTCACGCTCCGTTACTAGGCATCAAGACGGTGTTCACAGATCATAGTCTGTTCGGTTTCGGGGACGCCGTGGGAGTCTTGACTAATAAGTTGCTCTGCGGAGCACTGCGGTGTACGGACGAGGTCATCTGCGTGAGCAATACTGGGTGAGCACGAGCCTTTGTCTCTACCTGCTTCATACCTACGACGATTCGCACCTCGCGTGTGTTCAGCGGCAATCTGGCTGAACATGAGAAACTAAGCTGACCAATTTGTCCGTGGTACGATGACAGCCGCGAAAATACAGTCCTTCGCGCCCAGCTCGATCCCCCCCAAGTCTCCGTCATACCCAACGCCCTTATCGCAGACATGTTCACGCCCGATTCCTCTCGCGCAGATCCAAAGACCAGTAAGTGTGCAGTATACCTCACTGCAGAACTTTGCTAAAGCAATGTGGTCGTGTAATAGTAACCATCGTGGTCATCTCCCGGTTAGTATATAGGAAAGGGATCGATCTGCTCGTAGCGTCAGCCCCACAGATCTGCGCTCTTTTCCCCGAAGTCCGCTTTGTTGTAGGTGAGTCGACGCGTCGTGACCTAGCATCAGTTCCAGGTGGTGGGTGCGTTACTGATCGTTCGAAATGTAGGTGGGGACGGACCCAAGATGGTAGAGCTGGAACAGATGCGGGAAAAGTATTTGTTACAAGATCGTATCGAGCTCTTGGGTCCAGTCAAGCCCTCGGATGTAAGAGAGGTGCGTCGCTCTCCTCTTTCTTATCTCAGCGTGATTGATCACATGTCTCTTTCCTTCTTGTTATCGCTTCCCTATTCGAATACGACCCGAACCCTATTCTCTCGCGCGCTGCGTGTCCGCACCGACGCTCGCAGGTCCTGACCCGAGGCCAGATCTACCTCTCCACTTCGCTTACGGAGGCATTCGGGATTTCAATTATCGAAGCCGCCTCCACGGGGTTATTCGTAGTCGCGACCAAAGTCGGGGGTGTGGCCGAGATCTTGCCGGAGGACATGATCGAATTCTCCCGTGCAGACGAGGACGGTGCGTAGCTATCGTCGTTCGTCGCTTACGTTTACTGACTTTGTGCTATAGATGTGATACGCGCATTGACGCGGGCTATCAAGACGATCAAGAGCGGTGCGCATGATCCTATCCACGCTCACGAAAGGGTGCGGGGAATGTATGCGTGGTCTAGTGTGGCTGAACGTACCGAGATCGTATATCGACGTGCGATGCGGGCTCCAGAGCGGGATACAGCTAAGCGGCTATCTAGGTGAGTTCCAATATCCTCTCTTAGTTATCTCATTGAAATCTTCCGACACTCTCTCTATCGTAAACTCTGGGTCAAAGAGCGAAGACTTGTAGGGATGCTAATTGCCACTGCCACTGCTACTACACAGATACCTTGCCTTGGGACCCGTCTTCGGGCCAATACTATGCTGCATCATAGCTGTGCAACATCACTTCTTCACTTTGCTCGAATGGTGGGATCCATCGGACCAGATTGATATAGTTCAGAATGACTGGGACCGCGAACGATTCAACCAAGTGAGTCTTGTCTGCCCTTTCTTTCCTGATCATTTTCAATCCGCTCTTGCCGTTCGATACGAGATGCAAGAGCAAAGCTCACGACTTGTATCTCTGCATCTTTTAGGTAGTAAAGCAAGAGACCTTGGCTCGGTAATGCGCTCAGCAGTCAGCTGTACTCTCGATGTTGTACGAGTAGAATACGAATTAGAATGACCTCTCAACAAACTTTCGTTTCCGTCCTCTCACCATTGTATCTCTCTCATCCGGCAACTTGAACATTGCACCCTACCCCATCCAGGCGTCTAGACCGAATGGCTTATCGCATATACCAAGCACTCTCATACCCTCGTTTACCATCGTGATAACCAATGCATGAAACTTCTACGGGCATCTAGGTCCTTACCATATGCAGAACGTCTAATCGCCTTTTACTTTTTGAGCGAACTAATATCGCAATCATACTGCTTTTCCACACCCACATCCATTCCCCGATTAGAGCTCCGGCACAGCCACTTTACCAAGTGGTTCTCCCTCTTCCCAGCTCAACAGCTCGCAGTCCTTTTCGTCAGCTTCATACAGTCCTGTCGAGATTTGCGCCTCGATACATGCTAAGTCGATCGTGGTATCAAGAATGAGCACGGGGTGGTCTGTGTGCCAATATAAAGTGCACTTGTCAGCTCAAAGTTTATCGTTCTGTCGAGACTACAAAGCATGCCGACATCACGCGAGAGAACTACAAGGTGGATGGACTTACGCCATATGCCTGGAGAGTACGAAAGACCTTGGTTTGGAGGGAGGATGAAGGTCTTCAGCGATCTTGGATCAGGGCGATCATCTGTAATTGATTCATGATCAGTATATGTTCTTGACCTGAATTGCATCGATAATGGCTCACCTGGCCCGTTTTCAGCGACGATAACTAAGAACTCGCCTCCGGCAGGTAAGGCCTCCTCGCTCTTCGCAGCCCACTACATACAAAGACCGTATTAGCTCTTTCGGGATTAAATTTTCCAATATGAGATTGGAGGAAGCATCAACGCACCTCGGCCTTGCCCATTGGGATGAAGGTTTGACTGGTATAAGGATGTCTCTCCATGTATCGCACGTCAAACTCTTTCCCTCTTTTCAACCCTACTTTCTTCGTGGCTCTAAATACGCTGATCCCCAGAACTGCTCCGTCCTCTTTTTTGTAGTCATTGATGATAGGTACAAGATTATCGTATTTCGTCGTGAGGCCATCTGGGGAAGTGACGCTCTCAACGTTCGAAGGTGTGGTGGAGATGATGTGGCCGAACGGAGCGAAATTCTCTGATGTTATGGGTACCGGTTGCAGGGCTGAGGGTTTTGGCGGAAGGAACGATTGCAGTTTCGCCATGAACGGGTCGAAAGATCGGGAAGGCGCGGCGGGAGCTGTAGCGGCAAGTGGGCTGATCGACGAGGGTGACCGCGATGACTCTGCAGTCTTAACTGCGCCGGACCCGGGCGGCAGTACAGGCACAAACGGCGGGATTTGCACAAAGAATGGCGACGAAGAAATCTTGTCGACATATGCCTTGTCGCTAGGATCGTCCGTCTGCGAATCAACGAACGCAAAGTCTATGTCCTATTAACGAATAAAAAGGTCAGTCTCTCTGTATGCACTGGAGAAGGATAACCACTTACTCCACCGACAGGAAGCACCGAGTGATCTGCATTACAATGATCAGCTTGTGTCCCGGTTCTATCATTCGGAGCAGCCACTCACGCCATACACCAGCATCGTATGACACCCCTTGAGCAGCAGTTGCCAAGAAGGCCCGGACAGTGCTGAGATCAGGCTTGTTGTCGGCGCCATTCAACGCAGCGACCACTAGCATAGCACCAGCCGGAGGTGCGCCAGCGACGTTGCCGAGGGGAACGAAGGCTTGGGTCGTGTACAGATGACTGCATTATAGTCTCAGCATAAGTCTGCTATCATTGTACATTGATCGATCAGCACTCACCGTTCCAGCATCGTGACCTCGACTTTGGCACCCTGAGTAGCATCTACCCTCATCTTCGCTTTGAGACTTCCGACTTTCAACCCGGCTTGCGCTTCAACTTTGCCCTTGGAATAGATATCCTCGACTTTAGCCAATCGATGGAATTTTGACGCCGTGCCTTGGTTGGCGACCGTAACGGCTACACCTTTAGGCGCTGAAGAAGCGAACGAGTGACCCATTACCACCTGACCGAAAGGGCGGAAAGCTTCTGGTGTCAGGGGTAGAGCCGGGATGTTCAGGCCGTCGATAGCTACAGACGAAGAGGGGGCGAGCGGATGGCCATAGATTCGCACACGCTTCGTACCGCCATCTAGCATAGAGAGTTAAATCAGCATCGATGGCGCTCCAAGACGGTCGGGAACAAGAGCGCATGTGCAAGCTACAGCGTGGTAGGAACTTACCAGGGTACACGGAGTATCGGATGTGACTAAACACTTGCTGCGCTGGTACGTTTCGCTCGACGTCGAAGAAGTGTTGACGGTGCGGTCCGAGAGGTTTCTTCGCTACGATTGTGGTCCAGTTTGCGTTACTGAGGTCCTCGTCGGTGGAGAGGGTGGCTTCGATAGCGCATGCCTGAAAACACGTGGCTTAGCAGCTGCCCATGATCTCTCTAGTGAGAGTGTCGAAAATGGAGAACGGTTTTGTGAAATACTCACAACAGGATAGTTACCAGGGTGGAAAGCCGTATCGACCTCTGTGCTGAGTATGACACCCGTGATGCCCAATCTCGCTACGACCCATTCTTTCCTTTCTTGCCCATCAAGGATTTGACCAGGAGCGTATTTCCCTCTTTGATGCTGCGACCTGCGCGTTTCCCATCCGTCGGACATATCGAATCCTCGGCCAGGTAAGAGAAGGTTTGTGGGTGGAGAGAAATTTGCGTCGGAGCATGCGATGATGCGAGCGCCGAGTAGAGGCGAGAGCAAGTTGATCGGTACTAGAGCAAGATAGTTGGGTGGTAGCGATGTCGGCAGAGGAGGCGGGATAGGAAGACCGTATGCGCGGAAACGAGCCTATGAGGCATTCGGCCATATCAGCCTGCTATCGTTGCAAAGATTGGAATAGTAAGCTCACCATGCCGCCATCAGGGATCATGCGGACCATTACAGCTCCCCAGCCACCTCCGGTCTTCCCCTCGTCACCAAGTTTGAAGATGTGTCGGCTATTCGGTCCCAGATCAACCACAGGAAGCACCTCCACCCATCCAGCAGTGTTAGGACTGAGTTTCACGCTCTCGTCCTGCGTGTCAAAGGACAGCGCAAAGATTTGCGATTGAGGAGCTTCATTACCGCTAAAGTGAGATGTGTCGATATCGACGTAGTGCAATGAAGACAGAGTTGCCAGGCGGACAATGACCCTATATTACACAAGATGGTTTGCAAGCGTTAGCTTGAGCTCAGAAGGTGTTAGGCACCATACAACGCGCCCTAGGGCACGACAGGGCGTGTGCAAGATCAGGCCGAGGTTTAGGGGCGAGAGACGAAGCAAGTCTCACCAGTCAAACACAGGATTATGTCGCCTGCTCTCCCAGCCGTCGTACAGCGCACCGGTCGGACCAAACTGCCCTTTCATGGACAACGACGGCTATATCATTGCAGTGCATCAGTCACTAATGTCTATACCAATGACCGTGTTGCTAGGCTGTTTTGACTATAAACGCTCACCGTCGGCTTGATCAGATTATGTCGCGAGGCAAAAAAGTCGTCTGAGCAGGCTACGACCTGTGCTCCCAAGGCCGAGGACGATACCTCTGCGCATGGCAATGATAAAGAAGATCAGCGCGTTCTCGTCGATTGCAATTGACAATGACTGCAGCTGCTCCAGCTGACGTTTATCGTCGACAGGCTAAGGAGCTCGCACGAGCAGACTCACCGACATAGTTGCCTCTGACATTCGAGTCGAATTCTGCGAGGTCAATAGGCGAGTGCTGGGACATGTCTAGTCGGCTGGGTTGCTTTTGTTTGTGTGTTATATGCGCTGCTGATTTTTCAATTTCGGCCTGCTCTAAGCCTATGTAATCATGCAATGACGAATACTTCAGTGTATGTAGCTGACGAACAATGGTAAGGACAGTAGGTCTAGAAAAAACCCAATTGCTATGCTCAACCTATCGCGTAGAGCCGATCAAGCCGGAACAATCACGGGCGAAACATGCAACATGTTACCGAATCACCATACAAATATCGGAAGTCCGAAACGGAGATACATGGAGTTATTGAAACTTGGGTATTACTATTAAAGTCATTGTCCTGTGTATGCATAGAAAAGAGAGCGATGCATTCCCATCAATTCGCCAGAGACCTTCGCCGTTGGGTATGCTTGAGGGGTACACTGCACCTAAGCCATAAAGCCTATTAAGCCTGCAATGGCCAGTAAGACCGAGGGAATGGCGAACTTCTCCGAAGCGGCAGACGAGGACGTCGAGGATGTAGCGGCCTATGGTGGAAGCAGTGTCAGCTATACATTCCGACATTCAGAAGCAGAAGCAAAGCTGTAATCAAGCAAGGGATGAAGATGCTCGGTAGAGAAGACTCACAGAAGACGTTGATGAGGTTGTGCCGCTTCCTGACGCAGTGGTCGAACCACCAGTAGTAGTCGAACCGCCGGAAGTGGTTGGCCCGCCAATGGCAGAGGTCGCACTGACGATGCTAGTCGAGCTCACAGTGCTGTGTGAGAATCGAGTTAGCAAGCTGCCCTTTTTTTCCAGAGCGAATTGCAGTCGGCGAGACACTTGAGCTGGGCTGAAGACGATCGAAGTGTTGACAGGAGAAGAGAGGGAGGAGGGCTACGAGGCAGACAGGCACTCACGACTCGCCAGACGTGATAGCGAAATAGTCGCTCTGGGCCAAGATGCCTCCGCTTGCAGAAACAAAGTTGATCCTGTACCCAGTCCCGACATCCAACGTGCGAGTGGGTGTGTAAGTGTACGTTTCGTCTGAAGTCTCGACATTGGAGCCAATGAGGTTTTGCGATGTCGAGGTCGTGTTAGGATAGACGATGTAGATTGTGAAATTGCTTGGGTCTGTGTCTACCGACTGTAGAAAAGCGATCGCAAGATCGAGTGCGAAGCATACAAACAAACAAATTACAAGTCAAGGATGCAAGATCAGCGTATGCGCTTACGTCTGTCTTGCAAGAGGATGCGAGGTCACTCACGCTCCATTGGATCAATTGAGAACCCTCAGTCTCCCAACCTGTCTGATTACTGGGCGCAGTGATTGATATAGCACTGACACCCAAAGCGGTGAGGGCGAGGGCGATAGGGAACAGGATTCGCGCGAGCATCGTACTGGACTATGTGCGTATGTGCTTTTTCAAGGAGTGTGTGGTGTGATGCGACACGATCTGTGATCTATGATCTAGACTGCGATGTGATAGATGGATGACTGCGGATGCCAATTGATAATGATATTGCAGGTGGAATGTTTGTATCAATGTTTAGGTGAAATTGCGAAAACAAATAGAAAAACAATCCATTGTAACCTTGTCACACCGTCTTGGCGCCGCTTATTACACAGGAGTGCAGCCAGCAGTGCAGCATTGCATCCAAAACGTTATGAGTGTCCTTAGAGTCAGTGCATCGCCTCATCATCGCCCACGCCACGCCTCGGCGTCCTTGCTTGTTGATGTTACCTGCAGGAACAAAGGAAAGTGTAAAACGGCCAGGCCCGGCGGGTACTATACCGGATACAGGGAAAAGACCAATGACACCTCCGCGTGCTAGGAGCACCGTGCACTGGATTAGTGGCGAAACAGTGCAAACTTGGCAAGCTGGCCTATTCGACATCGAGATAAGAGCAAGAATGGCATCCTTCGTGCACGTCTCGATCTTGTTTATCGTCGCAATGGCACGACACAATGTAGTCCATGCATTCATTGTTCAGAGAGCCTTATTTACAATCGTACCAACAACGTTGAAAGTTTTTCTTTCCCCGGCCCAAGCCAGCGATGCCGATGTACCGTTGCATGGTGTCACAATGGGTATGATGTACTATCTCAAACTTCAGATCGTCAAAACCAATACACACCAATACAGAGACTTCCTCCAGCTGCTATCCCAACTTACGCTCCTAAATAGCAGTTCTGCTCCGAGCGGTATTTACAACATGAACGCCATCACCCCCGCCGTGGCAGCAAAGAGTACCGAGGGCAAGACGACGTTTCTGACTTGGGCCGCAGAGGAGATAGCGAAATAACCACTCTGGGCCAGAATGCCTCCGTTTGAAGCAACGAAATTGATCCTGTATCCTCCGCCAGAAGAGAGGTCGCTATTACCCTTTGAAGGTGTATAAGAGTATCTGCCTGTGGAGGTCGTTGTGTTCGACGTGACCAGGTCCTGTGCGCTGGAGGTGCTGTTGGCTAGTTCGATGTAGATTGCGAAGCTCGATGGGTCAGTGTCTACCGACTACAATATTCCCGCCACAAGGAGTAGACAACGAGAGACACCGAATGACGGAGGATTACACAAGAGTTGACAAGAGCCAGTCAGCCAGTCATACAGCTGGACAGCATAAAGTGTCCGCCCACTCACAGTCCAAGTAATATCTTGCGACTTGTTCAACTCCCATCCATCACTCGCAGTCGGTTCGGTGATAGAGATAGCGTTCGCGCCTAAAGCAGCCACTAAAGCAAGAGGGAGAAAGGTTCGAGCGAGCATACTGGTGATTACTGTAGCGGTGACTTTGGGTAGGAGATGTGGAAAGTCTGTGTGAGTCTCGACAGGTTTTGGCCCTAAGAGAACATGACGGTTGAACGAGGACTTTATACCTTACTTTCCTGTTAGTAACACATTGAACGGAATGTATCGACCATTCATATCTTGATGGTCCTGCGCTGCGGCTCGACTCATTAATTTGACAATGGTATGCAAAACGCATCTTGATCCATCATGGCGCCTCTCATTGTGTAAGGTGCGCAGGGCAGTCGAATGAGTACAGCCATTGTTCCAAATCATCAATCATCTACTCTTAGTCTCGTATGGCGCTCGTGCCAGCTACACTTGTCGGTAGAACGCCGGGTTGTCTAAATAGGGCATCGACTCGTTCAAGTGACTTCGATTCATTTGGACGTGTTTCACCACGTATTGTTTAAGTTGTTTTATAAACGAGCTGTCATTCTGACCAAGTCTTCAGATCGCCTCTACTTGAACAGAGGTGGGGCTCCGAAAAAACTTTGGGTGAATTCAATAATGACAGAGTTCGAAAGTCTGATAGTAGAATTTTGAGAAAACTGGCACAGTGGGAAAAACTCAGTCTCCTTTTCACGTCGAGTTTTTCCCGGAATGTTTGTGCGCTGGGTGGTGTGTGCGGAGCTGTGCTGTTTTCATCGCGAATTACGTCTTTCACGCGATTCTTTGACTATTTCCGTCGTGCATCCATCCTTCCATATACACAAACGCATCTACATATCGACAGTCGGTGCAGCGCACGACGATCCGGCTCATCCACACCGCTGTACAATAGCTTGTCATTTTACAACATCGCGATGAAGCTCGCGTGGATCATCCTCTCCCTTATCCCCTTCGCGTCAGGTGAGTCGGCATGCTCTTCGAATCAAAATACGCGTGGAGTATACTAACCATACTCATAACAGCGTCGGTCTCGACCATCTACTGGCCGGTATCGTATCCCAACGCCGACACTCCGTGGGTCATTGGGTCGAAGAACCTCTTATCATGGCAAACTGGCGGGGGGACTGGAGTCGAATCGTTCGATATCCAATTACACAACGCTAACAAGAGCATCATGATTGGTTTCCTACCCATTGCTCTGCGAGTACCCTTGGAGCGCCTGCCTTCAGGAAGGAAGAACTATGGTGGCGAGATGGAAGTCGATCTCGACTCGGGCGTACCCACTGGAGATGGATTCTATCTGTTGTTCATGAACACTTTCCATGGTCAAGTGTACTCCAAGGTGCGTCATGTTTCGCGTCAACCAGCTACTTCTGCATCATCCCGTCATCCCTCTTGCCTGTATATCGCTGTTAGCTGACCCATGTGCAATACAGTCCTCGAAGTTCTCTATCTACACTTCCACACCCGACAACTTCACCTCAGCAGGTGAGTTTCCCTTGTTTCTCATCTACAGAAGGAAGATTGCTAACTACCGCATCTCACCACTCAGATCTACCAACGGCTACAGTTACAGCGACGCTCACAACCAACCCCAACCCTACACAGCAATGGGCCGTCACACTCAACGGTATCGACCCAGACGCCACGGCGACCTCGACAGCCATTTCTGGTAACGCCGGTAGCGGTACATAAGCTGTACGCTGTGATCTAGTTATGAGAGTAGACGATCATCTTGCCTTGAAACGGCAGAAGATTTATGGACATTGTTAACGATTTCTTGATAGCGATTAGTATAGGTGTTAGTGTTAGATATTGTTGCGCGCTTATATACGGATGTTCGCGGACATACAGGCGGATGCGGATGTTACAGGCTCACGTCAATATGGCCTGACGGTACGCAGCGCTGCTGCACGTGGTGACGATTAGAACATGATCTTGATGAATACCCTTTGAAACTATCCATCTCGTGGAGTCACTACTGGCGAAAGGTGTGGCCATTATCCCGAGGCTGGCCATTTGCCTATTGTGCCATTGTCAGACAACTGCTGGTGGTCAGGTGAGCGGACCCCAGAACACCAATAAATTTCTCTTTCTCGATCATTCAGCATCAGCCTGACCCCGAGATTACTCGTAAAGCGTGTGAAACTGCACGCAAAGTTGGATGACGACGACAAACGGGAACGCAGCCTATCACGAGTATAAGAGTTAGACTTCTGAATTCGCGCTGCAAACCTGCTTCCGAACAAGCGTTGGTTCCTGGGACGATTACAGGACGTCGACTGCATGCCTCAATAACGGAGAAGCCGCACTCAGTATTCCATCGCAGAACGCTGGAGAAGGGCTATCCTATCCCGCGCTTTGCTTTGAGTCACTGGCAACGATTCTTGCGCCAACGGCTCATACCACTTATCCTGTTGCGTTTCTTCTCCCTCGACGTCGACATAACGTATGATACGCCCTGCAGGTCTCTGAGCTCGATGGCCGCTAGTCACCTACCGGGAGCTGACCGGGGTGAGTTTTCTTAAAATGAGCGGGAAGAGATGACTACCCTTGAACTCATGGCCTTTTTATACGTCTCTGCTTAGACATATCGGTCGAAGTGGTGGTGCAGAAGATATCGGATGCTTTGGAAAACAGGGACCTGTGCATCGTGACAGGTGCCGGGGTGTCGAAAGCCGTCGCCGGACTTCCAGGATGGGAGGAGCTGATCGAGGCGGGGTGCAATTTCGCTGCGAAGCACCTGGATGAAGTCGAAGTCGCATCCACACGTTCAGTCATCAAGCAATTCCCTTTCCGAGCCGGATCTTGTTTACGCGACCTGCTCAGGGACAACAAATACCTATTGTTCAATGCCTGGCTTGAGGCGACCTTTAGGAACCCGGACATCAGACGCACCGACCCGCTGCTAAATGTGCTTGCAGAGCTACACCGCTCCGACCCATACATCCGCTTCGCTACGGTGAATTACGACACTATTCTCGATGAACATCTCAACCTCAGTCCTGTTAACTGGAACGCTCGCCAAGACGACCTTCGCGACTTTTATAAAACAGCAAAGTCAAAACATATTTTGCATCTCCACGGCACATTCAACAAGCCAGAAACCGTCGTCTTTTCCCCTGACGATTACGCGTTTCTCGCTGGCCATAGCTATAACGGCGTCGCGCCTGACCCCTTGGAACACCTCTTGAAAACGTATACAGTGCTTTTCATCGGATGTGGTGGCACCCTTGTAGACCCCCATTTCGCCCGGATTTTCTCCAAGTCAAATCGAGAGGGGCACGCCGATCACATCATGCTCTATCGTCGCAAACCAGGCGACAAATCGCCCTCGCCAAGGTATTCACAAATATACGCATACTCTCACGGCGATTACGACAATCTCCCAAGAACCATGAGCAATATCTGGGACAGGGTTAACAGTCGCCATTCGGTCGCGACTGCGGTCGGAAGCCCAGCTATATCAAGCAAGCCTGTGGCTTCCGACTCTGGAGCGCCATACGATGGAGGAGGCGCTTCGCTGCCGGAAAAGCCCTTACCTCAAAATGTCGAGCCTTATCGAGTTCCTGCACAGGGTGCCAATCTCGCCCGAGTCCAAACAGCGAACTCGCAAGAGGTACCCCTGCCGGGTTCCATTACCTCCACTGCCCCTACTGCTCCCAGTACACCAGACGCACACACTACGTCCTCATCACCCAGTCTACCGCGTCCACTAGAGCCCGCTGCTGGTGCTACCTTGGATGTAATAGGCTTAGCGCGTCAACTGGAACCCGTTGGTCTCAATACGCCAGATCTAAACCTGGCAGTCACGGCAGCACCTGCATCCATTGCATCTACTGATTCGGCTGCGGAGAGAGACCGAGACGATGCTCTCACGGCGGTCTCAAAGAAGGGCATGGCGCTTAGCGATGTCAGCCCGACGTTGCGAGCGGACAGGGATGTCGTACTCACTGCAGTATTTCAGAACGGCCTAGCGCTCAAATTCGCCTCGGAAGATCTGAAGACGGATAAGGATGTGGTGCTGACAGCCGTCTCGCAAAACGGCTTGGCGCTCCAGCATGCTGCACCCGCGATGAAGGCTGACAGGGACGTGGTTTTGACGGCCATCAACGAGAATAGCGGTGCCCTGGAACTTGTTGCACCAATATTGAAGGCCGATAGGCAGATTGTTCTCACGGCAGTCACGCGTTTTGGGGTAGCGCTCCAGTTTGCGCCGCCAGCTCTCAAGGCAGACAAGGATGTGGTGCTTACCGCAATCGCGCACCAATTCTACGTCCACGTGCTGGAATGGGCGGCCCCGGCCTTGAAGGCGGATAAGGATGTGGTATTCGCGGCGATCTCCCGGGGCCTTTATGCCTTTCGGTTTGCAGCACCGAACCTCAAGGCCGACAAGAAATTTATGCTTTCGGCAATATCCCGCGACGGATTAGCGCTCGAACACGCCGCACCATCCTTGAAAGCGGACAGGGATGTTGTGCTCGCGGCAATTGCACGAGATGTCTCAGCATTGCAATTCGCCGCACCATCGTTGAAGGCGGACCGGGAGTTTGTGCTTGCTGCGGTCGCCAGAAACGGCCTGGCGCTCAAGCACGTAGCGCCATCATTGAAGGCGGCCAAGGAGGTCGTGCTAGCCGCGATAGGCCAGAATCGCTCGGCACTGCAGCACGCCGCGCCAGAATTGAAGGAAGATGAAGACGTGATAGCAGCTGCTGCCGCGCCTGTCACTCGATGAAGGTCTGGAAGGGTATAATTGTATTAGTGTTGTAAGCTGGTCGGGTCAGTTGATAGCTACATATCAATGTGGTTGAGAATCTTCAAAGCCTTCGATTTCATGATTTCAGCGGAAGAGATAGGAATGATGTGCATCATATACTGCCCTTCCCTCTGTCCGCTATACGTTTTTCAAGTCTCTTCTCCAATGCCGCCGCGCAAACAGGACAAAAGGCTAGATACACCGTAAGCTAGCTGCGCAACCATGTGGAACGCGCTGATATAGCATGGAGCGAAGAGTGAAGTCGCCAGATGTGGACTTACTTGGATGATTGACTTTGCGCATGAGACATCCTTCGTTTGTCTGTTCGGATCATCAGTACGACGGTGTGAGCTGAGAGGGAAGACACGCAAGGCGCAAGACGATTACTCACCGGGCGAAGAGTGACGCTGCCGTCCATTGCGTATGTCGGGAAGGCACCAATGAAGCCTTCAGTACTGTTGAACCTGTAGGTATGATGAGTCAGCCACAGCGTAGGTCGACTTTCGTAGAACACACCGTCCTGAACCGCCGTACTCTATGATTTCCAAACTAGTTATCATTTTCCCTCCTTGTCCCGCTACAGCCTTTTTGCCCTCTGTCGTCAACTGGACTTTAACAACATTTTGCCCTGTTTCTAGACCACCGGGAAGCTCTACCTCCAGCCATCTTCGATCTAAGGATGCGTTCCATGATCTCGGAAAGCCCTGCGAAAGGTTTAATGGTTGACGATTGAGAATTATATCAATGTGTTCCGCAAATGGGATGGATGATAGCGATGCGCGAAGGAGAGCGGTGGGGTAAGCTGGTTCTTCGTTGTCGTCGAAATGAGCGGGATTGGACGACTGGAAAGTGATATTGTACGAAGCGTTGTCAAGATCGTGCCATCTGCAACTCCACTTGTTAGCCTTAAGTGCAGTTGTTGTAACAACAAGGGGGACTGACGGGTACACTTGTAATGGTACTTTTACATCCTCCACTCGTAATCCATTAGGATCGGAAAGAGACTCGGCCCATTTGAGACGATCCAGGTGGCCCAGTTTATCAGAGTTGGCTCCGAAATAGGCGTACCCTAAGAAGCGAAAGTCAGAAACAATGAACAACTGATTTCTCGTTTCATCTGTAAAATCAACTCACCACCCTCGTACTCTTCCCCAACAGGGATGAGGCTGTGCCCCAGCTCATGCCTAAGAACAAGCGGTCCATTCTTCTCGGACGCAGTAATGATCCTGCTCGCGTAGCTGAGGTCAGCGTTTTCGTTAAACTTATACGGTGAAATGCCACTTGCGTGAACTCGCCGCCGAGTCCTCCATATAACGGATCGTTGCCTGATATCATACAAATATCAATAGACGTCATCTATGACTGGCAGAGATAGATGATTCACCAAGTAGGATAGGCTGATCACACCCTGCTTCACCAGCCGAATCGAAGCGGAAAGACCGACATGCCGCTCTAGCTCTTTTGGAATGTTGTACGAAAACAGCACGTAGTTCTGGACCAGGGCGATACAGTCCGAACGCCGCTTCTGGAAGCGGAGTGTCATGCGTGCCTATGCCAGACTACGACGAGCGACAAGGTCAGTGGAGGAAGATGGATGCGAGAGATACAAGTCGATAGATGAGCTCGACCTACCTGTTTAGACGGTACGTAGGTTCCCCATACGTTCAAAAGATGCGCGACATGTGCCATTGCGCCATTGGACGCGATAATATCCTCCGTTAAGCGTTTAGCGTCTTGGATGAACTTTGACTCTTCCTCTGGTGTATCTGTCAAGAAAGGAGACAACTCGAGTCAGCCCAGCTTACAGATACAGTATTGCACCTCTCAATTGTGATGGTCCTGGCCACATGAAACTCACAGCCATCCGCGAAGAACATCAGATTGACTCTATCTTCTCTCGATCCGCTCACGTGCAGTGGTTCGGTTACCATCCCCTCTGGCACTGATGTGAGCCCGTCATCTTCCTCGAGTGCGGAATAGTCGAGTCGAGGGACATGCAAGGGTGAATTGATGTATGCTCCGAGTGGCGTATTGGAGAGGCTGGCGTCGGTGAACGACAGAGGTGCTTGTACACCTGGGATGGAGAGCGCGTGCGCTGCTCGACATGAGAGCAGAATGAGGTACGCACACGCACTGATCGAGATGATAATTGTCAGATGAGCTGTTCACATCCAGAGATGCTCTGAGCACGATACTCACATCCGGCCCAAAAGTCCCGTAGATGAATGTCTCATCTCGCTCGAGCGTACCGTGAGCGCCGAAGACGGCTTGAGGATCCTCGTATCCGTATATTCATCGTTAACCTCTGTTATTGAAACAGGACCTCCTCCACCGAGCAGCGATTCGGATCTCGCCGATATCAACACCTAGCATGACGTGGGATATCAATTCTGCTCTTATCACAATTCAACCTATATTTGATTCCGTCTTCGAGACTTTGACAAGCTTTTTTGCGAACTTTGAGCACTCACCATCCAAGCTGTAGATACATCTCATAGCTCGACTTGATATATCTCCGACTCACAACTACTCACTTGCTCACCCCCATTCACCACCCTCGTACTCGCCAACGATTCGCCACCATGCATCTTATGTACACTCTCGACCCCCAGGGTAACCGGTGAGTCATCCATTCCCTCACTCCTTCTTCCAGGAAAGTGGAGAACACCTACACTTTTCAAGGTGTAATATTCTCTTGCAACTTTTCGTGCAGAGCTGACATCGTGCTTAGCGTGTACACCCTCCGAGTAAGCTGCTCCTATTCAGACGATGATACGACGCAGCTCGAAATAGTAGATGTTCCATGCTAATACAGTTGCTGATGATGTAGAAAATCACCGTTGCTGGCAAACCCACCAAGTCTGCTCATCCCGGTATGTCTCCTCTCCTCTCCTTCTCATCTACCTTTCCTCCGTACACGGTCGAATCGGTATAAAGGTTCCCAACGCTGATACATTGCATTACAGCCCGCTTCTCTCCCGATGACAAGTTCTCCCGACACCGCGTCACTATCAAGAAGCGGTAAGCTCCCTCCCACTCTTCTTTTCGCGCGAGGATGTGTTCGCTGACCCAGCACGTTTGCCTTGTGATTGCGAACAGATTCGGTATTCTCCCCACTCAACTTCCTTCCAAGCCTTTATAATCCTTAAATCCTCAGCTTCAAATGATGCCTACAAGTGGATAAATGGAGTCGTCGCGTGATATCTGTCAATCAGGCAGACTCTTGGTCTGGCGGGGTATAGACGCTGCACGATGCATGTTGTATTATATCTGCTGCGTTCTTGGTCACCGCCGGTCATATCATTGCAATCGATCCGCACGGGTTTCACTGGACGTCACTGCTACTTTGAACATGTTGACCAGAACGCACCTCTCGCCATATCGCTCGTCGCCCTGTAGCGATGACACTCAGCTTTACTCATCAGCACCTGCCTTTGATTGCGAACAGCTCAGCAAATCAGACAAAGAAGGAAAAATCATGACTGAAATGCATAATCGACCGAACCATGAAAACTCGTACACGCTGTTGAACCATGCTAAATTACCTACACCTATACTCGTACTAATATGCTGATCGTGGCCTGCGCGACCTACATCCCATCTCCCAGGTTACCGTGCACGTCCAAACCCATTGCCTTTTGTCTCCGGTTCTCCTCTATCGCCTTCTCAGGAACAATCTTGCCCTTGGCTATGCTTTGTTTCATTGGGACAGCATGATCGGGCGTATATGGTCGATCGGCGTCGGACCAAAGTCCCAACAGTAATTTATGTAGCTCGTCGACCCAGTGGTCCAGCTTCACCCAATCTACGACGATGCAAAATTGAAGGGTGAGTCAGCGTCTATCACACCTCAAAAAGGTTGATCACGAAGAAGGAGTCGAACACTCACGCAACGCCACTGTCTCAATAGCGATATCCAACTGATTCCAGTCCCCCATGGTCCACCCGAGATCGTACCGCTGCACAGGATCTGTGGTAGGATCGAGCGCTCTCAACCACTGCCCTGTCCGAGCATCTTCAATTTTGATCACATGCGCATGAGGCATGTTGGCCTGACCGATCCATTCAACCTGCAAAGCGGGTACAGCGCATCAGTACCTCCCGTAGCAATCCTTTGCAGTCGGACGCACCAATGGCCAGCTGATACCGTATGCGAGACCTCGAAAGTAGTCGCCAAAGTGCCTTGATCTACCGGCCGAAGTGCCCCAGTAGACATTTTTTGAACAGTCGAAATGGCTGAATTGACCCAAGAGATTCGGCATGACCATGATTGTCTGCAAAGATGTCAGCGCCCCGTACGCATCATACTGTTTATCTCAAGACACCTACGTCGTCATCTGCTTTGCTGTGAACACGTCATGAATCATTTGTCAGCAAGATGCAGCGTAGTACCTGCAATGAGCTAGCTTACAGAACGAAACGTGGCCGTCCTTTGACTCTCTTTTCCCCTCCGTACTCCTTAGCCAGCCATCTGTAATATTCGTGTGTCTTGCCCAAGTCGATATTGTCGATTATCTATCACGGAATGTCAGCTTATAACGTATGTACGAGTGAGTATGGGCAGATGCTCACAGGGAGGATTACCATATCACCAAACTCCTTCGCCTCGGCCCTGATATCTCTGATCAAGGAGGCACGATCTAAAGTTTCTTGGCTGACGAACGAGTCGGCAGGTGGCGGTAAAGCAAGGATGAACTTGACGGTGACGAGTTCTTTTGGGTACTCTGGAATGATGATATTTCGATATCTATGAGATAGTCAGCTCTGTCTCCGAACATATCCAAATCATGCGATATTATATGGCAAACAACTCACAAATCTCTTCTGACTTTTCTGTCCGCTGTAGAGAAGACACCGATGAAGAGCATTACGCCTTTGTCTTCTCCTTCCAACGGGACATCACACCCGATTTCACTCGGCTGCTTGCCGCTCAACAATGCGAAATCGGGTTCTTCAAAACTCCTCTGTATCTCTTGTTCGACGAGATGGGCGTCTTTGCCCTGCGCGACATTCTGCCCTTCTGCTGAATCGGCCGGAGAATCGTGCGTCGGGACAGTATTGACAATATCGTTTGGTGCAACTGATTTCGATTCGGACGTCGCTGCGTTCAGCGCTAGTATCACAAGTAAGGTGATGGCTATTGATAGAGTATACAAGGCCGTTTTTAACCGTATCGAAGGCCGGAATAGCTGTCGAGGCGAGGACAATAACCGCCGGATCGACGGTCGTGGAGCCGAGTACGCCTTGCCCTTGGTGGGAGAAGATGTCATTGAGCGCGTACACAAAGGTCCACCAAGCGATGACCCATGGATACGAAGCCAACCAGCCGGTTCTCGTGAGAGAAAGTTAAAGATGCGTTAGTCGACGTATGCGAGCCCGATTAGCCGCCGCACGACGTAATACCGAATACGCAGCGGGACTCCTTTATTCCAGATGGTGAAGAGTCGAAGACAGGACTGCTGCGTCTCAATTTGATGTCGGTGTCCTCGTCGTATTCGTCGTCGATACCATTCTTGAGCTGTATGTGCCGAGCGGGTATATGATCTCGTGTATGCTAGATTGATCGATCGGACTCCAACAATAACATAACAATGGAGATGACTTGGCACAAAGAGAGAGATCAAAGCCCAATAGCTGCGGAACCAAATTAATTGATTGGATGAGTCACTGTACCCCGATCACGTGCCTGTTTGTTCCTTTCCCGTTCCTCCACTTTGGCGCCAAAAACAGGCTCTCTTATGCTTACTCGTACGTCGCAATCATATCCTGCTTGATACCTATCTCACTCTCAACAAGCATTATCATTACATTACATCAAAGATGTCAGATTCAGCAGCGCAATCCATTCGACAGCTCAAGATAAAGACGGGCGTCGTCAAGCGGTCAGCTGCGCTCTTCCCCTTGCTACCTTTGTTGAAGGACACCAGCTGACATATCGATCGCATAATGATTAGGTTGTTCAAGGAGGAGCAGGTGTACAGACAAGAAGCGCAAGATCAAGCTGCCGTTGTCGAAAAGCTTAAGATTCAAGGGGCGGACGGTGCGGACATCCGGAATGCTGTGAGTCGCTGCCAATATACGAAGAAGCAACATGCGAATTTGGCGTGTGTATAAAATAAATAGCTAATGGATAATGACTTGGTCGGTATGATGCAGGAACGAGTCCAGAAAGATAGCGAGCAGATGATACCTCGGACCAAGAAATCACTCGAAGACGGATATCAAGCGCTGGAAGATCTTGTTGTGAGTCTATATAAACCACATATCAATCGTCTTTCCGATACTGATAGTGGCAATCGTAGAACGCCCTCCATTCCGAAGAGTCAATAAAGGACACGCCAGAGTTCCAAGCTGCCTTCAGCCAATTACAACAAGTCGAAGCAGCATGGAAATCAGAGGGGAATTAGGCTTGCGTCTCGAGCAGGCCGTAACGTGCAGTTGTCCATTAAGAGCAATAGTGCAAGCAGCATCACCTGACCTAAGCTCCTCTTTGCTGGCCAGGGACGGAAACATAAGACTTGGTCTGGAGAAGCACGACTCAGTCAAGTTTTCAAAACGCGCAAATGTAGCAGAAGGTAGTCCATGCATAGACTGGAATAACCGATGCGACTATAAGAAGCGTCTACAAACGAACCTTCAAGATTGTCAACTGTAGATTAGATTAAGATAAACGTATTAACGATTCATGATAACAGCCCTCGCCACCATTCTAAGCCTGCGCCTTCTCAGCGGCTGGAAGAGCGGCGTTAGGCTGCTGCAGACCTGCCTGTCGAACAGGGTCGGCAAAGACACGGGTGGTCTCGTTGAGGTGCTTAAAGTAGGTTGGGAAAGTGAGAGCACAGAGGAAACAGGCGATAGCCATCGCAACGTAGACCCAGATGAGGTAAGGGTCCTGGATTGCGTTGGAGCAGGCGAGACCAATGGCGGCGGAGATGGCAGAGTTGAAAAGACAGATACCGTATACCAAACCCTTCATCCTTGCGGGGGCACGGGTGTAGGCAAGCTCGTACGAGGTGACCATGACGAAGATCTCACCAAGGGCGGGAAGCGCGTACAGAGGGATCTGAGCCCAAAGACTGACGCTGGTAACAGTGTCACAGGTCGAGGCGTAGTAACCGCAGGCAGAAAGCGAGTAGATTCGCCATTGAAGAACGGCACCGTAGATCATGTTGGCGGAAGCAAGGAGGAAACCAATGCACATTCGGGTCATGGGCTTAAGAGGCCAGCCCTTCTTCTCGAACCAAGGGTAAACCCAGTAGGTCATGATGGGAGTAGCAACAATGATGGTGAGAGGGTTGAAGTTGTTGATCAAGTCGTTGGGGACACCGTTGAGGGTCATGGAAGAAGACATGTCGTTCTGCTCGGAACCGACACCACCGTCTGCGAGCAAGAAGACGGGGATGATGAAGAAGACGGCGGTAGCAGCGAGGGATTGACGGATCTCATCCACGAACAAGTCGTCCCAGAAGATCTTTGAGCGGTCAACGGTGCCGTCGCGAGCCTCGATGTAGCTGGGCTTCGCGTGGTTCCAGAACTCGTCGCCACCCTTCCACATCCTCTTCCAACCACCGTTCTTGAAGACCTGGCCCATGACCTTGGCAGCCTCGAGAGTAACGGACCCCTGGGGAGGGGCCAAGTAAAGTCGCTTGTAGCAGACAAAGAGCACGACGGGGCACATGCAGTAGATGAGACCGGGGATGAGGTAGGCGAGCCAGAAACCGATGTCACGAGCAATGTAGGACGAAGCGACGGCGTAGAAACTACCGACGTTGATGCACCAGTAGAAGATGAGCAAGTAGCGAGCAACGGTGGTCGAAGGGTCAACGATGACTCTCTCGCCAGAATCAAGGGTCTTGATAGTAGGCTTCTTGGCGGGAGACTGGTCGCACATGAGGGTAGCAAGACAAGGCTTGATAAGACCGGTGGCGAAAGAGAGGAGATAGTATGAGAGGAGGAAAGGACCGATGGCCTTGCCTGAGGCGATAACACTAGGAATGGAACTGACGACGAGGAGGAAGTGCGAGACGATACCGAAGATGACACCGATCATAATGGTCTTGTATCGACCCCACTTGACGTCGGCAACGATACCACCGGCAATAGGGAAAAGATAGGCCAAGAATTTGAAGGCGTTGGTAATAGCCGAAGAGGTGACTGAGCCCTTTCCCAAAGCACCGGCACTTTGGTCAGCACCAGCGGCACCCTTGGCAACAGCACCAGCGCCGTTACCCCCGACAGGAAGCCCGTGGTTGACAAAGTTGGTAACGACTTGAGTGATACCGTAGTACGAGGCCTAGCAGGAGAATACAATGAGCAATTAGGCGACATGTTGCTATTATGTCAAGTGGCACTCACACGCTCAGCGAGCTCGACGAAACAGATAGCCACTGCGACCCATGGGATTCCAGCGGCGACCCTAAGTGAGGAAGATAGACCGATCAGCACCATTTCAGGGATAAGCAGGGGATTGCAGCTAAAACGCACTTTTTCAGGGTGTGGAACTCCTCCTCGGTAGGCTCCTCATCTCCATCAACGTTGTAGTTGAGCGCTCCGGCGCTGACGGCGACATCGGGGTGAAGGTCCTTCTCCTTGTTGTCGTACGACAAGTCCTCTGATTCGATGGTACTGGTGGGTAGAGCGGATGCGGGAATAGGCGCCGACATCAGGTCCGCCGTGGCATTGGCGTGTAATGATGCTGAAAGAGTAGCAGACGTCAGCCACCGCCCAATGATTGAACCCGAACCTGGCAAGACTCACCCATGATGGCTGGTTAATATGATCTATTCGCAGAAAAGATCAGATACAGAAGTGATAAAGACGTTTTTGCTTGCGGGTGCGCCACTCGGTCTTAAGAGGCTTCTTCTCTGCCTTGAGAGTATATGTACTCGAACGCTTATCTGCCCGAATTTGCTTTTGACATTATTCGCGATACGGCCCTTATCTTGCGTGATTAGAACACCATGCGCACCACTGCTCTGATGGAGGAAAACGGCCGCAGTGGAGCCGCATGGTGCATTCTCGCGTCGGTAGGACTCGCTTGCCGCATCTTTCGGGAGAAACGGACCAGTGTCTGTGTCTCTGTGTCTCGATTGGTTGGATACTATCACGCAAAGTCCAGCACCACGATGGCATGCGCGCGGTATGAGGTGTGGTCGCGCGAGGCAAAACCAGCTGTAAGGCTATAATTGGAGGATTTAAACTAATGCCAAGACACGCTAAGCGAATACCAAGTCAGGGTCCTCAGGGTCACAGCATGAACCGTAGAGGCCGCTCTATGGCAGCTGTGCCGTCTTTGTGCCAAGACCACCTTTTGGCAGCTCACTCTGCTTGATGGTCCGAAAGGGGCATGTGGTACCATGTGGGTCATGTTGGAGTCAAAGCATGGGAGTAAATTAACATTCAGGCCAAAGCGTTGCAGGCATTTGCCGGAACAACTTGTCGCGGTATCGTGGTGGCAAAGAATTGGTGATTCCTTTAGGCTCAACCGGGGTTTGGAACTACGCTCCACCAGATCAAGAGGTGATCCTCTAGAAACATTCGCGAATAAACTATCAAGACCCAAGACCCGAAAGCTTGGAGCCAAGATAGCATCTCATGCAAAGCGTGCAGGAATCATCAAGGTGCGGCGTGCTGACTGGCGTATTCCATTTTGCCTCTTTTCATCATTGTTTTCAATCAACGGCTGAGCCAATCCGGATTGTTCGGTACAGGGTTTTCTTTCGGGTCTCACGCGGTACCAGTCTTTTGTGTGATTGGAAGAGTCAGGCTGTCATGCAATCAGTCATTCTACCTCAATTGTCCAATCGGATTCATGAGATTTGATTCAGCGATCAACGACCACTCTGAACGCCGGAGTCCATACAACACGATGTAGCATGGACGTCAATGGCGAACAGTTCAATAAACTCGCATGGGCCGAGCGTATTCACTCGTGGAGCATTATCGTCGCCATGTGGTATTCGGGTTTAGTCCATGCTTGGCGTCCGTCATCAGGTCATATGATTGGTTACGATATCGGACTTTTCATTCCCGTCCGAATGCCCCGAATGCCGTTCAGGCATATCGCCGTCGTGGACCCATGGTGTCTGAGGCGGTCTCGTGTGTGTTCCACCACGTAAAGCGTGCTTCGGAATCCGTGATGGCAGTCCCGACTCGCTCTGTATGGATGATGATCTGCTGCACGGAGCACGTGATGTTTCAGCTCGAAACACGTGGGGAAA
This sequence comes from Cryptococcus sp. GC_Crypt_6, assembly GCA_026538315.1. Classification (NCBI taxonomy): domain Eukaryota; kingdom Fungi; phylum Basidiomycota; class Tremellomycetes; order Tremellales; family Cryptococcaceae; genus Cryptococcus; species Cryptococcus sp. GC_Crypt_6. The sequence continues at coordinate 238,132 of JALPBY010000004.1, read as the reverse complement.
GCAATAGAGTACAGATTAGCGATAGCCTTATACCAATGCCCAGACGGATGAGTGACGGAATTGACCGATGAGGCAGATGTCAGAGTTGATTCTTATCGGTTTGCCCTTACGTTTTCTCAAGCTCCACATCGTTGGCAATGGCTTGGCGGAAATAGGCTCTGATAAGCGCGGCCTTTTGTGGTGTGGTCCGATTGCGCGCTAGAGCATGGTAGCGTGAGAAATACCAGACACGAAGGGAATGGTCAGTCAGATTGGAACAGATCACCTTGAGCATGCAGCTTAAATCACTGGGGCGACTGGGAATGCTTCTGATTCCGCAACAAGAGTCAGCTAGTTAGTGGCACTGTGGCACTCGTGACAGTATTGGTTGACCTTTGGCTGGCACGTGATAATATAGCGTTTTCATACTCATCTAGTATAGATTATGCTAAACAACTCGGAGCAATAAGAGCTCACATGCGCAAGCACATGAATGTAACAACCGCACGTTCAACTATCCTAAACTAAACAAAAGCCTCAACCATCTAATCTCGCTCAACCCATCACATGATAGCAGCCCAGACCTTGCCAGCGAAGTTCTTAGGGGGCTCCTCCTCGTATGACTCGGCTTCCACAACGTCGAGGCCAGTGACAAAGTCCATCTCGCTGGCCCGGACGAACCTGGTCTTCTTGATGTACTTGTAGCCAACCCAAAGGACGGGGAAGAGCCAGAGAGGCAAGTAGTTTGTGATGAAGTCCGCAGACGACCAGTTGCCCTTAAGGAAGACTGACCAACCGGAGAAGAAGAGGATGATGGTGATCATGACAATGGCGTACTTGGCAGCGAAAGCATTTTTGTTGAGGACGGCACGGTACGGGAGGGAAGATCGAGAGATACCCTGGGCCTTGAGACCGGCCGAGAAACGGATGTAGATGAAGCAGATACCCCACCAGGTCATGAGACCGGCGGCAGCAGTCAAGTTGGCAAAGTAGCCGAAAACGGTACCAGCAGTGGACTGCAGAGACATGTAGGCGAGGGCACCGAAAAGCGCACAGAAGATGATGGCCACGTAAGGGAGACCGTTACGGGTGGTACGAGCGAAGATCTTGGGAGCTTGACGAGTGATGGCAAGACCGTAGATGGCTCGGGACGAGGTGAAGAGATCAGACGAGGCGGCGGACCAAGCTGAGGTGAGGAGACAAGCGTTGATGATGCTGGGCAAAGCGGGGATACCAGCCCTCTTGATAGCGATGACGAAGGGAGAGGCAAGAGCGGTACCAGAGTTGAGGGAAAGACCGTCATCGTTGGAAGGAACGAGCAGGCCGATGATGAAAGTACCACCAAGGTAGAAGACCAAGATACGGATGTAGACCTTCTTGATCGCACGAGGGAGGTTTCGGCGGGGGTTCTTGGCCTCACCAGCGGCAATGGCAACGATCTCGGTACCGATGTAAGAGAAGGCAGCTTGAGTCAAGACAGCCCAGAAACCAAGGAATCGACCAAGAGAGCCCTCAATGCCCTCGTATTGGACGAAGGGACCGGGGTTGCGCCAGTACTCGAAGCCGTGCTTGGTGTGGTCGGGACCACCGCCACAGGTGAGGATGATACCGAGGAGGATAAGACCGGTGATAGTGAGGACCTTGATAGAAGCAAACCAGAACTCGCACTCGCCGTAAGCGCCCGCGCCAAACATGTTGATGACAACGACGACAATCAAGCAGATAGAAATCCAAAGAGCGTTGTTGATGGTAGAGTTCCAGAGGTTGATAAGGACGGCGGCGGCTGACAGCTCGGCGGGAAGAATGATGACCCAGTTGTACCAGTAATTCCAGCCCATGGTGAAGGAGAAAGCGGGGTCGACGAATCGCTCGGCCAACTTGATGTGACCACCGGGGATAGGGAGGAAAGAGATCATTTCACCGAGTGAGATCTACTTTGATAGTCAGTAAACATGTAGATATAGTGGCAGCAGAGTGGGAGACGCACCATGACCGAGTAACAGATACTGCCCATGAGGGCGTAACCCATGAAGAGACCCAAGGGACCACCATGGGCGAGAGCGCTACCAGTACCAAGGAAAAGACCCGTACCGATAACACCACCGATACCTGCACACAAGCTTATCAGCAAATAGGCAGCAAGATCGGTTTATTTCAGGAACTCACTGATCATCGCCAAATGACGCGATTTGAGCGATCGCTTGAGACCGACTTTGACCTCGGTATCCTCTGTATACTCAGATTGAGGGCCGGCACCGACCTCATGGTTGACGCCACCAACTTGTTGGTGGTAGGCGTCACCGTCTTTCTTTTCCTCATACTCCATGGACATGATGGCTTTTGGGGGTACGGTGTGATAAGAGAGATGAGAGCCCACAAACGAAATGGGATGGGGATGGGGGAAAAGAGAGGATGAGAAAACGCTGGATAGGAAGAGTGGAGCAACGGTTTATATATCTGATGAATCGTGGCCGCCTCAGAGGGGAGTCGAGGGGAAAAGTCTGGTCTTACGACGATGCGATAGGAGGGGTGCGATGGGACGGGATGCTATTGGACGATCTAGAAAAAAAGGTGGCAGTATCGGTAAAAGATAAAGGCCGGGGTGGGAAAGGGAACGAAGCGGGGAATAGGTGGTACGTCAGGCACATTACTCATTCAGCAGATTCCGCAGAAAGAGAGAGGAAGCAAGGGGGAAGGGGGGAGTCAGTTTGATACCAGAACCTCGCTTAGCACAGAAAGCAAAAAAGAACCCTGATCGACAGCGCGGGATGGGGATAACCTGATCGGTTCTGATCGATAGCCCCCGTGCTGCTTGGATGCGACATTCTCCGTATGCGACGGAGCCTGTTACTGGTACAGAGTACGTCTCTCACTGTATTTTACGCTACTATCAGCCTACGACAAGGCTCTCTGCTTGTGCCCCGTAGCGTTTTCACATAGTTCATCTGCCTACCCGTTTATGCTGATAAGACGAGACTTAGAGTACGAGCCTCCATGCATGCAATAAAACAGTTACGGTGCAGCTAGGTGTGCCTCTTGCTATCTTTGTACCAGGAGAAAAGCGATGTAGGGTTTTGCAGGATTTATGCCAGTCAAGGCGAATAGACAGAGCATTACCCTTCCGCAGGCTGCGAATTGGCGAGATCCATAAGTAGGAATCAATGCTGTAAGATCACGATATCTGCATCTTCGCTTGCGAAGATTCAGACCAGCTTGCCAATTGGTCTCATCTGAGAGGGCTAGCAGCAGAGGTGCTTGGCGCCGAGTTCGCCAAAAGTGGTAAGCGAGAACGCGAGAAGAACGGCACTACCGAAGATAACGACATGTCGCAAAAGTTTGAAAAGATTGCTTGTTTGGGATACGAGCAGATGACGATGGTCTGGAACGCTACGTAAAGCGAAAACCCGGCCCTGCTTGAGGCTGCTATGGATGAGAAGAAGATTGCCAACCGAGATTTTGATCAACTTCCACTGGCATGTCGCTTAGCTATGGAAAGCGGGGTCGTCCCTACCTCCCATGGGGGATAAGCAAGATGACTGGCGGCAATCCCGACCTCATGTGATCATTGGCTAGACGTCGGCGGAGCTGATATTCACCGCATCCTTTATCAAAAAGGTCGGCATAGCCGAACTCATTGGCCTCGATAAGTCATTTATGGTGGAGCCAGGAACATCCGTGAGTATCCTTGGTCCGCCCGTGTCGTTAGTGCAAAAGACACGCTACACTCACGCGAGGCGACAATTGAGATTTGCCTTACATCATGACTGTTCCTTGCGTACTCGTAGCCGTAATTGATGAACATGATCGCCAACGCGGATGTGAATGATGATCCCGTAACGACAACGGAAGCAAGCTATATTAGGTCCAAGAGATGTGCCTCGTCATCACGTTGATGTCGACGGTCATCAAGATATGTCTGTCAGTATCGAGCTTTGGCAGACTGGCTTCCAGCGTGATAGTTGTGTACCAGAGAGGATATTGCTCCATGTATGCGAGTCATGTGTATACAGAGGTGCAGAGGTGTAGAGACTAGCATTGACATGTCTGGACTGTTCCTTGTTCCTAAAACTTGCAGCGCGGGATGTAATCACATAGCCGATTAACATCTTGGCCTTGAATCTCCACATTTACGATAATCTCCACATCCATGATATTGTTTTCCAGACTATCATGCCTGCTGAAGCAGCTTCTCCGAGTCACATACATCAATGCCCATGGCCGAGCTGTGAGCGTGCGTACAAGAAAGAAGATCATCTCGAGAGACATATCCGGAATCGTAAGATACATGCAATGATCAATCATACGCTTGGAAAGAGTTGACGTTTTGGTCAAGATACAAAACAGCTAGACTATGTCTGTGATGTTTGCCATAGGAGATATACCCGCAGGTGAACACTATATACCATCACAAACGATGTGACACAACTGACTTATACACCAGCGATGTCCTATCTCGACACATGGTGCAGATGCATGGGTCGTCTCCAGGTCCCATGGGCAGACCCCGCAAGTCATCGTCGTGAGGTTATCTCTATATGTGATCGAAGGGTGAGATAGAGACGACTGACTTGCGTACTAGAGCAAGACGTGGACCGAAAGATGATAGTGATGCTGCAACCTCCCACGACCGTAGCCTGAACAGCGAAGCTGCGAGTGCAACGAGCTTCCGTAATAGGTCGAGGACGGGGCGGTCTCATAGCCCGGAATGTATTGGCGTGCGGACAGACAATGGAGGCGGCCATATAGCTTTCAGTCGGACGTCCGTGGAGCCAGTCGAGCAGGGCGTACCTACTTATTCAAGTGGTCATGACAGTAATGGACGTATGGAAAGCATCGGTGAGCACGTCTGTATGAATACGAGCACGATGATTCTCTGAACTGACTTTGAACATGTCGCAGCTTTTGATACTCGCAATGCGGCTCCATTGTCTCAATCCCTTCCTGGTGATCTTCATCTTCTCGCGACCACTGCTTCGCAAGACAACAACGAGCTGTCGGCTTTCTTCGGGGGGTTCATTCCGTCAAGTAACGACGCAGTAGACGATACCAATCTCTCCGCAACGGTCGCACCGACCAACATTGACGACTTGTATTCCCTGTTCGGATTCGACGCCAGTTTCTCTGGAACCAACGAATGGTGTTTGGCTCCGCAAGAAGGAGACATATTCGGGATATTGAACACCAACGCTCTCAACAGCCCTACAGCATGGGATATAGCCGCCGATTTGCGGGTGGGCAACACAGGAGCGCTGCAAGGAGAAGAGACAATGGTGCAGGCCGGTGCAGGAGCTGAAACACATCGCATTGCTATCACGGAACAGATCCATGGTTCACCGTCGGAAATACAAGATGGTCAGCCTTACGAGAGCCCATGGGTGAGTTGACAGTCTTCGGAAGACAGATGTGATCTGACATTGTCACCATGAACGAAGCCGCATATCTATAAACCTCGCGCAACAGACTCGAGCGTGGACTTGCCACCGATGCTCAACAGTCACGCCGCGGCTCTGACCCCTTTCAGCAGTACGACTATCGCGGACCATACGCGTAGATCCATGATGACACTCATCGACTACTCGCATCGGGCCGCATGGTCGCCAGTCGATATCAGCGACTTCCCATCCACACAAACACTGTCTATCTGCGTAAACCTCTACTACCGGCACTTTCATGATTGTGTGCCTGTACTCGATAAGGCCAGATTCAAGATCAGTGAGGCGCCCCCGCTTCTCATCATGGCAATGGTTGCGATTGGGGCCGTGTATAAACGTGACGGAGACCAGCGATTGGGCATAGCACTGAACGAGCTAGTCCGAAGGGGCGTGCTCTTCATCGTATGTCCACTGGATAGTTTTAACGACAGATTCAACTAATCGTTATTGTAATTTCAGCGTGAATGTGACCACCGATTCGAGTTCGATATCGGTTTAACACAAGCGTCACTCCTGCAAGCGTACTATGGCCTCTTCTGCGGCTCGCAACGACTGTTCCAGCAGTCCGAATTACTGCGTGGAGCACTAGTGACGGCGTGTAAAAGAATGCATCTGCTACGGCCTGGTCGATCGGCGGTAGATGCTCTGCAACTCCAACAAGGGCCAATTACGTCGCGAGATCTCGAAATGGCTACCTTGCAGGACGAGACACGGCTTAGATTGGGTTGGGGCATCTACGTGAGTAAGCGATGTACTCGAGCCTTCATGATGCTGACGTCCGGCGTAGTTGTTTGATGCGCAACTAGCATGCCTTTTGAATCTGCCAGCCCAATTGTCGCTGGCAGAGATCACCGCGCCCCTTCCCCTAGTGGAATCGCTTCGTCATCACTCGGAGCAGGCACCAATCATGTTTGCTGCAGTCCTCCAGAGACTGCTGGCCGAGGGTGTTTTGTCTGATCCTTTGACGGATATTAGTCATAGCATCGTTGCACATACGTTGTATCGGTAAGCTCTGCCCCAATGCGCTGAGGTGGCACATGGACTAATTCCCGATTTTTGCCGTTGCTGCAGACTTTGCTTGGACGCGAGCGCATTACAAAGCATCGTCCCCGCAGTGGCGCCGTCTTATCGATACAATCTTGCTTTCGCCAACAATATCAAGCAGTACGTAACTCACATACCGCTGCGTTAATAACGACCTGACAATCATCCATCAGTAATCCTCAAATTCTGCTTGATCGACTTGCGACACATGCACTGCTCAGTCCCGCTTCGGCCAGCCCGCCTCTTCTGTCCTGCATCGCGCTTGCACATCATGCGCACATGAATTTCACTCGAGTAGGCTTTCTGGAGAAAGTCAAAGTCGCAGCAGGCAAGGCAGGTACGCCGCTAAGCCGCAGCTCCGCCGCAGAGTCACTTACGCACTGGCTGAATGCCGATCGGAGGGGAGCACGCAATATCTTTGCTCACGCTGCGATGTTGGGCAGTCTTCTGGCTCGGTACACCTACGAGTGGGTGTAGCGCCGAACGATTGAGGAAGAGCCGCTACTGATAATTTGGTTTGGTTTGACAGCACTCCTTTTGAGGTCGTCTGGCATTTCGATGCCGCGCTCTGCATGTGGGCGGTGCTCAACTTCAGTACCGAGCCGATAGCTAGTGGCAGTTCCGAGAGTCTGGCCAATGCCTCGATACCTCCTGTCACCATCTCGTGGTCGCCATCACAGAAAATTGACGATTGGATCATGCATGGCGGCGCAGCGGAGATACAGGCTCTGGGTGACGTTGCCAAGATATCTACCTCGGATATCCTTCGTACGTACGCGAGCAGATTGGAAGCTGCATCGTGGGGACTAGCTGGACAATACCGGAAAGTACTACTGAAACTCATGCCCCCTTGATGCACTGCAATGCATAGACTACTGTAAGTGACTATTTGGAAGCAGTCACAGGTCCGTACCAGTCTTCGAAACCTAGATCCCAGCCCCATTTTGGCGTGTTTACTCTCTGCTGCTTACCATTCGCCGCAATACCGTCCAAAGCCTTCATGTCTTCATCATCAAGATTGATCACGCGAAGGTTCTCCGTGATACGGGAGTTGGTCACTGACTTGGGCAACACGACTATACCGCGATTGACTTGATACGAGATCAGAATGGTCGCGACGGATACGTCGTGTTTCTTGGCAATCGACTTCAGCTCTGGGTCCTGAAGCAAGGGCGAGCCTGATAACATGATCAGAAATGTAGTTCAGGCTTGCGTATCACCATCAAGTGTGTGTGGTCAGGGGCGCAAGACTTACTCGTTGATCCCAGCGGGCAGTACGCCTCAAGTAAGATCCCTTCTTTATCGCAATACTCTTTCAGAGCGTGTTGGGGGTTGAAGGGATGCAGCTCCACTTGGTTGATTGCGGGGACGACGGTCCATGTTTTTTTGAGATGCTCGAGGTACGGGATCGACCAGTTGGACACTCCGATCGCCTTGACTTGACCGGATTTATAGACTTGTTCCATCTGTCGCCAAGTCTCTTTTTGATCCCATTCCCGATCTACGGATCGAGAGCCATCGGGGTTGACAGGCAGTAACGCATGGCTCTCGTTCTGGTAGTAGCACAAAAGGTTGTTTGTCAATGATGAAACAGATTGGCCAAATTTGGACTCTAGGACTCACTGGTACTAATCGCACAGGCCAGTGTATGAGCTATGTATATCATCAGTACGAGCTTGCCGTCAGACCGAAGACAGCGAAGACAGTAAGGACCTACGTAGAGATCGAGATAATCGGTTCCGAGCGCTTTGAGCGTCTGCTTAAGCCCCGACGTGACATCAGGCTGATGCGTGTTCCAGACTTTACTAGTGATGAAGATCTCCGACCGAGGGATACCGCTATCCTTGATCCCTTGTCCGACTTCCTCTTCATTCTGATATATCAGCGCGCAATCCAGGTGTCTATAACCTGTAGAAAGCGCGTGGGCTACCGCTCCCCGAACTTCTCCAGGTTTAGCTTGCCATGTACCTAATAACCGCATTCAGCTCATTTCGAGCTTAGACGTTTTGACGCTTACCTAAACCGACTGAAGGGATTTGGGTCCCGTTGTTGAGCGTGAAATGTGATGGCGGCATTGTACGAGTACGTGAACGTGATAGTAAGATGTTCCTTGATATCAGATGTTGAAATCGCATCGCATCTCATCTCATCACTTCTACAAGTCAGATCTTATAAGGGCGCAGAAATCTTTTCTCCACATGCTAACTCCAACACAACGCTAATGTGTTTGTGAGAGTAGGGCTCTGATGAAACGTCATCATAGCCTCATTCCCTCATGACGATATTGTCGCAAAAGTCCACATTCTGCCTTGCTCAAGCATCGCGAGCGAGCGCCATTTTTGCTTTTTCAATTTCCCCAAATATCCACACGTGCGGTTCACTGTCCTACTGTATCGGCAGACCGGATCCCGGACGTACTCGAGTAATCTCCACTTTTCCACAGTACTCAAGTGAAAACTCCACTTGAAACTCCACTACAGCTTTCGCATACTTATAGCAGACTGAGGCCCCGGTTGGGACCTCCACATACCACACCATATCCGTTCTTATTGCTCGAGCTGCTCAAGTGCAAACAAGTCAAGCCAGGTCAAAATGGAGCACCATCACGATATCGATCGCAAGGAGAGCGCTCCGGAGCATGTCGAGGGTACCCGCTCGCTCCACGAGGGGGAGTTCGTATATGATCCTCTGATGGAGAAAAGGTCAGTGGACCTGATACATTGTACGGGAGCAGAGGAACGCCACTCATCCCTCGATTCTGTCATAGATTACTGAGGAAGATCGACTCCCGTCTTATACCAATGGTGATGATCATGGTGAGCTATGTGTAGCTTGTCTATGGTAATTGTTACCCGCTGACTTTGCTATGCAGTACCTCCTCAATTGTGAGCTTCTCGGATCCTAATGGTTGATCACCACAGCTGAAGCCGTGCGCTAGATCTCGACCGCAATAAGTGGGTGTTCCACCCTGGCAAACTGACGACGTATGCTGACCTGATCTCCTATGCAGCGTCGGTAACGCAAAGACTGCGGGACTACAGACAGATCTCAAATTGTCATCAAGCGATTATTCTCTCGCAGTGTCCATCTTCTTCATCGGTATGTAGCTTGTCAGCAATTATTGCCAAGCATATGACACAGCCTTCTGACCTCATTACAGGTTATCTATGCTTGCAAGTGCCTTCGAACATGATCTTGGCTCGGACCAGACCACGATTGTACTTACCAGCGATCATGGTTGGTCCTGACATTGCTATGATCACGAGATTTGAAGTTGACGCCACGCCCAGTTTGTTTGGGGCTGCTTGGTCATTGCCTATGTTGGCGTCAACAGCAAAGCCTCTCTCATTGGCCTCCGGCTCGTTCTGGGTGTAGTTGAGGCCGGCTTCTTCGTATGTATCCCTCCTTACGCTAGTCGGACATGCCGATACTAATCAGCATATCCAGCCCGGTGTTCTCCTGTACATGAGCTTTTGGTACCGCAAGATGGAGCTTGCACGACGTTTCTCAGTCTTTTACACCGCGTCTCTGCTCGCGGGCGCCTTCGGTGGCCTTCTCGGTAAGTCCTCGCCAACTCGTTTACAAGATGAGCAGGTCTGACGTCGAGTATCAGCTGGCGCCATTCTGTCAGGCTTAAACGGGGCCAAAGGACTACCAGCCTGGAAATGGCTATTCCTTAGTAAGCCTCAAGTCCTCCGTATATTGATAATCGATTGCTCACTTTGCCTTTTGACTTAATCTATCAGTCGAAGGTCTGATGACATTGGTCTGCTCGATTCTGGCCATGTACGCATTTTATCCATATGAAGTACTTGCTTGAGTCGGGCTGATTTGCGGCTTCTCCAGGTTCCTGCTCCCTGACTTTCCGGGGAACACCAAATGGCTGACCGAGGAAGAGCGCAAGTACGCCGTCCAGCGCCTCATCGCCGATAACAACATCGACAAGGCAAATGATGAAGTCATAGGCAATTGGAAAAGCTTCGTTATGGCCGTTAAAGACTGGCGTACATGGTTGTTCTGTTTTGGACAGTCGACCTGTACAGCTGCTGGCACTATAACGTATTTCGTCCCGACCCTCACTGGCGCATTGGGCTACTCCGGGAAGCAGGCGCAATATGTAAGGGGTCCTTAAAAATAGTTATTACGGAATGCTGATCCATTGTGGCTGGTAGATGACTGTTCCCATTTGTACGTCTGTCATCCTATCCCCGTCTTGTCATATCAAGTCATCTCTCGCTGTCTTGCTGATTTCGACCTCGTTGATATAGACGGAGTCGCCATCGTGATCGTCTTGGCAACATGCTTCTCTTCCGACATACTGCAAGAGCGACCAAAACATATCATGGCCGTTTCCCTGCTCTCGGTTGTATCTCTTGCAATCGTTGCCGGGGCTTCGAACCCTCACGTTAGATATGCCTTCCTTTGCTTTGGTAAGTGCACTCTGCCAAAAAGCAAGATTGTTTCTGAGAGTTCTGAAACAGGTGCATCGGGTATATGGGCATGTAGTCCTATGACTCTGAGTTATTTGTCTAACACCATTTCGCATCCTTCACAAAAGCGAGCAGTCAGTATTGGTATTGTCAAGTGAGTCGATATCTAGGTGGATTTGAGCAGTGCGAAATTGATATTGTATCGTGATCTAGCGGTTTGGCCAATTTATCATCAGTCTAGTACGTGTCCCGTCCTCTCCTCATTGAAGCAACAAGACGTGCGTCGACTGACAAACCCGGCAGTGGCTCGTATATCTGGCCATCCACCTCGGCCCCAAGCTACGTGCCTGGGTTTGTCACCACTACCATGCTGCAATTCGGGTCGTTCCTCTTTGCTGTCGCAGCATGGTACCTTCTCAAGAGGTACCCATACCCTGAGTGACGGGTTGCAGTGTGACTCAGTGGAAACACATCTCCTGCTCATGGGCGGCTTGGCCAAGGAGTTGCAACAGGGTAACGACGTGTAATGTGTCAAGGGCAGCGCAATGTTGATATGTACTGTATGCTTGATGTCCCGATTCTCGTACTGGGCGTTCATACATCGTGTCAACGAGTCTTGAGTTGTCAAAATATCAAACGGGCTTTTTGGTGTCATGCATATTGAGTGTTAAGAAACTTTGTAACCACACGCAGCACATTGTCTCGGAAGAAAATTTGCATCCTGTTTGTTGAGCGAGTACACCGCCTCGCATTTCAAAGTATGCACGACAACAAACCCGCCGCCGAGAGTAACCGCGTTGTCTGGCGGTTCTGAGTACCCGCAATACCCTGCAAAAGATGAGAAGCTGGGACGGGCCAAGACTTGGAAATCTTTTGTGGTATGGCTCACCCCAGGATAAAAGAACGGGATGGCAGCCGTGCCTGTCCCGAGAAACAGGTTAAGCTACTATCCCTTTGTGATGTTTCCATTACCACTACCACTGCTAGAACACTTTTCTTTTGTCCGTGCTCCTATACCGTAAAACACATCAGTAAGCATGCTTATAATAGCTACCTGACCCCTCTGCCGTTGTCTCTCTGCACCCTCGAAGCCTCGAACTCCAGTGTCCACGCCGCCCCAAACGTCATGCGACCCCTACCCCTTTCTTCATAGGAGTAGGAGTACTCTTACGGCTTTGCGTCGTAGTACTAGTCGTCATTGCTGATGTCTCGGTACAACAAACAGTAGACATGTGTTTCGGAAGCAAGCAGGGACTCGGGACTCGGCGCTCACGAGAGCGCACGCATGCCCAGGCTGCAGGCTGAGCTAGCATTACTTAGCCGGGTGATGAAACCGTGCAAAGTTGGTTAGCGAAATCCAGTGGATGCCGCATGGTTGGTGCGCTCAGCGGTTTGCGCCTTAGCTAGGCTTTGTTTGCGGTCTGCTACATGACATAACATTGCATCTCATTGCATCTCATCTCATCTCATCACAAAGCTCTCAAATACTTATACTGTTGTCATTAAACAATTGCTGTTACTTTGTATCTCTAACTCAAAAGCTCAGCTCGACCAGACCATCATCATTCCCAACCAGCTGCAACGAAACAGCCCAAGCACAATGCGGTTCTTCCTTTACTTGAGCTTGATCTACATCTCACTCCTCAACCTCGTATCCTCTGCCCCGACACCTAGCTTTGTCGAGCCTAATACGACCACCTACGAACCTGTACGCTGGCTCACGCATTTCGGCGCTGTCATCCCCGCCGATACTGTAGTCAAGCTAGAGTGGGAAGGAGGTAGTGGAAAGGGCTACGAGGTTTACTATATCCCTCAGTGGGAAGGGCAAGAGAACTATCACGTGAGTAACCAACGCCTTACCAGCTTGCAATTGTAAGGAAGTCAAAGTGGTAGTACTTGTGCTGATGTATACGAGATTAGCTGGCCGATATCGTCACGACCCCAGCGACGCACTATGAATGGCACACGCCCAAAGCATCTGCGTTCCCAAAAGGCACAACATTGTAAGTGACGTTCGCTTTCGATGGTCGTGTGACAGGCGTACATTGCAATTAAAACTGACATGCCTGTTTGCGCTTGTGTAGTATCGTCGGAATCAATGATCTCGACTCACCGGATTTCGGGTCGAACTGGTACGACTTGACAGGATTGATCGAGTTTGCCTAGTATCATGGACCATTCACCGATATCGTTCGCGGGTTACGAAGAATGGGGGGTCGAATTGAGACACGGAGGTTGGTGGGCACATCTGATTGATAGCACAAAAATACCCAGCACGCAATATACCTCTTGTAGCATAGTCATGTATAAACATTCGTTATCCCCACTATATGTGAGGCGTATTCTTGTGAAGGATGAGGATATCTGAGCAGGGTATGGTTCCCCGAACATATGAGAGCTCTTTCGATCTTCTAGCTGCGCTAATCGTTACAAAACTCTACCTCTCTCTGACTTCATTTCAATGCCCAGGCCATGAAAGCACATCCCAGTTGGCAAGATGTATGACCTGCTTGGTATTGTTGTATATGGCTTCAAAGCTGAATTCGTCTGTCGACCCCCAAGGATTTCTCGCCCTAATAGTTCTGGTACCATTACCGTAATCTGTGCCATTGTAGACAGCGTAATCGTGGTCGTACCCTAGTTGAGGATTTGTGACGCCGATCGCAGTTTGGTTGACGGTGTTGAATACTACTGGTGTACCTGTAGAGGCTTTATTGAGATCTTCGAAGAAATCATCAATACTGTTGTATGTTTCGATGGCGGTTGACGCCGTGTCGTACCCCGTCAACAGCTTTAGCCCCGTCAGAGCCGACCCCGTATCAGGATCCCAAGTCCCGTTGGCCAATACACCTTCCATCGATACCAGAGTGCCCAGCGCCAGCGCCCCTTGACCTAATGCATCATGCCACCAATTGCCAGCTGGATGATCTTCCGTCTGCCCCTTATTGTACACGCTCGCAATTTGAGTCGTAGCCTCGAACGTGTCCGGGTTGAATATCGTAACGTTGACTGAAGCGTCAGAAGGCCAAGAAACGTTCACCATCGAGGCGCCGTTCCCATATCGAACCATGTTCTCCACCCAGGTCTGAGAGGCAATGAGCACAGCGAGCGAAGACGCGTCCCACCAGCAATTCAGCACCTTGACTGAATACGAGTAATAATCGACCGACGATATCAGTACATCTTTTCATCGACTCGGAGAGTAAGCAATCGACCCACCCTGCTTGACATCCGTCACCGCAGGCCCGGTCTCGTTCCACAACCCATAATACACCCCATCAGCACCTTGCAGAGCGGTCTCATCGAGCGGGTCGGCACGGGCTACAATGGTCAAGCAGATATCAGCACACATCCGCTTCGCCACAATATGAGGAATTGCGGGTGTCATAGATGAGGACGAACTCACCAAATTGGGAGAAAAGGCTGAGCTGCAAGATGAGTACAGTGATAAACGGCTTCATCTTCGGTACAGCCACTCTTGTTTAGATTGAATAACGAGTCGCAGCTGATGCAGAGAGATTGGAATGCTGTATGCTGGACGCGGTGAAAATTGCGCTGCTTCAATGCTTGTACTTGCGACTTCACAGACTAACGTCGTATCGAACAAGTGTCACGATCATAATCAGTGTCAATAGCTCTTATGGCTGACCAGCAATAGCCGTCCGGTTTCTGGCACCTTGTGCCTAGTCATAGGCCGTAGCAGCCATAGGTGCTCTTCGTTTAATGCGAGTCAGCATGGGACAAAGGATAGCCACGATCTCTCTGTTGTGCGACGACACAAGTCATATACGCAGCACGGGTCTGTGACGCGTCAGGGATGGTGAAATGAAAGGACCAGCGGGTCAATGAGGGTGACAGGTCACTCGAAAGGAGGGTTACGAGTCATAGGGAGGGCGTGATGCCTGTGGTACGGCAAATGCATAATACTGTAGACATCAGTGTCACAGAGTCACAGAGTCACGTGCGGGTCCTACCGCTGACTGTCTTTGATTGCGGTATGTCCGATGCCGTGGCTAGGATGACTTTCGCTCCCTAGGTGGCTGAAACAGAGGTACTTTCCTGTATGACACGGATGCACCCCGAACCTATGTCGCAGGCTCTTGGCTCGATGCACCGTTCTTCAGACCTGGGATACGCGGTAGTTCCGCGCCTTCTTCCCATCCTCTCCAATCCCCATCCCAATTCGACCCCGCCCAGCGAGGCAATGGCGTTGCCCATGTACCCAGCTCCTCAGTCGTATATCTCAGAGCGTGAAGATAGATGAACAAGCTTTCGGGATCTGGATCGTCGGGTAGAGGTACGAAGCAATCTGTGCAGAATCCTGGAGGCAGGTAGGCTGGAGCGCGTAAAGGCGAAGGTGTCGAGTCAGGTAATGGTAAAGGTGGAAGAACGCGGAATGGAACGTCTTCCGCCGGTGCGGGGGTTGACGATGAGGATGGTGCTGCTGATGTCGTGGTTGTCGAAGTAGGCGTTTCGGTTTCGAGGGCGTCCTGAGCTGCCTTCGTCGTGAAGACCACCTCCTTCCACCTAAGATGCGTATCAATACAATTGGTCAGTGTACAATCGCAGCAACAGAGTGACGACGAGACTTACTTCACCCAGTCCTCAGCCTCGTCTTTCTGCTTTCGTAACTTAGCGATGATATCTCTCGCTTGTTGACTGAGCAGAATCGGACTAGTCAAATCGATATTGTCGTACTCCCTATCGACTTCTTTCACTTCTGGAGTCGCAGTGCCTACTCGAGCTTCAAGAGCTGCTGCGCGGGAAGTACCGCCAGCGGAGGGCTTTAGGTCGACTCCGCCCTTGCCTAGCTTTGAGCCCCAGATATCTGAATGGGAGTATAGGGGGTCATTGGGTATTGGGTGTCCGAGATACTGCAGATGAACTCGGATCTGATGTGCTGTGACGATGTTAGTATATGGTAAATAGCATGGAGCAGACTGAACCAGATCGACTTACTCCGCCCCGTTTGTGGTCTACCTGTGAAGGATAAATCGTCAACTGGCAATGTTGGTCATTAAGGCTTCGAATGACTTACAGTGAACGACACTCTGATCTCTCTCTGCATCATATGACAAGCGCTTGAATATGGTAACCGCGTCCTATAACTCAAAATCAGCGAATGAACACATCGAAGTGAACACATGTCAATGCGGACTCACTTTGCCTTCGGGAGTTACAATGACCAACCCCATTTGCCTATCGACCGTCATGAGCGGCTGATCAACGGTGATCTCTTCCCTACGTTCAGACCCTTGATCAGTAACTCGTGTTCTACCACATGTATCTGCATGGTCGCGAGGAGAAGACGCTTACTCTGGGAATTTTCCTCTGACACGCGCCACATACTCCTTCTTGACTTTACCCTCTGCGAACTCTTTAGCGAGGTTACTTGCCGCCTTTCCATTCAGTGCAAGGATCATAAGGCCCGAAGTCAATCTGTCCAAGCGGTTCACAGCTGATCACGACAACATCCAGTCTCAGTATCAGTATGCCAGTAACTCTGTCATTGAATCATGCTCGAAGACAAACTTACCATAACATTTGATTCCATGGTCCAACTCCATCATCTCCAGAACTGTATGTCGGAAGTACCGGCCAGTAGAATGGACGGGCTAAGTAGCGTGTGAGCATTGTGTCATACCGTGGATCAATGTAGACACATACAATGCTACCAGGCTTGGAGATGACGACGAATTGTTTTTCGGTATCCAGGTGAAGAACCAATATAGGGTCGTTCGTTATAGGGGGTTCATGTCGGTGTACTGTGTTGCTGTGTCGCACCAAGATGTCATGGAATCAGCCGGCCTCTAATTATCATGTCGGAGATACAACTCTGAATGAGAAGGAGAACAGAATGATAGAAAGTGGGCATCGAGAAAGAGCGGGACATACTCTAATCTATCCCCATTCTTCAATATTTGATCAGGCTTGGCGATGATTCCATTCACCCGAGTAACACCAGAGTCTAAAGCGTGTTTCTGCACACCCAGTCAGCTGCTTTCATCTAGGGAGTCTTTCTCGTCGAAATGCAATTCAGCAGACATACGTAGTATTCCATAGACCTATCTCTGAATTCGGTCGAGATCACCTCGAGCAACTGACGTCCTATCCATCTGGTGGAAATCACATCAGCCTCATACCTCGTTGTAAGGAGTAGTGGAAGGTAGAAAGGGGTTGATAGATAGCTTGAGTTGCATAGCACTGTGCATTTAGGCAGATGAGCAACGCAAACTCACCGCTGCTTGATGAACGTCTTGTAAGGCCACCAATAAGGCTTGATATACCGCAATTTGGGGTTCATCCCCTTAGGATATTTCTCCGTTGTCGAAGTCGAAGAAGCGGTACTGGCGTCGATCGTATCTGCTGTTTCAGCCATGGTGCTGCCCACTGCTGGTTCGTCAAGGACAGAGGATGTCCACTTGTGATATACTGCTTGAGAGTCAGAGTTGAGTAGCCAGTCTCAACATTTTTCCAAAACAGTCGGTGTAATGTTGACAGGAGCCCCGCGAGAGATTGTATTCGAGATCAGAGTGTTTTGAAAAGTTGCGCACAATAACAGCACCATGTTTCTTCAACCCTCGTCCTCCCAGCAAGGGCAATGACAAGATCAAGAGGCGCAGCAGCGCAATCGGCGTCGTCAGCGCCGTCGTTGTGCCAGGTTTGCCACTCACATCCGTCCAAGTACAGATGCAGCGCTTGTCCGACTCGATAGTACGTCCCGTCCCTCGCTTCTTCCAACAAATCCTCGAGGACAGCCTTGTCAAGTAGAGATGATAGACGCTGATGCTATGAATGTGCTGCGCTCACAGCTGCTCAGTGACATGCTACAAAACGCATAAAGGTCAGCAGCCCGATGAGCATCGAGATATACCGCTGATATGCCTGTTCCTTACTGTCACGTTTGTGCTATAGCCGAATCATGCACTGGCGCAGGACCTTCTCAACCTTCCTATCCCGCCTCAGCATCTGGTCCATCGGCGACTATTCAAAATGAACCGGCTACAGCCATCGATACACCAACAATACTTGGCGGCGAAGATCATCCTACCGAATTGAATCCGCCCGAATCTTCATCCAGCAATAATCGTGATCCGCACTCAGCTCCGCCCCTGTCTCCTACACTGAAGCCGCTCACATCGCTCAACTGGCCACCTGAGCCCGACTCTTCAGTCTTCACTGATCCCTTGACGAAAGACGACCCCAAACCCCTTCGGCGAGACGAGCTCTTACGTATTGGTATGTCCGTCCTCATCCATACTCCTGTTCTTTTACTTACTGCTCGCATAGCTGATCATATGACATGTAGCTACATCATCCGATCTTCGAGTGTTGTTATCCACCACTTCCCTTCCTCGTATACTGAAGATTCTCGATACGCTCCCGCCATCAGCACGACACGCGACACTCTCACGATTATTGGAGGTCGACCCTCAATCTCTCGCTAAACCTGGCTCAAGCGCAACTTCATTCATATCGGGCAGGGAAAGCCCCCCTCCTCTGGGCGAGCTTCTCGGCGCACTCTCTTCTTCCGACAAACATTCGCGCAACGTACAAGCAGAGGCAGGAGCAGATGATGGGTGGTGGTTACGTTCTGGGACTGGAGCCAGTGCCGAAGAGAGAATATGGATTGGGTCAGAGGAGAGACGACTCATGAGGCTTTTCGCTGGAAGTGTTTGCGTGGCTATCGATTCTTCCTCTTTGACAGAAGGTGATGCGGTCGCGTGGGGCAACGGCGGGTTAGAATGGGAATTGTAGCATCTTTCTCTTTGCGCTCTTAGCAATAACCATGACTGTTGTATATGTATGTCCGCCACGATCGATGCATGTGTTTCCGATCATATGGTGAATGAGCTCAACCAATGTAACCTAGTCCATTGTCCTTGTGTACACTCCCAAAACAAAGGCGCCAGAACCAAAATTATATTGAAGAGAGAATCGAGCGATATCTAATAGAAAGAGAACGGTCGATAAAATGGCTATAAACTACAAATATACGTCTTTCGACTGGCGCCTAGCCGGCGAATAAGGTATTATGATTGTCCAATGCAATAGAGAAAAAATAGCCCTTTCCGATTGCTCATAGTCCGTGTGTATTGAAGTCTGATGAATGTTTTGATGTGTTGATATTTGAGTGATGCTCCCTGAGTGTTGCTCCGGCGTCCTGTCCAAGTTTGTCAATGTGCAACGTCTACACCGCCACGACAGGTCGTGAGGCATACACCGTCTCGTTGGAGTCCTTACTGCTCTCCCTTGCCTTCTCGCTCATGGCCGTTGATAGGTCAGAAGCACCATGAGCGTCCGAGCTCAAGCTAGGCTTCCTGCTGCCCGAGCTAGCGTCCATTTCCGAAGCGGAAGTCATAGGCGTCGCACTGCTCATCTGCGAGAAATTGGCAGACGATTCGCCGGACGTGGAAGGTGTCACAGGCATGGGAAATGCAGCCAAGTTGGTGGGAGCATGCTCGACGGGAGCCGGGGAAGCGGTAAAGTTGGATTGTCCCGCAGGGAATGGATAGCTTGATGATAACGAAGGAGAATTATGCGACTGTTCCGAAGTGGCGTTCGAAGTCGTGCGCGGACGACCCTCGTGTGGCATGGGCCGAGGACCAAGCAATGAAGCCCGACTCTTTCGCACTGAGTTCGCAGGTGACGCATTGGAGAGTTGACCTTTGGACTCTTGCGATACAGTTTTGGCGAGGATAGGCCCGAGAGGAGGGGCAACAGGTTGCTCAGTCGATGTTGCCACTTGGTATGGCACGGGTGCGGTCTGATTCGTTGCTGCTGGTAGTGACTCCTCGGTGTCGACAGTCTCGGCACCTTCTTGAGCCGGGATGATTCCTGCAGAGTCCGATGGAGTAGCTGCCATTGGCGCAGTGGTTCCGTCTGTTTTGAACGATTCCGTTGTGGGGGTAAGACTTGCTGATGATGACTCGCCTGGGGTTTGCGGCATCATGGCAGAAGAGGTCGCCGAGGGCCCTTTCGAAGTCGTTCGGCTCGGGACAGGTGCTCTGGGTACGGCGGGAGCGTCCTCTCCTCCCATTACCGAAAAACGCTTCTTGATCGTGCCCAACAAAGATCGCTTGGGCTGTAAGTTCGGGCGGCCAGGAGAAGCTGGGGGTTGCGCAGACGCAGAAGCTGGCATCGATGGCGGAGCTACACGTTGTGAGGGCATTGATTGGTGAGCTTGGCGCGGCACGTCGATTGGCGCAGCCGTTGGGACTCTGTTTGCACTCTGCGAGCTTGCGAGTTTCGGGAACGGCTGTGATTGAGCAGCAGGCTGAGAGGTGGACGCAGTAGGTTGAGATGCAACAGGAGGGATTTGTGGTCGCTGAGAGCTGACAGGCTGAACAGATCCACCAGCGGTAATGTTCGAGGTACTCGGAGCTGGCTTGGCCGTCGCAGTGGGCGGCGGTACAGAGCTCTGCTTCTTTCCGAAGAAAGACCCTTTTGCCGCTTTCTTCTCCGCCTTCAGTCTCGTCTTGTCCTCCTTGGCTTTGCGCTTCGCGTCTTCCTTGGCTTTGGCTTCAGCTGCGCGTTGCTGCTGCTTTTGCATGGCGGCAGCTCGAGCAGCCTCTGCTCTCTCCTTTGCTATCCGTACTGCCTCTGCCTTTTCTGCAACCTTTGTGTCTTTCCGCAATTGCTTCTTCGACTTCTTCTCATTCAGTTTTGGCACAGCTGCACTTTGCGGGACCGGCGGAGGCGGCGGGACTGTAGCGGAGCGGCTGTTCGTAGCGACGCCTTCCGCGCCATGATGTTGACTCAACGGGCTGGGCGCCGCAGGAATAGTCGATGCTGGAGTGAGCACTGTGGAAACGGCAAGGGCATTGGACCCGTAGGTGGCGGGATTTGCAGCGCCCTCTGGAAGCGCTGGTGGTGAATCATCGAGAGGAGGCGAGGTCTCTGCTTTCAAAGGTGGAGCCGAAAGATTGGACGATGTGGTTGCAGCAGAGGGAGTAGTGTAAGGACGATTGAAGTTCTGCGTGGCTGTCAGCGGGACTCTGCTTCACTTGAGATTGCTCACCTCGCCGCCATCGAAACTCCATCTCCCCATACCGGCGCTTTTGGACAATGGCGCCCTAGACCCGACAGTCTTCGATCTGGGGTCTTCCAGAACACTACTTCGTCTTCGATCTTCAACCGTCATAGATCCTACGGCACCCAGACCATTTCCCATTGTGGCCGCGATAGCGTATCCTCCCTCTCTCGGTGCAAGCGAACTGAGAAAGTCTCGAGAGTAGTAAGCCGATGGTGGACGGTTCAAGCTGCCGAACGACTTGTTTGCAGGGAGGTTTTGTGAAGCGAGCGACGTCGTCGAAGAGTGAGCCGAGCTGAGCACGCCCGATTGTTTACCATTGGTGGCAATGGCTGGCGATGCAGGAGTAGACTTTGCGCGTGCGTGAGCATCCCCGGGAACTGGGCTCATGCTTGGAGCATGATCATCCATGGATGACTGCCTCGATTTTGCACGGCGAGAGAGTCCTCTATCCGAGGTCTTTTTTCCCAGCATCCCCAGGCTGGCTGAAGACTTGGATTTCACGGGTGGGGCAAAGTCGTCCGGACCAGGAGCGGTGGGCCCTTGAGTGGCAGAGTCAGCATGTGTATCCTGCCCTTGGCAAGGTTGCACTGTACTCACAGATGACTTCTCCTGGGAGGCCCCCGTGGTATCCATTATCTGTCCGATGACTCATCCTCCTAACCGTATCAAGCGGTCGCTCGGCCGCTTGTCTCGTTGGGTTGCTCATATCAGGGATTTCCTGTTCCTGCCCTAATTGCCAAAGCTCTTCACCGGTCAAGCTGCTAAGATCGGCACTGCTCGCTATGGAGGAGCGATTGGATCCTCCACCACCGCCGGCTGCTTTTCGCCTAAATGCAGGGTTGGGGAGCACCAAATCACCTTCGGTAAGTGAAGTAGAGGAACCATTGGGTGATTCGTGCAGGAACATGCCTGGCAGGGGCAGAGGGGGGGCGATCTGGGTCGCGGTCATGGTGAGACTGGGATGAGGATGGTGTCGCCGCACAGAAGGCGCTCGAGGCGATTCAGATTGTGTTCGGCCGCTGCTCGGGCTGCGGGCGACTTGCTTTGTGGATGGTGTACGACGCTTCCACGCTGGCGGAGGGGACTCCGGATCGCCTGAGAGTTGGCGATGTAGACTGTTGACGGTGTTGACGGGAGATGTGGGACCGTTTGAATTGCTTCGGCTGCGAGTGCTATACCCACGAGACAAGGTGTGCTCGTAAGGATTGATGTCGGTCTCCTCTGGCGAAGGGGACTGATTCTGTGTCGCAAGTGGAGAGTCAGCGTCGTCAACTCAGAGGACGGGGAGCTGCGCAAAGCGGTCTAACGGAAAAGAGGCTTGACTGGTAGGCGAGATGTAAGAATCACGCCGAGTAGGAGTCAAGTTTGATGTAGTTGGTGGAATGACTCATGTAGCGGGTATGACAGGTACAATCTTGGAAGTTGAGAATACGAGGTGTGCAAGGGTGTGTTCACGTGTAGGGGAGGACACAAAATGGAGCGTGTCAAGAAAGACAAAGGGATCAAAGATGATGATCGATATGCTGTACACCGCAAGCGCCGTGTGTAATGGGCTGCTAGCGATACTGCGAGATGAGATTGGATCCGGGAAAGGGAATGCGGCGGTTGGATAAAGGTGATAATGACAGAGAGCTCGGACGCCATCTCTGATGGTGATCAAGGACAGGCAGGTCCGAGCAATGTTGAGCGGGGAAGCTAACAGTGGAACCCGTGCTTCCTTTCGCAGCAAGGACAAACGTCATAACAATGATTCTCAGGGGTCAAAGAAGCAAAACAAGGCCTGCCAAGCATCGAGGACGAAGGGATGATATCGACGACTCACCTCCTCAAAGGGTTGAAGTTGTGTAGCGAACACGGATGCCATGTTGAGGATGTTTTGATAGGGTAAAAATAAATAGATATGTTGTCCACAGAGTGTAGTGCTGTGGGCTGGTATGTGGAATTTCCGGTCGACGGTCTATGCGATGATGTGTCCTATGCAAGCGAGTCGGGGTAGTGCCATCTGATACGAGGTAGCGTAGCGACCCTCAAACAGGGATCAAGGTGGAGGGTGTTTTGCGCCAAGCGAGTTTGACTTGCTTCGCGATGCTATGCAATGCGAGACACGGGCGGCCGTGTGTGCTGGCTTGTCGTATATCTGTCACTGTGCTTATCGAGCAAGATGAAGATAGCGGTTTGTATGTCGATTGAAGCGATAGCAAAGCGGTCGTATGAGAGAGCGCAGGGTAAGCTCGTGGTGACGATATTGACTTTTTGTGCCGTGCCCTTGGCACTGCCAGTAAGTTAAGCGTGTAAACCGTTTATACAGTTACAAGCGGTGCAAGCGGTATTGTGGGATGGACTGCGGCGGACGCCGAGGATCGTTGCAAGAGAGTGAGAAGAAGGAGGCGAGTGTGCGTGTAAGAGAGAAATAGTGAAGAATTGCTGAAACTGTAACTGTATCTCTAACAAGCGTTGTCGCAGTCGATTATCAATGAATTTGTTATGCAAGCGTGAGCATGAATAGCATAGCAGTGTTGATAGTAGTAGCCTTATTGACCGGACTGGCGGTTATCAAAGCTGTATGCATGCCGCACGCCATTACTGTTTTCGTAACAATATACAGGGAGGGGGTGGGTGAAGGGGGACAGCGCAGATATCTCTCCCAATGCGTACATGCAGGGCTGATTCCATTCCGGAAGCACGACAGGGTGGAGGTGAGTTCTGACGTCAAAAAGCATGCAATAGGCACTTGTCAGACCTGTATCTCTTTGTTTGCATTGTTTGTCACTCGCGCACCCCCTCGTTCCTACGAAAGCAGCTTCCCGCTACATACATGAGAAGGAGAAGAAGTAGATGGCGGGGAGGACTGTTTTGCTCGATCAAGGAACAGAGGTGCAGAGGTGAGAAATTCAAATTCCGCAGTCGTTTCTTTTGCTGAATTCCGACTTTGGCTACAATGCCATCAAAATACACACACTACTACCCATTTATTACCCCTTTTGGCGTCTTTAAGTCTTCAATGACGATACATGTCTTTCAGCCTCCAGTAACTCGGTCAGTCTGATACCAGCAACACAACGTGTCTCCCTTTGCTATATAACTACGGCGCTATGGCTCTTGCTTTGTGGCGATGAGAACATGCTTAATGCTCAGATCAGTCAGTCACGAATAAGTACTGGTACGCTGCGAGATGAAGGGTGTAAAGAACAGGATACCGGGTTCTACGACTGCGACGCATTGCCACTCGGCAGCGCAGTCAGAGTCAATTAGGCGGGAGTTCCAGCGCGCAAAGCGGTTACCGCTTGAAATCCTCCAGACACGACGGGATCCACGTGGCAGGAGAGCATCCACAAGGAATTTCTCAAGGTATCCGAGTTTTCAAATATCCACTGCATGCTGCCCTCATGTGAGACATACCAGTACCTTCAACAACCTTCGAACAAAAAGTCGTATAACTGCAAAATCAGCCCCCCACCTTTCGTACTACTTCCACTCCCCCTATCGCATGTCATCCTCGGCATTGCTTATCCAGTGGTGCGGCCCGAAGCGCTATAAAGGCGTTTACAAAGAAAGCTTCAGAAAGATAAAAACGCCACAGTATCCGAACAATGCACGAAAACAAAAGGCTCAAATTAGGCGCGCCTAATCCACTTACTCGTTCGTACGCGCAGACACGTCCACCCGTCTCAGTCCACTATTGCTATCATCTTGAACATTTCAAGTCACTCGCGTACAAACCACAACATTACTTTCGTGATACACATATGACCCGACGCGTTACGAGGGGTGTAGTACACCGCTGAAGTCTTCGTTGTCTCCGCACAATCGATACCGAACCTCGCAATAATGGCAGAACAGGGCGAGAGTAGCAAGTCCCCTTTGGCGTCAACGCCGCCGACAGTTGTGCCCGGGCTTCAAGTCGACACGGCACTGACGGCTGGCACGCCCCCGCCAGGCACGCCGGTGGGGCTAGGCATACAGAACGGTCCGCCAACACCAGTAAAGGAGCTCTCGCCAGCGCCACCTTCTGAAGGGGCACCCACGCCTGCTCTTCCACCCGCCGAACATACAGTCAGCTTGAACGACACGCCGGCATCTCCTCCTCCACCTCCACCGCCAAAGCCGGGTCGAGGCATACCTATTCGCACAGATAGCAAAGAGACGCTGGAGGATGTGGAGCTCAGCAGAGCTGGGACACCCGCGGGTGCGACGTCCGCGCCAAGCATTTCGAGGAAGATCAGCGATGGACCTATGCGGCCGTCAAACACGGCCTCGGCGTCGGTTAGTTCCCTCCATTCCATCACTTCTTCAGTCGCGCAAACACCTTCTCGACCACAATCTGCACGACCGAAAGCAGGACATCACTCTCGCCGATCGTCCACGAACACTTTGGCTCTTTCAAACCTGCCGTCAAACACACCCGGGCCGCAACTGTCTACAGTCCTCATCATGCCACCACTACAAACTTTGGTCAATTCAAAGGAGGCCAAGAAGTCTGCATCATTCCTCGCAGCATCACAACGCGCTCTGGAGCTGTGTCAAGGAGGGGAGGGATCGTCCAATGCCGCATATCTTCACCCAAGAGAAATCTTTGAACCGCTTCGGTTGGCTATCTCAAACCCTCAAACCACATCCGTGCCCATTCTCATTACCTCCCTCGATCTACTCTCCAAGCTCATCTCCCACTCATTTTTCTCCGAGCCTGACGGTCCACCACCGGGGATGTCACCCCTACCAGACCTTATCACGCATACCATCACGCTCTCATACTCTGAGACCTCGCCACCTCAGGTCGCATTGCAAGTCGTCAAGGCGCTCATGGCGATCGTTTTGTCGACTGACAAGGGCATGTTGGTTCACCAATCATCCCTGCTCAAAGCGATCCGTACGGTATACAACGTGTTCCTCTTGTCGAATGACGCGGCAAATCAGATTGTTGCGCAAGGTGGGTTGACACAGATGGTCCATCATTGTTTCGGAAGAGTTGTTCGACCTGATCCCAGGAGTGCATCTTTGTCGGGCAGCAGGAGTGCTGGCGGGGAGAATGACGCTAGAAGGGAAGCAGCGAGGAGAGCAGAAGCCGAGGCAAATGGTCAAAGCGAACCCCCTTCAGCACCAGCTACTCCAGCGCCTGGACAAGCGGTCAATGGTCAGGGCAAAGGCGAAGCGCCAGAGGGTAAACTGACACTGTGAGCATGTGATCTTTTGGTCAATGAGTAATGTTGTCTAATGGGATCTGCAGCGAGTCTTTCGCCGAACCCAATCCAAATGATCAGATTCCTACCGCGCCAGCACCTATAGCGGATGATGCTGAACCTTCAGCAACTACTTCTGCATCTTCCCCTCGGTTACCGCAACATACTGTTTCGATACCCGTGCCGAACGGCGATGCCCTTGATACGCCGCAACCGACGAATCCTCCATCCTCTGAACCCCTCACGAATGGGGGTCGGGCAAGCACTGGTGCTGGCCCTAGTGGTGGAATGGACGAGTCTGAGGGCAATCTTGACGCTATGGGTCGACCGATTCCTACAGAAGATCTGTTCGTCAAAGATGCCTTCCTGGTGTTCCGAGCGTTATGCAAGCTTAGCATGAAAGCGTTGGTTACCGAGAGGTGCGTGCAGACGATCATGAATGTGCGTTGCTGACATTGCGGTTACAGCGAGAAGGACCTTCGCTCCCATGCAATGCGATCAAAGTTACTCTCTCTCCATCTCGTCCTCACCATCCTCAAATCCCACTCCGACCTCTTCGTAAACCCTCTTGTCTGCATCCCTTCCAACACATCACTCGAAATGACACCATTCCTGCAAGCGACGAAGCAATATCTCTGTTTGAGCTTATCGAGAAATGCGGTCAGCCCTGTAAATCAGGTGTTTGAGTTGAGCGTGGAAATCTTTTGGTGCATGCTGAAGTGGATGCGAGCTCAAATGAAGGTGCGAATAACTCCATGTGGTATCGTGACGACGCTGATATGACCATACACATTGCAGAAAGAGATCGAGGTCCTGCTTAACGAGATTTTCTTGCCCATTCTCGATATGCGGCATTCAACCCTGCGACAGAAATCGCTAATCCTCGGCGTCTTTATCCGGCTGTGTCAAGACCCTCAAGCTTTGGTCGAAATCTACATCAACTACGATTGTGATCGAGCGGCACTGGAGAACATCTACGAGCGGCTCATGAACATCGTGTCAAAGATTGGTCAAACACACTTTGCTCCGCCTAGCAAAGAGGAGTTGAGTCAAGACACCATGTCGAAGCAAGGCAGTAGTTCTCACGGTCCTGCCATACCGCCGTCCCTGAGCACGTCCGCCATGTCAGGCGAAGCACAACACTACGCTGGTCTGTCACCGGAAATTAAACTTCGCAAACAATCGTTGGAATGCTTGGTAGCGGCTCTGAAGTCGCTCGCTACATGGGCAACCTCAACGGCCGGCACGAAGGGACAGGAAGAAGCGCCTCGAGCGAGTGAAGATGGATTGGGACGCCATCACATCTCATTGTCCGTCTCTGGATCGAACGCAGAACTCGCCGCGCCAACTCCGATGTGGCCAGCTGATCCGTCTATGCGCAACTCGGTCTCGGGAATAGCTTCCAATGGTATGAATACTCCTGACATCGGAGAGGACGACGTCGGACGATTCGAGAGTGCTAAGCAGAGGAAAACGACATTGCAAGAGGGCATCAAAAAATTCAATTTCAAGCCTAAACGCGGCGTTGCATATCTGGTTGAGCACGGTTTCATCCGCAGTAAAGCGCCTCAAGATGTCGCCCGATTTTTGCTCACCAATGAGGGACTGAGCAAGGCGATGATCGGAGAGTACCTCGGTGAAGGCGATGAGGACAACGTCGCAACAATGCACGCTTTCGTTGACATGTTGGACTTCACGGATATGCGATTCACCGACGCAGTGAGATTGTTCCTCCAGTCTTTCCGACTTCCAGGCGAAGCACAAAAGATCGACCGATTCATGTTGAAATTTGCCGATCGCTTCACCCACGGCAACCCGTCGAAGTTCGCGAATGCCGACACCGCCTATATCCTCGCCTTCTCTGTTATTATGCTTAACACGGATGCTCATAACAAGAACTTCAAGCAGAAACGGATGACAAAAGCCGAATTCGTCAAGAATAATCGGGGTATCAATGATGGTGCCGATCTGCCCGAGGAGTTCTTGGGCGAAGTTTACGATGAGATTCAAACGAACGAGATCAAGATGAAGGACGAGGTCGAGAATCCTCCTGCTGCGGCTGCCGGCGGATTGGCCAGCGTGGGGAGAGACTTGCAGAAGGAAGCATATGTCGCACAATCGGAGAACATGGCATCAAAGACTGAAGCCTTACTCAAGGCGATGGTCCGGCAACAGAAACGAGGAGTTGTCCGACCCACCGACCATTTCTATGCAGCATCACGCCTCGAACACGTGCGCTTCATGTTTGAGGTGGCATGGATGCCTTTCCTAGCTGGTATCTCTGGACCTTTGCAAGAGACCGACGACATGGATGTTGTCAACTTGTGCCTCGAAGGCCTGCGAAGCGCCATTCGGATCGTCTGTCTTTTCGATATGGAGCTAGAACGAAATGCCTTTGTGACCACATTGGCGAAATTTACCTTCTTGAACAACCTTGCCGAAATGAAACCGAAAAATGTCGAAGCTATCAAGAGTCTGCTGGAGATTGCTGTCACAGATGGGAACAACCTCAAAGCTTCTTGGAAGGATGTGCTGGTTTGTGTCAGTCAGCTTGAGAGGATGCAGTTGATCTCCAGCGGTATGGACGTTCCGGATCTGAACCGCACCGCGTGAGTTCGCATCCATCTTCAGCAGAATAGCGGTTCACTGACGAGTGAAAAATCACAGGTCAAGTGCGGATAAACGCAAGTCGGCAGTTGCAGCAAAGAAGAGGGCACCAGCAGACGAGGTCGCCGAGGAATCAAGGTCTTCTCAGGTAACAGTAGCAGCGGACATGGTGTTTTCAATGAGCAAAAACCTTTCAGGCGTGAGTTGTCCTTTTTGATCATAGAATTCTAGAGACTGATCGCTCACATCTACATACCGACTCAGTCTGCCATTGTCGACTTCGTGCGAGCGCTTAGCGAGGTCTCCTGGGAAGAAATACAATCATCCGGTTCATCACCCCGGCCACGTCTGTTCAGCTTACAAAAGCTTGTCGAGATTTCGTACTACAACATGGGCCGAATCAGGTTGGAGTGGTCGAATATCTGGCTCATCCTGGGAGAGCATTTCAACCAGGTCAGCTGCTCTCATATGTGGAACGAACACACAAGCTGACACTGTGGTTATAGGTTTGCTGTCATAACAACCCTAACGTCAGCTTCTTTGCTCTTGACGCCCTGCGGCAATTGGCAATGAACTTTTTGGAAAAGGAGGAGTTGGCCCATTTCAGGT
This sequence comes from Cryptococcus sp. GC_Crypt_6, assembly GCA_026538315.1. Lineage (NCBI taxonomy): Eukaryota > Fungi > Basidiomycota > Tremellomycetes > Tremellales > Cryptococcaceae > Cryptococcus > Cryptococcus sp. GC_Crypt_6. The sequence goes on along the minus strand of JALPBY010000004.1, from coordinate 208,818 downwards.
TCCAGAAGGATTTCTTGCGGCCATTCGAATACACCATTGTTCACAACAAGAACTCGGATGCTCGAGAGATGGTACGTGTGGACGATTGCGTTTATTTCCAACAAAACTGAGCTGACAGCGATGATTCCCAGGTCCTGCAATGCCTTCAGCAGATGCTGCAAGCGCGTGTCCAAAACCTTCGTTCCGGTTGGCGTACCATGTTCGGTGTCTTTTCCGCAGCCTCAAAAGTTCTGACAGAACGGGTTTGCAACTACGCTTTCGAGCTCGTCACCTTGGTGTACCGGGAACATTTCAGCCTTGTGGTTCGATACGGATCTTTCTCCGATCTCACCACTTGCATCACGGACTTTTGCAAAGTGTCCAAATTCCAAAAGATCTCTTTGCAAGCAATAGAGATGGTCAGAGGATTAGTCCCAACCATGCTACAATGCCCCGAGTGTCTTCTACCTCAACCTGGAGCAGAAGAAGGAAAAGTCGCCCCTGCAGATGATCCGATGCTCAAGTATTGGTTACCCGTGCTCCACTCATTCTACGAGATCATCATGACAGGCGAGGACCTCGAGGTTCGAAGACTGTAAGTGGCTTGCCCGAAACATCTGTCTTGGTCAGTCTATTGATGCAACGAAATTGCAGAGCGCTCGACTGCCTTTTCGATACACTCAAAACGCATGGCGCGGGCTTCTCCGTTGGTTTCTGGAACACAGTCTGTCAGCAAGTCCTCTTCCCTATATTCGCGATTCTGCGAGCCAAGTCAGACGTACGATTCAAATCGCCCGAGGACATGAGCGTGTGGCTATCAACAACTCTCATCTCGGCACTGAGAGATTTGATCGACCTGTACACTGTATACTTTGATGTTATGCAGTTGTACCTCGAAGGGTTGTTGGACATCCTCGTGGCGTGTATCTGCCAAGGTGAGTTAGCATGCAGACCATAGTGAACAGACACTGAACCCCTCTTCTCTGGTATGACAGAAAACGACACGCTGGCGCGAATTGGAACCTCATGCTTCCAGCAACTGCTGGAGAGCAACGTTCGCAAGCTCAGTCCGGAGAAATGGATGTTGATCGTTTCCGCCTTTGTGCAACTGTTCAAGACCACTACGGCCTATCAGCTCTTCGATCCCGCTCTGCATTCAGAGGTGGAGCCATCGAGTAACATCGGCGAAGATGCAGATGGTATGTTCTCCACGAGACTCTAGCCTCCAAATCGGTTATAGTAAGGCTGATAACTCACTTACTTGCTACTCTAGCACCGTTCCAGAAGTTTGTTGCTCCTGCCCCGCTCGAACCGGTCCCTGAGATTCCTGCCTCCCTCCCACCGACTATAACTTACTCGGAACAACGTCGAATGTTCAAGCAGATCATTGTGAAATGCGTCCTTCAGCTATTATTGATCGAGACCACCCACGAATTGCTGCAGAATGACGATGTATACAATACCATTCCTGCTGAGCATCTGCTGCGCTTTATGGGTGTCTTGGACGATAGTTGGCGCTTTGCGAGAAAGTTCAACGCGGACAAGGATCTGAGGATGAAGTTGTGGAAAGTTGGTGAGTTGCTTCGTCCTTTGTTGCACGAATACTATCGATATATTATGGGTACGTCAGCTGACAGAACTTTTCTCGCTAGGATTCATGAAACAATTACCTAATCTGCTCAAACAAGAGTCAAGCTCTGCGGCGACCCTTATCAACGTGTTGTTGAGGATGTACGACGATCCTCGAGAGGCACATCGGGCAACGAGGAATGGTGTTTTAGACCGACTAGTACCGTGAGTAGTGCTGCGGTCTACTTCCAGCTTCTCCTCAATCAAGATGTTGTGTGTGTTGGCGAGTCCAAAGCTGAATTTCAAACGTAGACTGGCCACCGAGATCATCAAAGACTTTATCGCACTCGACGCTGAAACGCAACCTCGAAATATCACCGCTTGGACGCCGGTCGTCACTGATATTCTCAAAGGTTGTCATGGGTTCGAGGAGGAAGCTGTAAGTGGCGTCGAGCATCATAAATCGATCGGAGTATTGAGCTGATTAATGGTGACAATCAACGTAGTTTGACAAGCATATACATACGTTCTACCCGCTCGTGACGGATATTCTGACCAAGGAGGTCGCGCAGGAGATGAGATTGGCAGTAAGAGACTATCTAAGACGAGTAGGGCAGGTCAAGGGATTACTTGTGGCTGTTTAGAAGCGATTGGGCAGCACAGTAGTAGCAGAAACGACTTACAAGCAAGACGGAGGAGAAGGAAATGGTGTGAGTGAATTAGGTATCCATGTAGGAGGTTACAAGAGCATATCTATAGAGCGATTGCCGTGTATTCGATATATCCAAAATCGCATGGATAACATGAATCAGGGACGGCGACATTCAAGATGCACGGTCAGAGCGGAAAGGCGTTTCAGCTCAATGAAGTAGTACAAGATCAAGATCACTGACACCACACTCATGCTCGCTAATTCTCCTCACTGATCGCTACTCACTGCTCTTTCGTTGAGAAGAGGCGTGGCAAATGCGATACACTGAGCTGGTTCAACGAGGGGCTGGAACCTGGTATCTGAACTTGTAATTACGATTGGCAGAGCGCCGAGGCGCCACTGAGCACTGAACGACGCACGGACCATTTGTCGATATTCAGCGCACAGACCTGGATGACAGTGTGTGCGCTGTGCGCTGCCTCGTGGCTCGTGGCTCGTGAATGATGACAGCGCTGAAGATCATCTTCATCCCCTCGTGCATCCTCATTCTCTTCTATCTTTTCTTCCATCCTACATCGTATTTTCTCTCCTCCTTATTCTCTGTCACTCCCCTGCCCTCCTCCACCAGCCACCGCCTACATACACATCCCCTCATAAGACCTAGCGTAAGCGCACACTCCCTCCCCTGCTCTCACATTCACCACTGACAACACATACTCTCGTCAGCCTCGATATGTCCGAGAGAAAACACTTTCACACGGCTCTTCCGCATCCTGCGATTGCCGCCGCTGAGCATAGACGGACTCATCCAAAAGAGCAGCGTCAGCCGCGCTCTGTCTCTTCAACCCATGCCTATCCCCAAGAAGCTCAATTCCGCCGCAGTAATAATATTGAAGGACCTGACAGCCAGCACTATCCTAGCCATCACGGTCATCAAGGAGACCACGACTTCCAGGTCCACTCGCCACGCTCCCAAGGCTTCTTGAGCGGGAACCAGTCTGGTGCTGACCCGCTAGTGTCGATGCATCAATCCCAACAGCCCAAGTCGGGCCGGGATGATATCATCAAAACTGTACAAGAAATCAAGGTCAGTCTTTCCTCGGCCCTCATATACAGCAGCCTTCTCTTGCTAACATTCATCTCGTACAGGACTGCGAAGAAGGGTGGCAAGCTGCGACCGTGAGTAACAAAGACATCCTCCTTATCGTCGTCCAAGCTTGGATGTTGGATGTTCCCACTATACACGTCGGGATTTGTGCTGACGAGAGAACAGGATCGAGCACAGTCTCACCATTATCATCCAAACGAATCATCGAAGTCGTCAGCAGCCGCTGAAGCACACGAGAAGTCGGTGAGTATCGATATTCTGCCACTCCCAATGTATCCGCTGATGGCAAACTCCCTTGCTCGCTCTCAGACTCATATTCGGTCTCACAGTGACGCTACCTGGCATTCACAAGAGAAGGGTGCTTCCGCTGGTCCCCGTGCACCTAGCGCTGTACACCACCCTGATACAAGCGATGTAAGTCCTTCGCCGCTCGCCGCTTCGTCCTATCATATTTCATCTAACCATGAGCATTTTTTGCGTATAGCGCCGAAGCAAGCATTTTGGTCCTCGTCCTTCCCATGCGTCACGAAATGTCCATGAACACGGTATCAGCAGTACGCAAGTACCGCCACCCTCCTCGCCACTAAGCAGGTCCGTCCATCCAACTGGACTTGTAGCAACATCTCCACCATCTCATTTGAACTCACCACAAGCCAGTGCAGCTCGATTCTTCAACCATTCAACTGGACTAGCCCTCAAGAAGAGCAAGGAGAATACACCTCCGAGCACGTCCGCTCCCATCCACCCTCACCAAGGCTTGGCCGGACCTCGATCAAGAAATCATCTTACTGATGAATACAGTCTCACTGATCGCTATCGAGACTCAAACCACGTAGCAGTGTCTAACAGTAGGCAGTGGGGCAGAAGTTCCCAAGAGGATGCCGGCCGCTTTGACAATGCTTCGACTGTCCCCACAGCTGTTGGCCTTGCTACGGCCTTGCCAGCTTCGCCTGCACATCCCAGTACTCCATGGGACGCAGAGCCCACTCCAAGCTCTTGGCAGAAAGATGCTCAATTGCGGGAGTGGGCTGAATCGGTACCAGCCCATGCGACTCCGACGACTGGTCCAAAAACGTTCAGTGCCCAGAACGACCACGTTCCTGCTCCGTTGGACGGAAACAGCACACCCTCACCGAGAAACAGTATCGTCAAGCTCCCCGACCCTCAAATTTTCTTCTACTCGGAAGACGATGCTGTCGCGGCTTCCACTCCCGCCTTGACTCACCGTGGTGGCACACCGCCTGAGTCCGATGACGTGAAGCTGGCCATTGCGAAAAATGGAGCAACGCTTCCTTCTCACCCTGAAAGCGCCCCAACGATACTCTCAGTCACCGTGGGTTCAACCGGAGAGCCAGCGGAGACTCCTTCTGCCCAAGGCGGTAACCAAGAAGAGCAACGGACAAACAGACCAAGACGTCGAAATGCGCGCTCCCACTATGGCAGCTGGGAGGACGAGCGCGACCCAGAGATGTGGTGGAAACGATCACCTCACCCTATGTACAGTCCCAATTTTGCTGCTCGACGGCTTCTGGTCGAGTGAGTGTTCTATCGTTGAACAGAGCTGCAATCTCACGATGCAACAGGTTTCCGTTCCCACTGAGAGTTGAGACCATCAAGCCGGCACTTGTTCAACACTTTTCCCGCTATGGTACAGTCAGGGCGGCGTGAGTTGTCTCACTCATCTACTGTAGAGGTTTCCCATCTGATGCAGGCGTAGCTTTCGCTACGAAGCCAATGGAGATAGCTGCGAGAAGGGTCTCGTGGTATTCCAAGTAGGTTTTCAAGCGATAAAGATAAAACGCAAGCACGCTGGCTGAACTTCTGCCAAGGATGTAAGGAGTGTTCAAGAATGCCTGACAGACCCCTTTGTCCATCAATGCCGCTTCCAGTCAGCACCGCACGTAGCACCGACCGTATTCGATATTGTCGTCAGCCATGCCAAGCCCAATTTACTCAGCAGGACAGTCTTCATCAAGATTATCGGATCTCGCTCCGATGCAGTGCCAAGTCCTATAGTTCCCAAGAACCCTTCGCAACGACCACATACATTCCGATCGGACAGGCTGCCATCATGTGTCAAGATCGATGCGATGCCAATGAGGAGCCGTGATGGCTACCAAATCAATTGGATGCCTCGCGTCAGAGTGGGTGATGCCAGTGTGCAGTCACATTGGGCTGCTGCCAAGTTACACACGGGTAGAGAAGCTAGACAAATCGGCGAGGAAGACCTATCATCCGGAGTCTTGGAGCAAGATGTGAGTGGGGCAAGGCGTCTGATATGATGCGTACGACTAAGCGACTTAAACTTGACTAGTTCGTGCCACGGCTCTGTAACTACTTTGCAGAAATATGCGATATCTATCCTCCTACTTCTCGTGATCAGGGCTGGCTCGTTTCTGTGGGCGCACCTATGGATGGGCGGAATCTTATGGCTGTAAGTGGTAACTTTGATCTACCAACTGCCGCTGACTTTAATCAGGAGCTCTCCAAGATCCCGGGGATCTTCACACGCTGGGCAAACGAGATGGACGGCCACTACCCGTTAGATGGTCCGGTGACAGTCCTCGAATTTGTTGGCGAACCGCCATCGCCACTGTCCAGACTCAGGGCCGAAATGACTGGTTTGTCACGATCACACAATCAAGTTGCAAACGAAGCACTTAGTTCATCCGCTCCCTACAATTGTCCAACTCCTGTCATCGGGCCCGCGCCTACTGCTGCGCCTGCCACAGTGCCTGCTTTCTTCCCAATGTTGCAATATACTGTGCCAATGCCCGCGTATGGACCAACCTCGCCACAACAAGGCCGACCGGTCGGTGTTTGGCCCACAACAACTCCAGTTGGGGCTTATCAAGTTCCGCCGCCTCACCCATCGGCGGTGTACGGCCCAGAAGTGACTCAGAGTCACCAACCCGCCCAAATGTACCCATTGCCAGTCTGTCATTTCAATCACTTTTTGGGAAACAGGCTAAATCAATCTTTTCAGATACTCTGCGCTACGTGGGGTATAGGATACACATCGCACGTGCCAAATTGCGTGCCTCCTTATGGATTTCAAGCCCAAGCACCAGCTACTGTGCCACCACCCACAAGCCCGGTGCCAAACACAGATCCGCCATTTCCGCCTGCACCGCCCTCGAAGTTGGGCCCACTGCCACATGCGTCCCCAATTGCCCAAGATATCCCTAAGCCTGGTCCGACCCGCCTTCACCCACTGGAGATCCGGCAAGTTGGGGGTATGATGAAAGCCATTTACGATCCAGAGGAACTCAAGGCGTACTGTAATGAAAATGGTATCACTCCGCCGAAGAGTTTGTCTCCTCCTGTCAGCGATAAGGATTACGGAGGAGACAAGGAAGCCAATCTGGCCCATCAGGGCCGATGTGGCGATGATTCGATCACCCGACGGGCTTCCATGGTCGATGCCTTCAATTCTCCCTCCTCGGAAGTCATCAAGCCAACGCATAAGCGTAATTCAAGCGAGACGTCCCCTTCAGGTGCACGCGGTCGCCAACCACTTGCACCTTCCCCCGTCTCTCAGCCAATGACACAAGTTTTGACATCTCAACCTTCTAGAGTATCCACTATGACCGAGACTGTACGAACGGTACCCGTGCCGATCCCGTTCAGTCCAATCCTTCAGCATGATCAAGCTTTGCAGCCTCGCACATTCCACTCTGGTTCACTCGCTCTGCGCTCCCCATCCCAGAGTAATCCCAGTACTGAACTTGAGGAACGTCTCGAACAACAAGAGCCTGTCCCTCTTGCTAGACGACGTGCAGATAGATACCAAGGACGGGGAGTAGAATTTAGACCCCCTTCTCCTGTCAATCCGCATCACGGTGGATGGTGATAAATTCAACATTGCGGGAGAACGATGTCTCAAAGGTAGGGATTTGGATCATGCTGGATTTATCGCGCGAATGAAGCTTCGCGTGAAAGTCGCCTTGTCTCAAAAAGATACAGTAGAAGTAATACCCGGCTCGAAACCATATGCCGTCCGAGTGGACTTATCGGTCGATACCTGTAAACAAAGAGTTCAGCAGAATCAGACGAACGGCACGAGCGGCAGGAGTGTACATAGCGATAACAGAGAGCCCCAAAGGTAATAGATAGGACTCGTAGTGTACAGTAGAAAGATTGAAGCGAGTTATATGATGAACGTGTATATATGAACAATTGGAGGAGCGGTGACTCACCGAACACCGAACTCCGCTAACCTCCACCTGCATCGTCAATTGGCCATACAACAAACTAATCGACTTCTTCCACTCCTTCTGCTGCTTTATCATCAAAGCAATCAACTGAAATCGCTATTATCTTCTGGCACAGATAGCACAGCACATATCTACCCGCACTCAAACAGGCCGAACGAAACAAACACGATGTGCAAGAAAGTCACCTGCCCAAACGACGGTAAACCCACTTGGTGGGGGTGCGGTGAGTGTTGCGTTATCAATAGTGGGCTCTGAGAGATGCTCGAGACAGGTCTGCGGAGAGTGCGATCATCATGGCTGAAGCACGCTGACTTGACTTATCGCAGGGAGTCATATCGAAATCGTATGTCCTACATCTTACATCTCACGTCTGACATCCCACATCTCTTCTCACCTCTTGGCAACTATGTTTTCGTATCCCAAACTCCTCAGGCTTTCAATCAATACACTGTGCCCCCGTACGAGCTTGAAAGTGCGCTGACTTGATACTCCTTTTGTTTAACATTGCGGAGCAGGCCCTTGCTGGAGTTCCGGAAGGCGAACGATGCACTTGCGAGCACGTCCCGTCGAAAGCTGTTCCGGGGATGTACGAGGTGCCCAAATCGACTACTTAGAGCAAGTAACAGCGCACCAGTATTGATCAAAATCAAGATGGAGTAGAACTTGTGCTTCTCATGACTTTGTCTCGCTCGAGGAAGAGACTTGAGGCTCGTTCGTCTTGCTCGTTGTTTAGGGTTGATGTAGAGTCTCGAATGAATGAATGAATGCAAGCCGATGATTTAACCTCACCGTCTTGAGTCGCTGCTGTAGACTTTATCTGATCTGTGAAGATACTCACACCACCAGACAGGGGAGTCATACAATAAGTGTGTTGGAGCACATGATGACCCCACCTACAAAAAATACCGAATACATATGCGTACATGCTCGTATAGAAGTACACACTCGTCAACTATATCTGATCATTATGATATATGCCCAAACGCAGAATAATCTCAATCCACTAGTAGACGGTTCAAGCGATCACTGCATCAGCCGCGCCAGCCGCAACCGACTTGTTCAGCGTAGTCCAGTCCTCTCCTTTCTCCACATCCGGAGCACCATCATCAACGACCATTCCCCCCTTGGCGACCGAGGAAGCCGTTATACCCATCTCCTCCGCTCGGCCTGGCTTGGTCATTATCACCTCGCCATCTGGTGATACTCGGATATGTCGTAAGAGGTCGAGATGCGATGCGAGCAGGTCTGTCTCTGTGTCAAGCCATGAGTGCATCAGGTGCACGGTCGGGGCGTGCGTTAGGTCCGGTACTTCTGTTATCAGAGCGTCATCGTCAGCAATCTATCCGTATTGACAGTGAGATACTTTCAACAGACGAAGTGAATGAGGTATGGTGTTCGATGAAAGCAACAGGTCTCACTCACCCATACCCGTTTCGTACTCTCTTCGATCCCGTCTTCTTAGCTCTTCCAAGTCCATCTGTTCTTTAGCTTTAGGTCTTCCCGGTCTTCTCTCAGCAGCCAACTCGTCTATTCTCGCATCATGCCGAGCCACATATACGTCTGATATTAATGCTCGAAGGGATGCGAGCGAGAGTGCGTTCGGTGACGATAGTGAGTAGAGAAAGAACAAAGGGCGTTGTACTGCGAGTCAAACCGGATTAGCACTCGTTCTTCTTTCACTTGCAATGACAGAGTGGGTGAGGCAAGACGTACACTTTGAATCGGCATGATCCCGAGTTTGTTTCCTCTGCGAGTGCAGTTTCACCGTACGCAGATTCGCTCGTGTCACTTGTCCAGCTACGACATCACATTTCATTAGCCAAATTACAATACGTTATAGATTCCCTGGCAAGTCAGAAGGAGAACCCACCTTTTCTAGATCCCGGATGAAGCTTGTCCTTGCCCTTGATCGTCTTCGTGGTGATCTTACGATTGCCCATGATTCGCACTGCTTGATTGGTATGCTATCTGATATAGGAAGAGATGATAATGCTAGGTATAGAGAGAAAGTAGTGCCCATAGTCAACGTAAATATGCTGGTGGACATGCATCTTTCGGAAATTTTATATGGTGGGGATAAACAAGGTATTCAACTAGCAACGGTTACAGACTGAAAAAGTCAAACGTCTACTTCACACATTGCACCGGCCGAAAAGTCAGCTTTCCACACTTATAACATCGCTCAACAAAACAGCTTCAAAAGGCCTACTCTTAAGCTCCGACTCGGCCAACCTCCCACACCATCCCCTCCCTTCACTGACTCCTTACCGTTCCCGGAGCTCGTCTCACCATGCACCTTCCCCGGCAGCTTAGGACTCTCGCAGCCTCTGGGTCGAGGTCGGTCCCCGGTCGGTGAGTCACTCATTGTCTATCAGTATAACTATGTATGACCAGCACACTGACATGGTCGATGTTCGTAGATCATCCGTGACACACATATCCCGGATAAGCTCGAAAGGAGCCCATTCTCAAGCTGCTGCAGCTGCAAAACCTGCCCGTTCAGACGAAATATTAGCCATACCTAGCGACGCTCTGAAATCCTTTACGGCTTCCTCAACCTCTGCAACACCCCCACGACCTCGTCTTCCTGATCAATCCAGCTTCTTCAGCTCATCTCGACCTAAGCCTTCATCTCCCTTACCCCCGACTCCCACAGCCTTGCGCGAGGAGCATGCGTTCAACAGGCTGAACATTCTGTTAGCGCTACCTCCTTCTGAGCGGGACGCCAAGCTCGCAGGAGAGGTGTGGCTTCGCTATCGATCACTCAGCCCTGCATTCCGACGCTCACTCGATATCGAGACAATGCAAAATGTCTTTCGCTGTATCCTGCCCAACGGTCTGCACGTCAGACAACTAGTAGGATCAAGGGAGAACCTCCACTCTAGGCAGATCTCGAAGAGGGCAGAAGTGCACCGCCAATTAGGAGAGAAATGGGAAAGACGTCTGAGGATTATAGCAGCGGACATGATGGCGACGGCACCGGATCAGATCGACTTACGGATATTTGTCCCTGCTTTGAGGAAATTGGCTTTTGTTGGCGAGAAGTCCGGTTGCGAGGCTATCATCAATGAGATCCAACATCGTTATGCCGGTACGGACAAGATTAGTCCCAAACTCCTCCGACAAATGTATAATGTAGGCTTGAAGAGCGTCTCCCAGTGGCTCGACCTCAACAGTCATAGGTGGAGACACGCTCAAGCTGAAATCACCGAAGCGATTGAAACGACCAAGCGCCTCGTTATCGCCATACAAACCGCTGGCAGTACACCATCACCATTCACCGCCAAAACATTGCTTAGTACAGCAAGGCACGTCTCAAACACCTCGGAAGACCCTCACACCAGGGCTGCTTTCGACCGCTTGACCGAAGTCATACTCAAAGATGGATTCGGTGTTGACTTGAATGGTATCGCCTGGGAGTCAAATGCGGTGAGAAATAGCGAGACGGCCCGATTAGCTGTCATCCATCACCTTGGGAGGAAGGGCAAGCTCTATCATATGCTGGCCGCGTTCGACGCCATGTATCCTGGCACAACATCGAGCCTTCCGACTTCATTAGCAGTATCAACGAGACAGTCTGCGGAAGAGGAAGAGATGATTCCTACCCTGTCGGCGATGTTGGCGGCAGAAAAAGCCGAGAGAGCTGGTCGGGGCTGGTTTGGGCGGGGTAAGGAGCCACTGGCGGACTCAGCAATCAGTGAGCTACTCCGTCACTACTTCTTACAACCAGCGGGCTTTTGACTAACCGCAATCCCAGCATCGACATTAGAGGCACAAGCATCGACATCAGCATCATCATCCTCAAGCGATATCCCTCAGCAAGCGCGCACGTTTGCAGACTTCCTTTCACCTATACCTACGCCCTTGGAGCTCAGATCTCGCATCGGGCAGCTCACCGACGAACAACTAGAGCACATCGCACAGCCTTCAGGATCCCCAATCTACCGTCCGACAAGGTCAGGCGTACCTGACGACTCGACTGTGGTTGCCATGTTACGACATACTTGGCTGGCGAAGAAGGAGGTGAATCGAAACGATACGGCATATAAGGAGATCGCAACCCACGCGCTTCAACTTGCCGTGCGGGCCGCACATGCGGAGCAAGCACGATGGCTTGGCGACGTCTTCGCTGTCGGCCAGTTATCAGTTGATGCAAGTGAGATCAACATCGAACCGCCAGCAATCAGAGTCCACCCGCATTGGTTCTCAGCTGCTTGGCGGACGGCTAGGTCTTCAAGCACTCAACAACGAAGAGGGGGACATTGGCACTCTTACATTTCGTCCTTACTGGAAGACAGTTTGCACCGACTTCAGCAAGAGAAAATGATCCTCACTGAGGCTTTATCACGGCTTGATGGCGCGAAGCCAGTAACAGCAGCTTCTTCGGACGAAGCGAGTTCAACGGAGGAGGTGCAGCAGACACAGCAAGTCAAGGATACCGCGACAGCTACTCAGGATTCTCGAGTAACGCACTTGCAAAACCAGCTAGAGCGATTATTGCTTACTCAAGGTGACCTGGAGGAGATCCAAGCTACGATCGCTCAGCAAGTGCATGTGACGCTGGAGAGAAGAAATAAGTGGAGACAACTGGCTAGACTGCGACATGAGGAGGAAATGGAGAGGATTGCTATGCTGCCGAAAAAGGCTAGGCGGGGAGGAGTGAGATCATTGAGCAGAGACGAGATAGTGGAGTCGAGAGCAGAGACACAGGCGGCCAAGTGGGACGGTCAGGTGCAGGTGCAGGGGCAGGTGGCGCTTGCATAAACTGCTTGTACTAGCATGGTCATAGCATATGCATCAATTGTAGCATCTACAGGCAAGTGCCCAACAATGCATCGACCTGGTCAAAAGACGATCGAGTACACGTGAGGACCACGTTTTTACTTCCACGCGCCCGTTCTCGTTGCATGTCCACTTGATCCTTCAACACCAACACCCATAAGTTGGATGTCATAAAGAGCTTTCAACACCGATATACTCGGCGTCAACCCGTCAGAGTCTCCCCATAGGACTGCATCTTCTTACAAGAGCGCGGACAAGGTGCTCTCAGGAGATCACAAAAGGCACTTCGACTTTGAGGACCTTTTATCGACTGCGCCAATCGCACCTTCGAACTTGGACTGGTGACATCACATTGCAAGAGGTCCGGTCCAACAGCTATCACGACTCACGACACTGCTCGCGAGCACGATGGCTGCGCAACCACAGCCTCTCTCGCATCTCTCTGATCCCGTCTCTTTGTCCAAAATCCAGATCTTGTTAGTGCCCGTTCATTCGGACTCGACAACTTCGGTCTCCAGTGAAGTCGACACGCTCACTGCGCCAATATACGATTTTTGGACAGGACTCATCAAGCGATATCAGACTTTACGAGGAGATGAGCTCGCCCGACCTAAATCATCAGCTGGCTCGGGGGCAGGTAGCCGATCACGAAGTGCGGGTGGTTCAGGTGCGGAGGGGAGGATGAGGTTTTTCCCGTCCTCTAGCAGCTCTACGACTGGAGGAGGGGTGAATGGAGGAAGTGTCTCTATTCCTAATGGAGCAGGAAACAGGAATGTCCACCTCGCGTATCCCTCGAATCCACCAGCAAAACATCTCTATCCTCTTAGCCTGCTGAGACTTTCCAGCTTCCCTCTCGTTGTCATTGGCATAACCATCAATGACGGAACGTCCACTGCTTCTGGAGCCTCTGGATCTAGCGCGAACAAAAACAGCGCTAAAGGATATACTCTCAATGGTGGCGATGTCGACGAGGAAGAGAGCGGTGATCTCGGCGAGGTCCCGACACCGACACTGCCCACAGTCTATTCGGAAGATCACCATATCCCAGCACCGCCCAAACGCCCTTCTAATCATAGGCGGAATAGGAAACAGATGTTTGACGAAACTCTCGAAGAGCTCTTCCCTACGACGTCCCCTTTCCCTTTGGTGAAACGATTACTAGTCGTGCCGCCCTTCGTGCCCAGAAACCCGACTTCGCCAAGGAAACATTCGTCATCAGCTCAAAAGGCGGAAGGAGGATATGAGAGTGCAGCAGAAGGCGAAGAAAGAGATGTGCGAGTAGCTCCGCCTGAAGGTGCTGAGGCGTGGGTAGGAAGTGTACTGGGCGAAGTTGTCGGAGACCTTTTGGGCGAGCTGGCAGATATTGTGAGTACTGCTCTGCTCGGATACTTAGGCTTGACGCAGGAATTGAAGCTGATGTAATTTTAGGCAACTGCCCTCGAAACGCCCCAGGGCCTTAACACCCTCTCAGCTACGCTTTTGCCCTCACTTACATCAACACTCCCGGAATCATACCTGGAAGACTTCGCGTCTGCATCTCGGGAATCATTAGACAGTTCTGGACCAGCCAGTACTTCCAATCCGATATCTCGTCCACCACGCCAATCCATAGATGGTTTAGGGGCGATGGGCATCTCTCTCACTCGCGCTCTCACGCCCGGAGGTAGACCGACGTCGATTCAACCTGCCTCTTTACCGCCAATACAGACTACATCCATCTCTCCTGGTCCACAACCTACACAATCCGCTTCTTCAAATCCTTTCAGACGATCCACCGCCCTCACTTCCCCTTTCACACGCTCGACTTCAGCGGCATCAGCATCATCTACCACCTCTGCTTCTTCTCCCGTAGCCAACACAGCACCCAGATATACTTCCGCTCCACTGACGGGCGTGGCAGGTGGAAGACTGCTAAAAGTGTTCGGTGACATGTATCTCCTCGCTGGCATGTATTCGGACGCTATCAAGTGTTATGAAGATGGCGCAGAGAGAGCGAGAAGTGTTGGCGATGTCCTCTGGGAAGCGATGGCGAGGGAAGGTAGAGCTGTAGCAGGCATTGGAGAAGCCTGGGAAGCGAGGGATGGCTCGGTACGTCCAGCTAATGATTCTGCATGTATACAAGAGCTGATAACGAATATCGCAGACCGCCGCTCAACCGTTCACGAACTCGCCGATAGCTGTCGAGATCATCTCCCATTACTTCTCAGCACTCGCGTGTTTATCTCAAGCACCGCTGCCCTACCCACCAACAATCCTTTCGCCGTCGCCACAAGCCATCTCCGGCTCACTCTCCATCCCGGCTCCAACCGCCTCTAGTCCCACAAGCATAGGTACAGGTGAAGGCTTATTAGCATACCTTCATACTGGATTATCATTGCGGATAAGCTATTTCCACCTGCTCATCTGGGCTGCTGGAGGGTGGGGATCTATCGCTCTTTCCTCGTTGATAACACATACGCTTCCTCGCTCATACCCTCTGCCGATATCAACGCACCAATCTGGCGATCAGCAGGCTCGACGCAAACGGAATCGCATTCTTGGGTTCCTAACAGCTCAATCGCAACTCACACGGTTGTCGATACTGTCACATGCGGAGCAAGCATTGGCGCCTCATCACAGAGCAATGACCAAAACAGAGCAGCTCGCCGTTTATGTTGAAGTGGCATGGATATCACGCTGGCTGGGCTTACTACGCAAGGAGGCTGCGTGTACTCGTGAAATCGTCAAGCGCTTAGCCATCATGGTCGTTGAAGGGCGTGAAGAGACGCGACGTCTTGGCGTAGGGGGATTCCCGTCGAGATCTACTAGATCACTGGTGTCGTCCATTTCGGCGGAGAACAACGCGGACGCAGCTGCTGCCGTCGGTCTAGGGCTGGGTATGCCTGTCCCTACCGCCATCACACCGTCACAAGCTGTAGCGGTCAGACGGAGAGAATCAACTGAAGGAAATACCGGCATAATAGCGCTTTTTGAGAACAACTGCGATACACTTGGCATCGATCTACTCTCTTCTGATCCCGGTCATTCTCCCAACTATCGTCTTTCGATACAATCTATCCCGGAAGGTGGCGATCAAGATACTGTCTCTTCATCAATGATAAGAAAGTTTGGCTGGCCGGAACTCCAAGTGGAAATGATGAAGGAGGGCATTGCTGTCGCCGAAGCGCTCCCCGATCACGCTACTATCGTTCGTTTGGCTCTCTCGACGCTCAAGGGCTTGCACGGATATCTCAATCCTCAAAGTCAAGGGATGTTGAGCAAGATGTATGCTTCTGCTTTGGCTACTGTCAGGAGGAGAGGCCTAGAATTCGGGGGCGTACCCTGGTGGATCCCTGGAAAGATGGTACTGAGTCTTGAAGTTGCGAGGTATGTCCAATGATTCACCTTTGCTTTCTGCAATGCCTTGCGTCGTGGCTGACAATCATCTCGCTCTTAGCTTAGTGCCAAATCGCCTGCCAATCGAGCATTCTCCCGAAGAGATCGTCGTTCAACAAGGCAAGAGAGATCCATTCTTGTACAATCCTCGACTGAAAGCCGCCGAGGCTGGCCAGGTGAGATGATCGGCAGTCTACGTGTCGGTGCAAAAATTCTGACTTCGAGTGATAGACTGTTCTAGTGGCGAATGAGCAGGTGGACATTTTCGTGACTATCCGAAATCCGTTTACATTTGATCTCGAAATTGGAGACTTGTCAATCCTGTAAGCATATTCTACGCTTCGTGAGGACGGGAAACCACGCTGACGCGCAGCGTCGTATAGAACATCGGGAGTGCCCTTCGTCACTTCTCCCTTACCCTTGACACTCCCCGCCTCATCTATCCAGACTGTTCGCGTAGTTGGAAACGCTCCTTCAGCCGGTATGATGCAAATCAAAGGGGTATCTATCCGTTTAGTAGATGGCGCAAGTACCGATTTCCTCCTCCCCATCATTGACACAGTGGACAAACACAAGCGGGACAAGCGGAGGTCCCGAATAGCTGGGGAGATAAGTAAAGCCAAGAGGTCTGGCCTAGATGCGCGCTATGCGACGCCGAGATTGGGCGATACGGGGCTCAAGGAGGCTCACGAGGGAACAGAGAAATGGCTAGAGTGCAAAGTCGTCAACGAACAGCCCTTGGCTTGGATCAAAAGGACAAGTCTGACACATGGGACAGTCATGCTGTATAACGGTGAAACGTAAGTTTCTGATCCTCAGCCGTTCCCTCCCTGTGAAGCTAGCTGAAGAAGGTTTCTGTAAGCTCGACAATTCGCATTACGCTCGAGAACAGCTCCTCAATACCGATCGATTTCGTCAAGCTATCATTCGACGATACGACGTCCCGCGACGCACAACATGCGATTCAAGAAGGGGAGCTATCCCCCGAACATGCGTATGAAGTGGAATGGGATCAGCTCAATAGGCCTGTCTTCACTTGGGAGAAGGAAGACGGGGATGTCATTGTGCCTCCTGGGGGCAGGACGACCCTATCTGTTCGGTGTCTCGGTAAAGTTGGCTGGTAGGTCGCTTTCTGATTCTAATCTTGAGACAGTATTCTGATGAAAACTCGCTTGCGCGTAGTACGGACGGTACGATCCGTATCGATTATGGCTATGTTAATCGGTCGACCACACCATCTGCTAATACTGACGATGATGTGGTCGAGGAGTCGGGCAACAACACTACCAACGCCTTCCACACGAGACAGATCACTTTCCCAGTCCTCTTCACGGTGTATCACACTATCGAATCCCATTCTCTCGACCTGGTCAGGTTAGGCAACGAGTCCGCCTTGCCGCAACTATCCAGCCAAGACAGTGACACGGACGCTGTTGCTGTGGACAAGGATTCTGGGGCGGGATCGGAAGAAGCTCTGAGACATGCTTTACAGGTAGAGAGCGATGAAGATCACTGCCTTGTCTCACTCAGTGTGAGGAATGTCTACGGGGTACCATTCGAAGTCTCTCTGATCAGGAAGGATGAAGGTATGTTAGCAATCAGTCACACTTTAGCAACGGCTTAGTTGACGCTCGTTCTTGTCTCTCAGCAGAGACTCCTCTGTTGTGTCCCCGACTCGTCCCACCGGGTGCTACAGAACGGTAAGCTGCCATCTCACACGTAACAAGCTATTGGTGTACTGACTCTGATAAATTATACCAGCTTAATGCTCCCTCTTCCACGCCGGTCGATTCCTCAGGACATGCTTGATCGCCCAATCCCATCATTGTCCCAGCGTCAATATATCGTCGATAAGGAGCAAAAATCTCCTGCTCGCTTGAAATCCGAACGAGAGATGTTCTGGTATCGCGAGGAGCTGCTGAGTCTCATTGACGTGGGATGGCAGGAGGTGAGTCCGTCTTCGCCCGTCGAGTGATACCTCCAGTGCACATAACGTAGAGCACGCTGACATTGTTCATTGCATTCGTGTTTTGTAGCCCGGTTCGCTCCGCCGCGGAACATTGAGTCTCCGAGGGCAGTTCTTCCCTCCTGAATTAGTAAATGTCTTCCGATCAGACGGTATCGACGTGCGCGTCATCGTGCGGTCTCGCAGTAATGAGAACGCAAAGGACATCAAGGCATTGGACTTTGTCGACGTCGTTGTGGAAGTCGTAAACCGGCTAGGTACGTTAAACACTTTTCGCTAGTCCTGTCACCCTGTCTTGGAATTTTCGCCTTTCTATGTCTGTTGTCTGGTATCTAGGAGATAAGTATTAGGCTCACAGACAAGTTGAATACAGATTTCCCTTTCAGACCCTATGTCCACTTGGAACCCCTCCCGTCCTCGGCGACAGATACATCATGGTCCGCCCCACTCGCCCCACCATCATCACAAAGTCGAAGACCCATCTCAACTCTCAATCCCCACCATCAACAGCAGCAACAGACAAAGAACGTTTTGCTCGATGGTCTCAATGGCGATTTACTCCCTCTTCTGAAACCTAATGATAAAGGCATCTTCATCGTTGGCGCCACTTTCTTAGTTGCTGGATCATATGGGTTCAGAGCTGCTGTTGAAGAAGTCAGAGATCGGGTAGAAGACGTTGAACAAGTCGATAAAGAAGTCAACGTCTTCTTCTCCCCTGTATTGCATGTTCAAGTGTCGTAGACGATGCATAGACCGACACTATTGTCACTTCATACTTCAATGCATAAATATGAGCTTCTTGTGATGTTGGAGATGTTGGAGATGTTGGAGATGTTGGAGATGTTGGAGACGAATGCATTGTCGCACTTCGACTCTACATTATATACTCATACAATGGCAACACATATACCGCATATGATAACGGTAAGAGGGACATGAAGCTTGCTCCACAACAATCGCCTGACTCTTCAACACGCTCTAAGAGACAGATTGCGAGCTTCGCTGATATCATCTCGCCAAGACGCCTCCGCCACGTACGGACTGGTACTTCGCCAAACACGACTTGAGATCTCCGTATCGCTGCGTCTTGTCCGTAGAGTCGGGCACTAATGGGTATATCCAGATTGTCAGTCACGTCGCCATCACTATCGCGCCTGGATTACTCCTTTGCGACAGACGTAGTGCGTTGTTCTCAGCAAAGGTATCGAAAGGAACTCACGCCAAGCTCCGTTGTTGATGATCAATACTTTCATCTTTGGGTGATATTCTAGTCCGGTCAGGAGTTTCGGCGTGATGAGGAAATACCTTGAGTGAGTGATAGGTAAGTCAGCAACATGTGTCTACTCAAGCGATAACTCAAGCGATGATGATTGAAGAGCTCATATTGCCAGACCAAAAGACAATACTCACTGTCCCGCATCCGTATCGCAAGTCACTTCGACCAACTGATTATGAACGTTTCGCTCCGCACGTTGGTCCATACCCTGCAAAGCGACACAGACTGATATCAGCTACCTTCTCGAATATATGGTCATCAGTCGGGCCACGTAACAAACCTGATTGATTTCATCGACTAGCGCGAAGGGTGTTCGAGACATCTCGGACAAACTCATGAGATAGGTCACTGTCGCTAATGACCGTTCCTGTATACAGAAGGATCTCCATTAGCTTGAAGCACATTACAATGTGGGAATACGTCACTCACACCTCCGGATTGATGGGATCCAGTTAAGATGGCCAGATTGTCTTCATCACGATAACTGACGAGAATCTCAATTCCCCATGCTGCAAAGTCACCTTCGACCCGGCGTATCCGTACTTCGCCTTGACATTTGACACCTGGAATAGGGGAAATAGTCAGTACGACTTCACTCTATTATCTGCCGGCGAGGGAAGTAACAGGCTCGAACAACATGGAAATCTCTGTAGCGGAAACACATACGTTGGAAAGCCGACGAGAACTTTGCGCTGACTGCTTGGACAAGCGTTTCAAGGGCGGGATCGAACATGTCCTATGGACCGACAACAATCTCAGCATACAGCTTCAAG
This sequence comes from Cryptococcus sp. GC_Crypt_6, assembly GCA_026538315.1. Classification (NCBI taxonomy): domain Eukaryota; kingdom Fungi; phylum Basidiomycota; class Tremellomycetes; order Tremellales; family Cryptococcaceae; genus Cryptococcus; species Cryptococcus sp. GC_Crypt_6. The sequence goes on along the minus strand of JALPBY010000004.1, from coordinate 189,121 downwards.
CGACAAAGATGAAAGCGGAAGCTGAACACACCAGAGTCTTTTTGATCTCTCTTCTGATCTGGCTCAAGTCCGCCTCTTCGGCAGTGCAAGTCGCTTTGGCACTTTCCAGCTATTGTTCGAGCGGTATTTGTCAGGAGACATTCCTCTCTCTGTTTGGCACTATCTGATCAGCCCACCTGTCGAGTTAAATGTTCCCAGCGCGCCACAACATTTGCTGGTATATCTGCAGCCAACTCCAATTGGGCCCGAACACGCTCCAAGTCCTCTCGCGCTTGCTCGGATGAAAGGCCTTCCACCTGTGGCAACACATTGCGTCAGTGTGAAATCTATCAGACGAAATATCGAGATTGGCGCAAGGCTCACTTTCGAACGTTCGGTGACTGCATCTTTGACGAAGCGCGGCGCATCCTGAATCCTGGCCTTGATCTGCTCCCATTTGTTCGCAGTAGCGAGCTTGACAATGTTGTAGCGCTCCCTCGCTGCGAGTGCGACCCGAGTCAGCACGTTCCAGATGAGAGGACTTCCACCATAGCAATCATGCTCCAGTGAAGACCGGCAGTGGGAAGTACGAAACGACATCGACCGTAAGAGGTTCTATAACTCACCTTCTGTGAAAGCAGCTTGGACCGTCTCAGACTCTTCGTTACCCGCTTGAAGTCTTTGCCCGGTCGCAGCCAGATTGACTGATGCTTGTAACACTCCAAAAGCGGCAGTGATAGCATCCTCGCATTCCATAATGGCTTCTTTACAAGCGACCTGCGGGTCATCATCGAGCCGTAATTAGCCTCGTCTGTGCGTTGCCCAGCGCAGCATCAGTCCGACTGACGTACCTGATGTGCTTGAACAGGTGCCATGCGGGCTTTGGCGTATTTAAGCTTCTCCTTCTTCAGCCTATCGCGCTGAAGATCTGCTGGCGGTTCTCTCTCAAGGGCATCTAGCTTTTTCTTGAAACTCTCTGCAAGCTCATGATATCAGCGGCGGAAAACAGTGCATTGACGATCCCGCTGCGACTCACCCTTATCGTTGAGAGCGCGATTGTACCGCCTAGCCTTGTCCTTCAAGTCCTGTAGCTCGCCATCGATACCGCGCTGTTTTCAGATATCAGCGCGACTCCGCTTTATCTTCGGTGAGATACGCCGAGTACGTACGATTCCACCCTTCAGCTCGTTCAAACCCTTACCAATTCGGCCCATCTTGGTTCGCAATTCGGCATGTGGAGCTTCCCGATCAAATTTCGTCTGCTTCTTTCTCGCGATCTCCTCAACAGTCCGCTTGACTGCGTCACTGTCAACTGAAAACGGGTCACGATCAGCTTTGCTGCCCAAAGACTAAGTGCGACTTGATTGCAAAACCGAAACTTACCAACGAGGTTGAAGGCTCTTGCGGGGATCTTTTGTTCCGTTCGTTCGAGAAAGTCTCTTCGACCATAACTTGATTGACTTGCACGAGTGATGTCATCCTTCGTGACCCATGTTCGCACACCAAGCCGAGCGAGCTGACTCGTATCGACCTCTTTGCCTGAGCGTTGGGTGACCACCTGTGAAATGATTGTCAGTCATTAATGTTCAGGAGCTAGCAAATGTTGAAACTAACGGTTGTGTGCAGTTTGGAGGCTTGGCACAGGAATGCAATGACTGCTGGAGGGGCTTCGACGTAGTCTATCGCATATCCATCAAAGCCCATTTCTTGGATCTATGTGCCACGTTCTATCAGCTATTGATTGGCAAGGATGAGGAGGTACGGACTCACCCTTTCAATTGCGCATGGCCGTCTCGGATTGACAGAGTCGTGAGTGACGTCTACCTGTGTCAAATACAGGGCGACTTTCCCGCCCTTTTGTCGAGTGCCGTCCGGTTTGATACGTTCGGGATACATTTTACCGTTCAACTCGATGATACGATTGTAGTCTCTCAATGAGGTACAGATGAAAGTCTAAGGGAAATCAGATCAGCTCAGTATTCTGTTGACCTGCTCTGCTCAGTGAAAGCTCACCTTCCTTTGACCCAAGTTGGTGCACTGTTCCACCTGCCACGCGTACTTCTGATCGGGCACGCTGACAGAGATCATTGGCGGTTTCAGGACCTCGCCTTCAAGAGTATGCCCCTCCTTTTCTAACCAATCAAGCATGAATCCGATAGATCCATCGAGGTCCCGGGCAGCATTCTCCTTTTGTTTTTCAACATTTCCGAGGATTCTTTGCCTGTGTACGGAATTCGAGGCCGCTTGTTCATCAGTAGTGGACAATCAGGCGAAATGGGACGCACCGCTGCGAAAGACCTTCAATCTCCCTATCGAGGTCGCGGAACATTTTGCCATTATCGTTATACTCGTCTTGGGCAGCGTCGAACTCATTCGTCTTAAGCCTCACTTTGCTCTGCAGCTCTGCCTAGAAGAAGCAGCGCCGACATACTGTTAGAAGAGTTGCTTCCATTTAGCTCACAAGAGACCTACCTTTTCCCGCGATTTGACTCGAGTTGCCGAGTCCACGTCCTCCCGGGGTTCATCTAAGATAGCTTGAGCTTGCTGGATTCTGTTCCGCAAGGAGGCTTTCTCATTCTCCAAGCGGTCCATTTTGACCCGAAGCTGATTGAGCTGTTCATCGATATCCTTGCCTTTCGTTGCCTATGACCACATAAATGAGTCGTTCAGCTACTGTTGCACATTGCATTCCAGCAAGCGAGGCGCTCACCGCATCGTCACACTTCTCAGTTGCACGACGTATGCCCCGTATCTTGCCTTTGTAGTTGTCCTCGACCAGATGCATCCTTGACTCCGCTTTCTGACTCTTCTTTGTCCAATGCCTAAGCGATATCGTAAGTTCATGATACGAGAGACTACACTTCACGTATCTCACTCATTCAGGTCGCGCAGGGGCTGTCGTCTAGCTTCGACCTTTTCTAGCTGTTTCCGTATCTGGTCCCTTTCTTTTTGGACAATGACTTGCTGCTTCTTCAGCTCCATATGCTCAGCGACCCGAACCAGATGGTCCAGAATTTCAGCCTATGGGAAGAGAGATGCATGAGCACAATGTAATCGCTGGCGACTTTGCGAGCGGAGACTTCACCTCTTTTTCGCGGCCTTCCCGTTCTCGTATATGTTCGACATCGGGTGCGAGGCCGTCGACCTGGGTTTGAAGTCGATCTCGACCAGCAACATGCGTTTCGAAAGCCTAGAGTTCGAGGTGAGTAATAGATCGTACGCCTTTCTGTGAGAATGCACAAGTCGCGTACCGATTGAAGCTCCTTGCCGGCTGCGCCTTTCTCGACGAGCTGCTCATGCCACTTGGTCAATCTTGGGTCGCCTGCCGCTCGCATAGTCTCCTTGAGAACCGTGACTGGAGCCATCTTGGCAAACTCTGCAACTTTATCTTGCGGTAAGAAAGAGCTGCGGAAGTCTGTCGTCAGCTAAATGTGACTCAAATAGGCAATGGGTAGCTCACCATAAGTTGTTGGCTTGTATCCCGCAATTGCGGACCACCTCCAAAACATCTCGTTTGGTTGTTGGCTCGCCTATCAGGTTATTAGCTAGTGCAAAACGTAAAAGGAACACCTGTAGCTCACCATTCAGCCTCCACTCTGATTTCTCGTCCTCCCGATTGAACTTCCTCCAGATTACGATGTTCTTCTTGCCCTGCCGCCCCTTGAGTTCAACCTCAACTATTGCTTCGTCGGCGCCTTGCTTGACATAGGCTTTGAGTTCCTTCGCTCGGCCCATCACCTATGTATAGCGATAAATGTCAGCTGAAGCTTATGAAGATATCATTCCCTATACAGCTGACTATTCGCACCTTTGGAGGGAAACCGAGACCTATAGCGATAGATGCTGCGATGGAACTCTTTCCCGTCCCGTTAGGTCCCAAGATCATATTGAGGTGCGGACCAGGTCGGAACTCGACAAAGTCGTACGTCATGAAGTTGTGCATCTTGATGCGAGTAACAGAGCCGGCGACGTACCTGCGGAAGTACCAAGGGAGCGTAAGACGTATTATAAGCTAAAGCGAACGTGCTATAGTATAGGACCTCCCAACCCACCCATCGCTGCCTCGCTCGTACTCGGGTCTATAGGACGGTCCGGCTGTTTCATCCCCATCAAGCTCGCCGTCAACACCATTTGTGTCCCAATCACTATTGAGTGCATTCAGATCCGCATCGTCGGGATCTGCCGCATGCCTAGTGAGCCTTCTTTTGTTCGGGCTCAACCCATTCGAGCGAGGGTCTTCAGCATCAGAGTCGTCGGACTCGACGACGACTTGCCGTTTGGCAGGCCTCGAGCCCGAGGCTATTTTTGCCATGGCTCAGTCCCCGTCGATGTGTATTGATAATGATGGAGGAGGAAGGTGATTGCATGCGAAAATGGTTGAGGTAGACAAAGACGCGTCTCAAAACACAATCAGCGATATCAATTCCAGGCACCATCCTCATATACTCGTGAAAGATAATAAAAGCACTGATCTGCTTGATCCCGCTGGCTTTTGATTGCCACGTCACAACCTCGTCTTCGATGGTCTCGGAAGGACGACGCTCGAATGACCGGCTTTGTTGGCTCTCTTTTGACGTCGAGGAATCACCTTGCGCCGGCTCTGACATCAGCAGCGCGTTCCATCCACCCTCACTCAACTTCTCGGCCAAACAAACGAGAGCTGCGCTACCACCTCGCGTTTTCTGTTAGCCAGAACTCCGCTTTGTTCGTTGTTTACGCCCATTTCCTTCCTTTTTACGTCGTGGGATGGCGACTGTTCCTTCCCCTCAACATGCATCCTCGTCACAAAACCCCAATTTGGCTGTACCGGCATCATATCATCCGGAACCGCGTCCGCCTCTAGCTCCCGTCCCACTTGTATTCGAACGTATGGACACCCATGCGATCAAGCAGGAACTACACGACGCGTTGGGAGAAGATGGTTTGCCATACTGGAAGGCTTTGAACGGGTATTTGCTCGGTCAGATCGGTAGGGGAGAGCTGGAAGGGATGGTCAGATCGTGGTTCAAGGGGCCCAAAGGTGTGTTCTTGTCCCTATCTCTCACCGCGCGGGGATTAGCAGGACTAACGTCGAATCGATATCAGTCACGCTGCACAACAAATTGCTGCTGTCACTATTACACAATGCTGGCTCAGCACCTCGCCACCAAGCACCAGTCTCATCATCAAATCAAACCAAACGGAAACGCGTGGGATACGATGATCCCGAATTCGATTTGGATGAAGCTACCATCGAGCCCAAAGCGCGAGTGTCGCAATGGGTTATGGGCATGGGTGGCAGAGAACGCGCAAGAGTGCGCAGGGCGGTGCATGGGAAGCAGATGGAGAAGGATGCTGAAGTCGACGCGGACGGTGAGGGCGAACTTCTTGATGGTGAAGCTGGCGACAAGGGGAAGGCCTCCAAATGGTCAACATTTGGAGCCAGTAAGTCTCGCGAGTCAGTTTGCCACAATTCCATGGCTGAATGCTGTTTGTTCTTCAGGCAGCCTCATCCCACCTTTGGCAGTACCGACACGCAGCCTGCCGTCTTCTCAACAATTGTCCTTGCGTTTATCGCAATTTGCCAAAACGCACGATCTGTCTATCGCACCAGACGCTACCAGCGACGTAGGCGAGTTCATGGCTGTGGGCATGGACGCGTATCTAGGAGATATATTCCACGGTGTCGTGCATCTCACAGGGCGTGACAGGCCCGGTGGGGGGACTATCCGCATGCCACCTGGCCGTAGTGTCGTGGAGAACGGCATACCCAATGGACATGTGGAGTCAGACCTGAAGGTAGAACTAGGGTATGGTACAGGCGCAGAGACCGCTGCTGCTAGTGCTCGCGGGGATATGCCAAAGCCGGACATATCGACACTACAGCATCTGTTTGCTTTGAACCCTTCGCTTCACCCACAAGCGTCTCCGACATTACATCGCCTCGCAACATCACATACACTAGGAGAGATCGAATCTACTACACCTCTACCTCCAATTGAGGAACCAGCTCGCGCAAGAGAGATCACATCGACATCGAACGCCGGTCGAGTAGTTGTAGGAGCGGGAAATAGGGCAGAAACAGTCTCCCAAAACTTGCTAGCTACTGGTTTGTTGAAGTTGGACAAGGCTGGGAGACAGAGTGAGCCAGATGGAGGAGAGAAGAAGGAACGAAAGCATACGCTCCACTGGAAGTATGAGGATCCCGCCCTGATCCTTCGTGACGTGTTGGGATAGTTGTACACGCGTGGTGGAGTCAAGAAGAAGTGTTGTAACGTCTTTTGTTCTCAAGCAGTGTAATAATCATGTCGAGCAGGTAGACTTACTTAGTGTCATAGCATCAGCATGGTTGTGGCAGCATGTATCGAATCTAGTCACATGTACAAATGCAATCACGCGAGACCTCAACTCGTGACGTTGTGATGCGAATGCGAACACAAGGAGGTCGATAAATGTAGAGAGTGAGATGAAGAAGAGTAGCGATTATTTGATGTGGTACAGGATCCGCTGAATACCGTGCAGCCATTCAACGTGATGCATTGTAGAGGTGTAGCTGTGCTCTCTGCCCTCGCTAGGAACGAGTGAACAGACAGTCATGCATCCATGCGTGAATGAGACAAATCTGTAAATCGGCTATGAGTTTAGCTGTAGCTGAAAATGGAGGGAGGGAGAACCATCAGATAACAACGGCGAAATCGGTGATATCTTAACTCCGACAACTCTGTACAACCATAGCTGGTATCCCCTTGTAAGCTTTTCATAGTGCCACACTCATTGACTCTCTCGCCTCTTCCCTTGCTTTTGCTGCTTTTGCTTCTGCCCTGCATTGCTTTGCTCTGAGCAGTGAGACTATACTCGCTACGCTGAGCCTTACCGCCTACTGCTACTGCTTGCTACCACTGCTGCTACTCGGTCCTGGATCCAATCTCTAATTCTACAAAGATCAAAAACAGCTTGTCTCTCTTCTTCCATCCGTCAAAAGCCTAATCAATATGGTGAGTCTGCCCTCCTCCTCGCCATCCCCCTTCGCTGCGCCGCGAAGCAATGCATCCAACGATATTAGTGTGAACGGTACTGATTATCTGCTCGTCAATAGGAAGCCACCTCCAACAAGCAGCCCGTCAAGCTCGCCCGTGTCCTCAAGGTGCGTTTTTCAGTCCCATGAATTTCTTAGATTCCAGTATTGGCGGAAGAGATGGGATTGTTGTCTGTCGTTGGCAGAGGAGAAATGGATTTGGGGTTTGAAGGGTTATGATGTTTGGGAGTGATGTTGCGGCCAGGGACCTGGCTTGGGACAAGCACGAGTCCGCACGAAGAGGGAAGGGATACGGCCCGCTGGCGGGAAGATACAACGGGAGAAGCAGAGTGCGCACGTCAGCAAACCAAGCCGTCCCAGACTGTCTTGTGTTGGATGGCGTGCGATCAGTCGGTCAAACCGGATACTGTGCGGAGTCGAGACTCTCAAAGAATCCGTCGGCTGCCAGCTGCTTTCGCTCGTGCTGTACGGGGGTGGTGTTTGACGATGGCCATGTGCATTGTTGTTGATGAGAACGAAGCTGACTTATTGTTATCTTTTCCCATGATTGCTTCTTTGCCGATTCTCTTCAACACCTCATTCTCGCTACTTCTCGGCCCTCTACTCGCATCCCCCAATCGTGCCCTGCCCTGCCCTGCACTCCAACAGGTCCTCGGCCGTACCGGCTCTCGAGGCGGTGTGACCCAAGTCCGCGTCGAGTTCATGGACGACACTTCCCGATCCATCATCCGAAACGTCAAGGGCCCCGTGAGGGTCAACGACATCTTGGCGCTGTTGGAGTCTGAGCGAGAGGCTCGGTGAGTGCAGTCTTTCTGCTTGTCATATGCTATGACAGTGAAGATAGGTTGAGAGGATGGGTCACAATGTTGTGATCTCTGAGTGAAGGGGCGAGATGAAGCGGGATGGGATGGCGGTCGTCGCTATTATTGGCTTGACCTGTCATACGTCTCACTCCATCCGTCTCGCTCAAGTGTCTACCTCTCTGCCTTATCCCATCACTCTCTATTCGCACAAGAATTATGTGCTGACCACCTCTGTAGTCGTCTCCGTTAAACACCGAACACCAATTCGATGGAAATGGAGATTGTGGTGGAGGGATGGACGTGACGCGCACATAGGCATGGGCGCAGGAGCTAGAGGGAGGGGAGCATGTACTCTAGGCTCGCTTTGACGTGATGACATCCGGCTTTGGCTCATATCCACTATCACTGGTTTTGTGCGTTTGCGCGATTGAGTTTCGTGAGGTTGAGGAAGAGCGTTTAGTGAAAATCCTTCTTCCGTGCTGCTTTTTGAGTTGCTCTCGAGTATCTGGGGCGCATCGTTGGTTTATTGAAGTGACAAATGGCGTCGTGCATTGTAACCGTGATTGATCCGCTGCACGCTTCGTACAAGGGCAGACAAGCTATATGTGACAGTCCTAGCGCATGTAAATCAAGTCATGGGAGTATTCAACCTCCACATGGCATGTCCAAGTGGTATTCTGCTCATATACTCATGTGATGATACACTCATACATTGCTCCTTGCACAGGTAATGCCCCACATGTCCATTGATAGGCGTGTACTCTGTTGTGATAAACGTACATGAAGCTTTAAATAGACGGGACGGATCTTCGGCAGTCCACACCGACAACAATCACTCCTCATCACCATTCATGATGGCTGCAGCTGAGAAGATGACTTGGTCATTACCCAAGACGATAGTCGCTCAAAAGGTCTTACCAGACCGTGAGTCTCCATTCTATCTCATCCAGTCAAAGCAGTCTCATTGGTATGAGGAGCACTGAGGCTGACGCTGTTGTAGACTTCACGCCGCCACGAGACGTACTTGGGCAAGACCCGAAGCAGAAAGGTAGACCAACAGAGTCCGATCCCGCGCGTATGGGGATATATGTCTGTCTCCTCGATGGTGAGTCTTGTCACATCCTTTCACGAATCATATACATGAACAATTGTATTGTGGATCACCTTGGAGGGGTGATTATGATCGCTCATCATTTGCTTGTTGTCTTATAGACCGACCACATCTGCATCCATCCCTGATGGCATTGAACAAACATAGACATATGGTCCATTTCATCCCTCTCCCCCCAGATCCAGCGAACGATCAGCCCCTCCCCGGAGTCAGTTCACACCATGTCCAAACAACCAATGCGTCGCTTGTCCAAATCCCAGAAACCAGCGAGATGGAAATTGGGCCCCGGCCTGAAGCGGGAGTAGAGGCTGAATGGTTTATGTGGAAGTTTGGCGAAGAGGAGGAAGCGCGACGACGCGCTTATCTCCCTTTGTCATAGGACGTGAGACTTGTACAATCAGCCTTTGAAGTTATATCTCGGGCAGAGACGATATTGTTTATACGACACAGCCACGAACTACACCAAATCAAACGAATCATCATGCAATTGTATACATTATATCATGTATTGCCTTTTGTAACAAGGACTACCCCCACTCGCAATTGCGTTACTGAAGCTCACAGGCTTCTTCCTGTATTAGCGCAACGATCCAACCGTCTAAGCCTTGACACCGTTCTTCTCGTCATCGACTCGGGCCTCCTCAAGCTTCTGCCTGAACAGCTTCTCGGCGTTGGTCCACACCGGCGCAGAATCGCGCTCGGGCAATTGGAGGATTGAAGGGAGGAGGTCCTTCGAGAACTGCTCAGAAGCTTCACGAGGGAGCTAGAATGGGCTCTGAGTCAGCGCTTGTAATGTTTATATGGCGAAAGCAAGTTGAAGGGAGCAATGGAAAAGACGCTTACCAAAGTAGGGAGATGGTCAATAGAGATGACAGTGCATCGCTTGCCGACGCCCTTGGTGTCCACCTCGACGGTAGGCTCAGGGAAGCTAGTGTTGATGTCGTAGATGGGGATAGGGTTATGAGGGTTTGTGGTGCTTTGTGATGGATGTGTCAGCTGCATGATTCTCTTGCAGATAACAGTCTCGGCATCATTTGGAGACTCACTCGCAAGAGACATCGACGACAACGCTTAGTTGCCTCGAGTCGCCAGCAGCAGCCATGCTCTCGGATGTGACGAACTTGGGAATCGGCTGGGAAAGGTAGATGCAGTTGACGAAGATGTCCACTAAGAGGAAAGCATGTCAGTTGAGGCCCGTTGTACAAGCTACAGGAAGTAAAGGATATACGCACCGTCAAGAATTTCTTGGAAAGGTCCGCCCTTGGCAGTCTCGGCCATGTCCCACTTGACGATGTTGTCCCTGATCGAGTCTCATAAGCTCCTAAAGCTTGTTTCATTATGATAGGATAGCTGACTCACTCCTTGAGGCCAACCTTCCTGAAGAGGTCGACGGCACCGCTTCCGCACCTGCCGAGAGCACCAATGACGAGCACCTTGACGTTCTCAACACCACCCTCGACGCTCTCAAGTGACTGCTTGACATGTGCGATCATCTCTCCCTCATTCTTGTAAGGCTTGAGACCCTTGAGTGTGCCCTTGCCGCCATTAGCTTGTTGAGCAGCAAGCGCCAAGGCTCCAGCAGCAGCACCAGCGAAACCGGCATGGAAGCCGAAAGCAGCTACTCGGCGCCTGGTTGCCGGGTCCTCGAGGAATTCAAGATCGTACAGCAGACCTTTACCCTCGCGGAATCGGCGCAGCACATCGGTCCATCCGCCTTGCTGCTTGTAGCAGTGTGCGAACTGGATGTGGGTGTGCGGGAGAGGGTCGCTGTGGAACAGTAATGATGTCAGCTCCAGTGTATCTTTAACAAGGCAGCTGACGTACGTGGACTCAGGCAGCTCCTTCAAACCAAGAATGGGAACCTCGACTGGGGCGCTGGGCCATGTGTTGTGAGGGACGAGCTTGACGCCAACGCTGCGAGGAGAGTGTACATGATCAGCTTGGATGGAGAGGTCAATTCAAAATCAACAGCTGAATGAGCTTACGCCTCAAACTCTTCGTCGTCAAAGATACGCTGAGGATCTCTCTCGACAAAGACATCAAAGTTGTTGTCCAAGAGTGTCTTGGCGGTTGTCGGGGTCAAAGCTGAACGATGTTCGAAAGGCTTCTTCTCACACCTCAGCCAAATAGGTTGACGAGGATGAGTTTCGGCGGAAGTGCCGGCATGGGCAGAGGAAGGGTTGAGAGCTTCTGAGCTGGACATTGTAGTTGATATTGGTGTGACGATGAAAGAAGTAAGTTTATGCTTATATATATCGCTCCTCTTTGTTGCAGTGGAAAAGTCGGAATGGAAACCGAGTCAAAAGATGCGGTCATATGCGAGATATCCAGTGAGGAATCGTGACGTGGAATTTTACTGCCGTGTTCTATATCGTGGGAAGCGAGTCAACGAGTTCCGTTTGACTTTGCCGAGATTTCCATCACTCGCTATAACCAACTTTTGGCATTAACCTTTGTCTTTGCTCACAAACGCAGCAGCAACAATACCATGTCAGAACCAATTGAACAGCCGAAAGAAGCTCAGCTCACTGCCCCCGTAGCTGAAGCTGCAGCAGAGGGCACCGCTCCTGCTCCTACTGCCGCTGGCGCCGAGGGCGCTAGCGAGGGTGCTGCCGGTCCGACTAAGGGCGAGCTGAAGAGGAGAGCCAAAGAAGCTGAAAAGGCTAAAAAGGCCGCTGAGCGCGCTGCGAGAGAAGAGGAAGAGAAGAAGAAGAGGGAGGCCAAGGAGAGCGAGGATCATGCCAAGCAGAACTATGGCAAACTCCCCTTGCACCAGAGTCAGGAGAGGAATGGTGAGTACTATCTAGATGTTGAAGGGACAAATGGCCAACTGGAACATTTCTGTAGGCCGCAAATACCTCCGTTTCCCCAACATCACTCAGGAGTCCGTCGGACAGAGAGTCGTCTTCCGCGCCAGGTTACACAACATGCGACCACAAGGTATGTCCTCCCCCACTTCGGCTACACCTCGAACTCTTGAGCCTACGCTGACATTTTTTGGGTCTTCAGGCGCTAAGATCGTCTTCCTCACTTTCCGCCAGCAGACTCAGACTCTCCAGGGCGTCTTGGTTGTCTCTGGGGAGAAGGACGAGCACCAGGTGTCCAAGCAAATGCTCAAATACGCTCAACTCATTCCCGTGAGCTTTGCATCTCGTACCGATTTGTTCGACTCAAGCTGACAGTTCCTTCAGTCGGAAACCATCGTCCTGGTCGAGGGCGTGATCAAATCTGCCGATGTCAAGAGCTGTACCATCCAGGAGTACGAGATTGGCGTTCAAAAGGTACGTCAGCTACGCAATTGGTCTCCGCGTCAATAGCTGACTTTGGTCCAATGAAGCTTTTCACTGCTGTCGAGGTCGGCGAACTGCCATTCTCGATTGACGATGCCTCCAGACCAGAGTCTGACTTCCAACGGGTATGTCAAGCGTGTGAAACGTAGGGTAATTACACTTATGAATACTTGAATCGCAGATGGAGACCGAGGATGTGCAATTCTCACAAGTTGCTCTGCCCACCCGTCTTGACAACCGAGTCATGGATCTGAGAGTACGTGTTATTGCTCATCCAAAGTCAAATCGACGCTAACCCGTGGCTTTTTCAGACACCTACAAACCAGGCCATCTTCCGCGTTCAATCCGGTGTGGTCAACCTCTTCCGCGACTATCTCAACTCTCAGGACTTTGTCGAGATCCATTCGCCAAAACTGCAGGGTGCCGCAACAGAGAGTGGTTCGAGCGTGTTCAAGGTTCAATACTTCAACGGTCAGCTGCATTGAACCCGAATAGCTGTACAAGCCAGCTGATAGCATTACTAGGTACCGCCTTCCTCGCACAAAGCCCTCAGCTCGCTAAGCAGATGGCCATTGCCGGTGACTTTGAGCGAGTGTACGAAATTGGACCTGGTACGTTTATCGCAATATTCGTTTCGGAGTTGCTAAACTGACTTGCCGTATTCGATCAGTATTCCGAGCGGAGAACTCCAACACTCACAGACATCTGACGGAGTTCGTTGGTCTTGATCTCGAAATGGCCATCGAGGAGCACTACCACGAAGTCGTCGAAACCCTTGACTCAATGTTGCTTGCTATCTTCCGTGGACTCAAGGAGAAATTCAGCCATGAGATCGCTACAATCCAAAAGCAATTCCCATGCGAAGAGTTTATCTTCCTTGATGAGACACTCAAGCTGCCCTTCAAGGAAGGTATGAAGATGCTCAAGGAGGCTGGAGCGACGGACAGCGATGGTAGCCCCATTGGCGAGATGGATGATATGAGGTGGGTGTCGGCTTGTGCTTCGTCTTGAGGGCTGGGCTGTTGTCTTTCTACCATCAATATGGACTTGGATCGTGCTGACTTGTGATGTATACTCTAGCACTGAGAACGAGAAACTGCTCGGTCGTCTGGTGCGAGAGAAATACAAGACCGACTACTTCATCCTTGACAAGTTCCCTCTGGCCATCCGACCATTCTACACCATGCCCGACCCTACGGACCCAACCTTGTCAAACTCATACGATTTCTTCATGCGTGGTGAAGAGATCTTGTCGGGTGCTCAACGTATCCACGATCCCGCATTTTTGGTTGAGAGAATGAAGGAAGCCGGCATCAACCCTGATGAAATGGCTGGATACTTGGATGCGTTCAAGTTGGGTGCACCGCCTCATGGTGGTGGTGGTATCGGTTAGTCTTCTCCCGGCTTCGGGCAGATGCGTCATATCTAGGTGGAGCTAACGAGTCTGTTGTCTATTGGTGCAGGTCTCGAGCGAGTGGTCATGCTCTTCCTCAAGCTGAACAATATCCGTCGCGCTTCGCTCTTCCCCCGTGACCCGAAGAGGCTCAGCCCGTAGATGTAGTGAGATTGGGATTGGCGCTGCAACAGAGCTAGACCAGGAAGTAAGAGGGCCATTTATACTGCACATAGATACTCGATACTCATGCATCTTTGTTCGAGCAATATGATGGGTTTGCTTGTAGGTGTGCGTGTAGTGTGCTCATGTGCGTACTGGATATCTGCGTGACTCCTGGTGAAATGAATTATCATCCAATACATGGTACACGACCCGAGTCTGTAAATACTCAAGGCGGAGCTCGGGGAGCTCGAACGAGCACATTGGCGGACCAGTCGCATGACAATGCTGAAGGTTGTTACATGCCGGGATATACCAATATGCAGGGGATCTGGCGAATAATGAACATATAATAAGTACAATGAGTATACTGACTGATTGATCACTTCCCACTCGCTCCAATGCCCAGCCACACCTGCACTTACATCTTCCCTAACACTAACACAATCATCATCAAGCATCCGCGACGAGGTGCAGCCTACTCCACGGTGTATCCAGCAAGTCTGGCGGGTGTCCTAATGCTTTTCACTTGCCCATTCTCATCTGTCTGCCACTGCACTTCCCTAATTACGCCAAGATCAGCGTTATTCATCTACAATAAATGTAAAGTATTTGTGCGGACGAGAGGTACGACTGACCTGAGCTGAGACCTGGATATCTTGCGTTTATGTTTCGGTCTTTCCCCTATTCCACCTACGGCCGTCGATGTCGAGGAGTCGGCATCTTCGCCTCGGAGTGGTACTGTTGTGATTGGCGCGGAAGCCGATGACAGTACGGCCACCGAATGACAATTGGGACTGACTGTCTTCATCGAGGCTGAGGGAACGATGGAAGTCCTCGTTGATGTAGCAGCAGCAGTAGTAGTAGGAGTTGACGCTCCAAGAGATGAAGATTGGGTCGAAGGCGTTGATGATCTTGATATAGTTGAGGGATGATGGGGTAGTTGTATACTTGCCATAGAATTGGACTGGGTCAAGCGCGGACTACGATTAGGCATTGATACCAAGCCGGAAGTTGACGAGCGATGTGACGACGACGACGACGGCGATGGCGGCTGTTGGGCCGAAGAAGATGAAGGAGTCTTAGTCGAGCGAATCGACGTTGACCTTGGCAAAGGCAGAGGCGGAGGCGGCATCGATCTATCTATCACTGTCTTTACGACCGATTCAGGACGGAGCGCACCACTTGATTTCTCAGCGCGATGAGCCGAGTCGGGGAGGACCATCTCCGACATCGTCCGTCGCATTGCACCGTGGCTGCCTTGGCTCCCATCACCGACATCTGTCGCTCTATCTCCAGCTCTTGCTCTAGCAAGAGCTAGAGGATCTGGCGCGTCGGTGCCAAAGAGTAATCCCGGTAAGACCTCTTTGGCCAATTCCCTGACGAGCACAGCACCATCTTGTCTACTCAGCTTTTCGACGATGTCGACTAGCCCGAAACGCGCTACTAGAGATGCTCTATCGGGATGAGCGTCGCATACCATCCTTGTCAGACGGAGGAGGTTTAGCTTAATTACTGCTTTGGTCGACCTCTCGAGGGTATCAGCCAAGCGATGGAAGAATGGTGGGTGGGAAAGGGTGCTTGTCAGAGAAGTGGACAGTCGAAGGATCTTCAAGAAGCTACAATACGCAGCGATCAGCTCTGATCGACCTCGAATTCGAAGTACGCTCGATACAGGCAAGCTCGAAGATAACTTCCAGGTTGACAAACGATCCCTCACTCACGGATCCAAGATACCCTCGAATGACACTCCCGACGCCTGAACAAAGCATCTTACCATACTGTCCGAGGCTGACTTTTCCAGCAAGACATCTTCGACTCTTGCCGTTTCATCTTGCATCCTTCACCATCAAATCAGCTTTCTTGCAAATCTCACTGCACACGAAGGAGCTGAGTGATGTTGTACTCTGCGCACTCACCAAGCTAGGATAGCGTCGAGCGCGCTCACGCGCCAATACGGATCTTCAAGCAAGTCGATATACACTGCGAGTTCGCGATCCGGTCTTGAACTCTTTGGCTCTTTGGTCAAAGGGGAAACGAGCGCAAGACTCACGCTTCATCCCGTCATTCTGCCACAAAAGCCTTCGACTGATCTTGCCTGCGTTCGCTAGGTCACACAAGATGGGCAGAGCGAATTGCTTCAAAGGTGATTTGTTCATGATGACCTTCTTCAAGAGCGGGATTATCCCGCTGGAAGCGGCTTCTTCCTGGCGAGCTTTTGAAAGGCGAGTCATACTGTAGATCGTCTGGAAGATATGCGAGCAGATTTCCTAAGTGACCCACAGCGTCAGCAAGTAGTCCTCCTCGACCACTACTCGCTCATCTTCACAACCCGCCGAGGGAGAGGCACTTTGTGCGAGTCGAATGATGACAACTCACATTGCTGTGCGGGCCCTTGGTATTCTTTCCAAGCAATTCTACCAGTATCTCCATGGCGTTGGAGTTTTGCAAGATCTCAATGAGCTGAGGGGAGGTGGACAAATGCTTGATAGCCTTGATGGCTGTGATGAGCAGGTTACGAGGTAAGAGCTCGCACGCCTTGAGCAGTCCTGTGGCCGAGCGAGTTCAACGTAAGCAAATGGTCTACCAAAGCATGTGCTTGGAGAAAGGCTCACGAATCATGATGGGTCTACTGGCGAACGCCTCTTTAACGCGCGAATCGGCTTGAGCAACTTGACAGAAGAGCAGCAACACTCCTACAGCTCTATGCGCTTGTTCCTCTTTCGCTGTTGCGTCGTCATCTTTGAGGATAGCCACAAGGGCAGTTGAGAGGGGATCAAGTATTCCTTCTCGCACAAACATCCTACAGAACTCGTTGCGGGGCGTTGGGGACTGAAGCTCGAATACCGAGTTGATACCTTCCAGAGACGACAGAATCAATGTTCTGTTCAAGGCATAATCCTCATCCAAGAGTTCTACCAGGATTCGTAAACCTCGACAACTGTGAGCACCGTGCGTCAATACGGATCGCTGAGAACACTTGTTCACGACAAACAAGACGGACGTACGAGATGAACATCTGCAGTGTCAGAGCCGAACGCGTAAGTTGCTGGATGAAAGTCGACGCTTCTAATCGAGTGTCAAGGGAATGCTTCTTTGACGTATAGGGCTACGGCAACACCAAGTCAGCGTCACGCCGTTCTTTCATGGTGAAACACCGTCCGAGGCTCACGATGATGACAGGGATTCCTCCAATCAGGCAGAATGACTCGAGTAGCTCCACGTCACTGAAGACGATCTGCAAAGTATCGCTGAGATAAGTACTCTTCCAAATCCGCTCTCATGTAAATTACTCACTAGATTGACCAATTTGAGCATTCTGACCGCAACATCTCGGCTGAGTCTCGACTCGAGAACCTCGAGAACGCTGTGGAGATGATGACATCAGGATTTACAAGTGACCAAAGATTTCGATTGCGGTACTCACGCCAACATTCCATGTTGAGAGACAAAATGGCCTTCGAGACCCATCTCTGGTGTGTTTTCGAACAAGTTCAACTACACGGCACGGCGTCAATATTCATTGACCAGTTATGAAAACAAAAGACGATAGACTTACAAGCTCGTCACATGCAGATCGTAGCGCCGATGAAGAGGTTGTAGGCTGCAAGATGTCAACGAGCTTGTTGACATTGCCATATAGAGTAGCTCGTTTATCTCGCAGTAGATTCGCTTCCAGATCTTCCGTATCGAAACCATCGTCGATTTCAGCGAATGGATCCGCAGCGTCGTCCCCGTCATCTGAGCCTTGCCATGATCTATTCGATCGTCGAGTGAGCTGGAGAGATTGCGAGCTTGCTTTCGGATCTGAGGCAATGTCAGCTCGGCACCATTCTTCACCACTCCCAGCGCGCTGAAGTGTGTCAGACTCACTGTTAAGGGTAACGCTCTGCGCTGCATCGAACATATCAGAATAATCTTCCTCTTCGTCCTCTGTATATTTCTGCAACCCCAGATGAGATTCTGATCCGGTCAATCCTTTGCCTCTAAGCGAGTTTTGTCGGGAGGTAGGCGGAGAGCGAGCCGAAGGACGCGGACTGTGTGGCACAGACAAGGTCGGTGATCGAGTTGCATTGTGGACAGGTGTGGATGTGTGTGTGGCGGTAGGTCTGTTTGGTGTTGACAGTGATCGTATTGGTCTCGGAGGCGAGATCCTCGCTGTCAAAGTCCCCATCTTCCGTATATCGTCCGGATGCATCAAGCCTCGCCTGCCCTTGCTTTTCAGCTGCAAAGTTTGAGATCAGCTCTAGTTGGTCTGTACTCATAAACGAGCACGCTTACCTTGAGATTCGCAAGCTTTGATTCTAGGTCTAGTTCCGATTCGTCCAACCCAATATCAGAGTAATCATCGACAATGGCCTTCGTCGTTTTCGAGCTAGGACCGCGCAAGCTGCCTCCAGTGGGAAGAGGTGTGAAGTTCAAAGCGGGTGATTTTGAGGGACGTAATGTCTTCTGATCCAAATCTTCACTTGCAGTGGATTCGTCGCGACGATCTAACATGTCAAAGAGGTGAGTACAGTCATCTTGACTATCGGAAAGCATATGTGTGAACTCACGACCCAGCTTCGATAGCGTAATGTCGGCGGCAAAGTCGTCGTCCCAGCTCTCCCCTGCACTCTCTTTCGCTCGACTTAGCACGTCGCTGACATGCATATTCTTCTGAAGTAATCCTGAGGCTGGCTGAGCATGTGAAGAAGATGATGTTCCAATTCCCGCCGACGTAGCTTGAGCAGCTATTGAGCCGCCTGAGGATCTCGATGGCAGAGCAAAGAGGCCTAGAGGTCCATTTGACTCGCCTCGCGTCCGTTGATTCGCGATAGATTGCTTTCGGGCTTGCGGGAGAGGCAGACGCTGCATGGTGCCGAGAGCTTTAGGCGAGGCTGCAACGGCCGGACCCAAATGTTATCAGCTTCTCCAACTTCGCTCAGGTTCATCAACAGGACTGACCGTTGAGCGCTTCGTTCCACTCTTGTACCCTCTGCACAGCTTCATCATACACGGTCATGGGCTTTTTGGCCCGCACTGTGCCTCCAGCTACCTGATCTGCAGACTTGTCGATATCGCCGATAGTCGCACTAGATCCACCAGAAGGTATCCGCATAGTGCTATCTCGAGCTCGACTATTTGGTTGAGCAGCAGCAGTCGCACGCGATGTCGAGGTCGAAGTCGAATCGGAGGAGAACGGTTGTCGTTGTGATGATGATGATGATTGTGTTGAAGGGGGCGGTGAAGGCGTCTCGACTGCCTTTTTGACTGACAGCATCCATGGGTGTCGAAGGAGCTTTTTGGCTGATACGCGCAGATTGGGATCTTTCTGGAAACAGTGGTAGAGAAAGTCTTTGACGATCTGTATGTTATTCAGACATAAGCTCTTATAGCGTAGGAAATGAACTAGAGGGGAACGGTTGTTATGAGACTACAGACTTACAGGACTTGCACCTTCTGGTATTCTCATCGACTCATCCTGAACGATTCTCCACAACGCCTGCATAGGAGCGAGATCGCCATGCGGCGGTTTGCCCTCTAGCAATTCGACTACGACACATCCCACGCTCCATATATCGCTTGCTGTGCTAGCGCCGCTCTGCTCGATGACTTCTGGCGCCATCCAATACGGCGAGCCGACCACTTCGTTGTCGTTCTGCGAAGCTGGATTGGAAGTCGACTTGTTGCTGGCGTCGAGTGATTCTAGGGCTGGCTGAGTAGCGCGAGAGGAGACGCCGAAATCTGCTAGTTTGACTGAACCGTCTTTGTTGGTAAGGATGTTGGCGCCCTTGATGTCCCTGTGGATCACTCCTTGCTCGTGCAGATATATGAGTCCTTGGAGGACCTGGCTGATATACACTGCGACCAGACTTTCGGGGAATTTGCCAAATTTCTTCAAGATGGTTTGCAGACTCCCGTTCTCGCAATACTCCAGTACGATGAATAGGTTCTCTTTGTCCCGCGCGAATCCCTTGTATTTCACGATGTTCGGGTGGTTCAAGTTCTTCAACAGGTCAATCTCCGACATGATATCTGGCAGCGAAGACGGAGGTAGCGATAACAGCGATATCGATTTGATCGCTACCGTCTCCCCGGTAAGAAAGTTTAGTGCCCGATAGACTGACCCAGAAGCGCCCCGCCCAAGCACGTCGCCCAGCTGGTAATTCGACAAAGCGACTGCTGCCGCCATCGTGCATGCTGTCGAGTGTGTCGTATTCTGATGTAGAGTGCGTATTTTAGGCCGTTATCATAGAGATGCCGCTGGCGTAGTGGCTGAGTAGCTGTAGGTCGATAAGTAGATGGACGCCCAAGTGGTATTCAGCGAGTCGTGCGATCACCCTTCAGAACAAGAATCAAGGGGCTCCGGTCGTCCGGTCCATCGAGCTGATGTAGTGTTTTGAGCCTACTGAACGGTATATCGGTCCAAGTCGGGAGACGATAATGAAGCGAGGCAATCATATGCTCAAGTGGACCACATGCTGTGCAGGTTAACGATGATTATAGAGTACAATGACAGCTGATTCAATCAATGATAACCTGATGACTTGCTACTTGTGCTGAAACATGAAACCATCATTAAATCATCAATTCTCGACGCGTCTGCTTTCTCGTTGATTATCACGTGATGCACTTTTTATACATTGATTGTGAATGTATAGTAAATTGACACCCCGTGTATGCTAGATGCTGTTGCAGATGTATAATGGATGTATGCAAATGTACCCTTGCCGGTCAGCTTCGGAAGCTGAGTGATAATGGCGGGAAACCTATTTTGACTTCAACCGACATGAAAGATCCGTGCAATGTTATTGCTTGGCAGCGCTATTGGCCTTCTCCCCGTTCTTGGTAACAGTTTGAGGAACAGCTGTATCCTTTGCCCTTCCGAATTTTGCAGCATCGACAGGCGCGGCTGGCTTGACAGGCCTCACCATAGGGAACCATGCTCGACCATCGTAGGTATACGCATCGGGGTTGGTTTTGATGGATAGATGCAATACTGCGCGTTTGATCGGATATCAGCCAGGTGGCAGGATGCAATAGCACGTTTGACTCACATATGGAAGCTGTGAAGATGAGGAAAGAGCCGTAGCCAGTCATCAAGTGCCAGTACGCGTGGCCTACGTAAGAAGAACAATCTCACATCAGCTTTGCTTACTCAATCACTAACGAACTGAAATAGCAGAGATGAAGACTTACCCTCGACAAACACTCCCCAAGGCCCGAGGAATTCTCTCAGCCTTCTCAGCTCATTACAATAGATATTATCGATATTCCAAATACCGAACCCAGCAGCGAACGTTGCTATGCCCCATACCATAGTTCTCCCTATTAATTTGCGATGCGGGTGAGCGGGAGGCAAGCGGTAAGCGAGGAGGAAGATCGATCGTCCAACCGTCGTCAGCAGGATGCCGGCGAAAGCTATTTGGTGATAGACCGGGTTTGGCAGGTAGATGCTGTGCGGAGAAAGCAAGTCTATATAAGTCCTGCTCGTATGGTAGTCAGACATTCACTTACTAGGACACAGTCACGAAAATGTCCCATGCGAGCATGAGCAGAGGGCCAAAGATACCGAAACGCGGTGCGAAGCCGGGGAGCGTATCCAGCACGAGGTAGGCCGCGTACGAGACGACGTAGATCTGCGTATATCATAGTCAGCGTAATCCCGTCCAATCCCGTGTGAGTGATACACTCACCATAGGCAACTCATCCATCAACTGCCACTCCCATTTCAAGCTCGCATGAAAGCCGAAACTGCCTATACCTATAAGGCTCAAACCGAGATATAACAGCGCATAACGCCTCGGTAAACCATTAGAAAGCGTGGAGTGGAACCCATATAGGCCCAAAAGGATTGAGGGGAGGTTGGTGAGTGTATTTATCGTCTCGGCTATATAAGGCGTGTGGGCATAGTTGAGCTCGCACCTAGTCGATGTCAGCGTGCGTCAAGTATATGTCGTCGGGATCAAGAGTGTGTGGCTGTGTGTGTGTGTGAGTGAGAGAGAGAGAGAGAGAGAGAGAGAGAGAGAGAGAGAGAGAGAGAGAGAGAGAGAGAGAGAGGCTTAGAGAGCACTCACCAGTCTATTGTACTTGTATGTTCGCCCCAGTCTACCGCGTAACAAAAACACATTAGCTTTCTCAACTATTTCGAGAAGAGCGAGACACCGGCCACTCACATCCGCTGGATATCTGGTCTCCGCGCAAACTGTCGAAAGCGCCCATATCGCCTCGGTTGCGTAATATTCAATAATCTAGATGATGTAATAGTCTATGCGTATATCTAATCTATCATGAACTGATGCAGTCAAGAGTCGAGAAGACGAGCAAGGTCCAGGTGCGAATTACCCCCTGGCGCCCAAGTTGTAGACGAGAATAGTTATTTGCTGTTTACCGTTTTATTCGAGGTGGATTGCTACGATTTTACGCCAGGGACAACTGCTGGCCGACCTCTTGAGTATGCGGATAGTACGTCGGTAACGATGTTCTCCCCGTATAGCGGACTATGCAGCGACGAGCAGAGCAGATGTGACCAGCAGAGTAACGCAGAAAACGCTGTATTTCGACTGCTCCATAGCTTAAGTAACCGGGTACATCTCTGTCTCTCGTTATGGTTATTTTCGGCAAAAAAGGGTAAATGACCCGTTGCAACGGGTGGGTGCACGAGGTACACGTATGTCATTGGGCAACACAGACATTACTCGAGTACTATTGATGACATCCGCGGTGATCGACGGATTTTTTCTTCGTGCTGCACTCGGACTGACAAAGCAACATGAGGAGACATTGCTCACAACTGCAGCCATCATCTTGGACAAGCGGCACACTGCTCAATCTACTCTTTCATACGACTATTTCCTATCACATTATAAGGTGTTGGTTTGGCTTCATGACGCAGGCACACTGCCTCGCCTGAAAGTTATATAGCTATAAGTTACTCTCTTTCACTTCTCATTCTACTCCCTCGTCCTCATCCTCAGCCTCTCCTCATCAACCGGCGACGATTGTCCTGATTTCTATGCACTTTTGCACGTCCTCCCCACTAGCTTGCCGTCCGACTAACTTAGGCGAGCTCGCCGCTCAACCTGTCTCCTCGCCTCAATGCGTTACCGCCAATGGCCAAGATGACGAGGGTAGTCAAGGTGAAAATGATCCACTCAATCCAGCCGAATGCCTCGGCGGCAACGAGCTGGTTGCAGTATGCGATGGTGTCTACAGAGCATCGCTTGCCGCCCCCGAGAGCGGCAGTGTACGAGGCAATAGCAGCGAGCCAGAAGATCCAGCTGAAGGATTGAGGAGTAAGCGTCAGCATAAATCACAAGGCTTGAATTTGCGACTGCAACTCACGTAAGAACCAACCAAGCAGCATGGCTTGCGATAGAAGCGATAAAGCTGCTGGAAGCTTTAAGGAAGACGACAATGTATGCGATGGTGAAAGCGAATGTCCACCATGAGACGAAGACCAAGAACTTCAGTCGGTCTCTGTACGAGTCGTTGGGGTAAGAGTTTTGGTTGTTGTACCGGGCGACTGTGCGTTAATGCGTCAGCAAAGAGGTAGAATTAGTTGGATCATGATGTCGACTCACCAAGCCAAGAGGTGATACAACCCTCGATCAGGGCGAAAAAGGCCAAGAGACCGAACAGGATCGGGTGGCCGCGTTTGATATGCTACGCAGACAATGCAACACGCTCATGTCAGCAATCTTTCGACGAGTTTGAGAGTGAAAATGGGTGTTGCAGGAAGAGCTCCATGGTCGACTTATGTCGTACGACAGAGATCGAGCGACGAAGGGAGATATTGGAAGAGAGGACTCACAGCTTCAGCCATCTTGTTCTGTGCTGTTCTACGTGTGTATGTAGTGTATAAGGTGTAGTAGGTACTATAAAGTGAATGTCCTTGCCGATGCAGCAGCTATTCGAGTGGTATATCAGATGGAAAGTGAGAATGAGCTTGGAGAGAGAAGGAAGCGGTTGATGAATGACTTTGTAAGACTCGAAGCACTAACCACGCCACCCAAAAGCTGCAATGTTGCTACTATAGTACTACAAACAGCATTGAATCAGGTGAAAATGGGGTATGATTTAGTCGACGTCATTCCTATCCCCGTTCCCTCCCGTCCCTTGTTTTCATTTCTCTCTGTCTCTGTTCTCTCTTTGGCTCTCACCCTTGAATCAGCTTTAACCGCTTACGGTACCACCGCCCGGATTTCGTTACGTAATATGAACACACCCACTCCCGATACACCGCCCTTACTATGACGATTGCTTGTTGTGACGCACTACACTCATGACTTAGTTACGGGTGCCCGGCAACTCCAACTTTGATTATAATACTACTACTGTAAGTTACCCCTGATCATCACTATCCCACTCGTCACTAACAAGACAACGTCGTCGTACTTCAAGCCCGATCTCAAACCTCGTGGACCCGTAACCATATGCCGTTGTTGACATACTACCTGGCACTCCAACAACCCGATGCAGCGATGCATGATGCAAATGTAATGCTATGTATGTAATTGTGTTCCTAACAATTCTACTCTGTGATCTGTCCTTCCAGACTTGCTCGCTTGCGATGCAACAAGACTCTCCGCCTTCGTCCACGTCTGGCCTCAATGGCTCGCTGTCCTATGGCCTTTGTGCGCACCTCCGTCTGCAGCAAAGGAAATGAACCTGCCTCACTCCTCTCTTGTTCCGCTTCTTCCGAGTTGTGAACAGCGTTGACTGCCGGTCGGAACGCCCTCGACAACCTTCTTCTCGTCGATCTGCTCAAATTCGTCCATCTCCTCTGATGCGCAGGACGAGCTTGATCATCCTTTTTCAGCAACTCCTCCGCTCTTTCCAACAAGAGTTGATCTTCTCCTGCATCGCCCGCTTCTTCTGTCGATAAAGCGGCAATCGCCGACAGTCTCGCGGCTCGCTTTTTGAGGTGGTTTCTGATACCCCTAGTGATTTTCCGTCCTACAGTTGACAATGCCGGACCATGCACTTCCAGTACAGCTAGTGCCGCTGATATATCCCCGTTCGCTCGCAGGGCTTGAGCAGCGACGCTGACAGCTTTGGAGTCAAGTGGGACATCCAGCTCTTTCAAGTCAGTATAACACAGTCTTGCGGCTTCTTTACGCTGTCCCGAATAATTGAACGCTTGAATCATCGCAGTGACCGTGTCCAGGTCCAGGCTGTCTGGTGCGAGGGCGCGGATCCGTTCGTAAAACTGAAGTGCAGCTTTGGCCCTTTTCCTTTTCCCCCACCCAACCATCAAGACAGTCAACATTGACTTTGATACCGGTACCCCAACCTGATCGGCAAGAAGGAGTAAATCTTGCGCTTGATACATATATCCTGTATCAGCATACCCGCGCATGAGAGCCACGAAATGTCGCTGATCGGGTTTGAACCCTCGAGCGATCAATGCGTTCCATACCAATCGGGCAGAGGGAGTACCTCCAAGCATGACCGAAGTCATTGCGTCGAATCGAAGTCGATTAGCAAGGGATCGGCTACCAGATTGCGAGCCTTGAGCTTCGAGAGACCGGATGACACCGTTGATGGCGGCTTTCAGCGGGGGAGCAATGCGAACGCCAGCCGCAGTGGAAAAGGTGTCTTCTGTTATGGGAGACATGAGGTGGCCAGGTGAGAGACCTGTTTCTCGGTTACGTGCTGTAGCTGAAACAGCATCGGCGAGTAACGAATCAAGCAGAGATTGAGTTGGCTTAAGATCCGGCGAGAGCTGCCTGACTCTGTTGACTAATTTGATGAGATCGAGCGGTGAGTGCTGAAGATGCGAACGAGCAAAATCGACCAGTGTTTTGAGCGTCAGGTTGTCGGGTTGAATATCGAGCGCACGGAAGAGGTCCATGGCTTTTTCAAATCCCCGAACACCGTGCTGACGCGACAATGCGCCAAGGATGAAGTTGAGAGTGTGACTGCCCGGCAGAATCCCAGGAGGCAGTCGCCATACACCGGGCTCGACAGGTGATGCCGAGGGCGATAAACGGTTTCCTGTAGCTGAGCGAAGCATTCCGACAGCCTCGTCCAGCAGACGCAACGAAGCCATCGCTCTCACAATTGCGCCAATCATATCGTCGGTCAGAAGTTGTGGTCGTTCACAAAGGCTGTCCCAAATAGTCTTGAGCTGGTCGACTCCGCCGGTCCGCGAGACGAGACTAATTGCCAAGCGGATCGTAGACGCCGAAGGTTTCACACCACCCTGCGTACCAAGCTCTGGCTCGTCGAAGTCGAAACGGCTAAGCAGATCACCGGCCCCATCAAAGTCACCTGCATCTAGCCGAAGTCGGATAAGCGCGTTGAGGACTCGCGCTTCAAGCGGCAATTGCAGTCGCTCGATATCACTAAGAACACGATGTTCCAGCTCCTCGTCGAACCCGAGAGCTCGATATCCGCGCAAGATGGCGAGTTGCTGGGCGGCATAGTCGCTGAGGTGGGACGCATTACTTTCTTGCACGATAGCACGCGCGGTTGGCAAGTCGCCGAGCTCAAGGTAGGCCTGGACGAGGTGATGAACCGCTTCGGACGTTGGAGATATACCAAGCTGGTCGTGTAGCTCGAATATTTTGGGCACTCTAGAGCCTTGATGTATACCGAAGTGCGCCTGCATGTAGATGGCAATGAGGTCTGGGGTATACAGCTGGTGTGGAAAGGTTTCAGGGGAGAAGAGCTCGGCGATGACCTTCCACGCTTTCGACGAGGACAAGTCGCGAGCTGCACCATCGAGGTCCAAAAGAGGTGAAGAGGAATCTGACTCCAATTGCTGTCGTAAGCGTTCTTGGAAGACTGTCTTTGCTAGGCGAGGTACACCGAGACGGATGCAGAGATCTATGAATCGCCGTAATATCTTGCCTCGGAAATATCTCCCCATGAATGCGTCCGAAGCCGTCTTCTCTGACGGGAGCGCATATGCCACGGCTCGAAGGACACGCAGGGATCGAGCAGCATCTTCAGATTTGAGGCGAAGTGAGATGACACGGCTATCGCGTACAGCACGGTGCACGCGATCGATCAACGTTCTCACGTCGCCGTGTCGGAGTGACGCCAGATCGGTCTGTGATAACGTAGATAGTGTGAGAAGTGCGAGGACGGGTTGCGTGACGATCAAGCCTCGGAATGTTTCCAAGGCAGGTAAAGGGGAGGGGGGAAGTGAAGCGATATCATATGTTTCGAGCCAGGAGTCTAGCCAAGCTGTGCGACTGGTCGTAGGTTGCCCTTCGCCTGATGAGCTTGCTTGCTCCGTATAATTATCATTGACTGGATCTGGCGGTTTCGGCGTCGGTTCTGCAGCTGTTTCACGTTCCCAGAGGGCTTCACCGTGATACTCCGTTCGCGCAGCTGAACCAATAGCATGATGCGACTGTCGTTCATCTTCCGCTATAGCCGCTGCGGCCGAGTACGTGGCGCCAGACACGATCCGTCGCGATTGGCTGATTGCATGATTTCTTCCATCTCCACGAACACCTCGTGCTCGCGCAGACGAATGAGCTTGTTGAGCAGCGGCGCGTAAGATTGCTTGTCGGGAAGACTCGGCTGGCAGAGCTTGAGAGATGAGTGGAGAAGGATGCGCTGCAGCTAGGCGCCGAGTGCACGCCTGCCGGGCGGACGGGAGCATGAGGGGGTGTAGGCGATCCAAGGGCTAGCTAAAGGAAAGGTCAGATTGGGCAGTTAGCTGAAGAGCCAATCATGGTCGAGGTATATGGACGGCAAGATTTCCGATCGTCTTAAACACTCACCTAGCGGATGAGCAGCATAAGGCGTGACCAAAAAGGAAGGAGTAGGTCGGAGACAGTAGTACAGTGGGGTGATATCTATCTGAGCGCGATAGATGATGATGACGAGCTGCGTATCGCTCGAGAATGCCTGTAAAATGGTCGAAGATGATATTTCGGTTGTGTCTCGTCAAGTAGGGTGAAGTAGGAGTTGAAACTCGGAAAAAGTCAATCAGTGAATGGTTAGATGGGTGGAGGGAATAAAGCAAAGTGGAGTGGACATTGTCGGTGGAGGAGGTCTGTTTTGTCTGTGCTTGAATGACTCGTTATCTTTTGAGAGAGGTGAGAACAATAAATTGCACCACGCTATTGCTTGAACCCTCACTGGTCCGAACGCCATAATAGCTAGGAAGCAGGATGCCTAATACACTGCACGCACCCGCGGAAGAGGTGGAGGTACCGTTCAGCATCCTCGATACGGATCTGTACAAGGTATGTTCACATTGTCTTTTCCAGGTGTCACTGGATGAAACCGCCAAGCTGATCGAAGTACATATAATGCTCTTCTGCCTGCTAGCTCACGATGCAGAATGCTGTCTTGTACCACTTCCACGACGCTCACGTAGTAGTGCGATTCACCAATCGCAGTCCTTCTATGCTGTTCAGCAAAGAATGCTTCGACTGGGTACACGAACGAGTCAATCGTAAGGTGGCACGTCATCTCCAAGTAGAGTACAGCTTACAAATGTCTGCCTATTTGCTATACAATAGGTCTAAATGAGCTGAAACTCACTTCGGAGGAAAGACAGGCTCTGCACACCACTTGCCCGTATTTCCCAGAATCGTACCTCGATTACTTATCGACAATGCGTCTTGACCCCAAATCTCAAGTCAAGCTCACATTCCACCCTACATCAAACGATGGCAAAAAGGGAGAGATTCAATGCTCGGCAGAAGGTCCTTGGAGGGATGTGATAATGTACGAAGTGCCGATCATGTCTATATGTAAGTCTATCACCCCGACTTTGGTGGTCGGGAGCGGGAGCTGACAAGAGCAGTGAGCGAGGGGTATTTCAAGTTTGTCGACACAGACTGGAACCTGGATGGCCAATTAGGTGGGTATCGGTCACTGGGACATTCACCGCGTTTTATCCTATGCAGCAGCTGACACCGCTGTAGAATCCGCTAAACGCAAAGCCATTGCTCTCCTATCCCCACCAAAACCAATCTCGCCTTTGATATTCTCCGAATTTGGCACCCGAAGAAGAAGAAGTTTTTTGACACAAGACATCATCATGCGTGGTCTGATAGAGGGCGAGAAGGAATGGAAAGCTGGTGGTGGTTCAGGCGGGGCTTTAGCAGGTACTAGTAATGTGCGGTGCAGCTGTGAATCCACCGATAGCGCCTAGACAGCTAATAAATGATGTGTATAGGTATACCTAGCCCTCAAATACGGTCTGAAACCAGCAGGAACTATCGCGCATGAGTGGATAATGGCCATCGGCGCTACCTATGGGTACAAGGGGGCAAATGGGCGGGCGATGGATATGTGGGAGCAAGGTACGCACCTTCTCAGACTGATTGCGATAATTGGCATGCTTAGTCCCCATTCTTAGTATACCCACCGGGGCCCTCAGCACCCCCATTAACCATGTTGACGGACACATACACCGCTGGCGCCTTCTTCGTCGACTTTATCGCAAACCCTGAAAGAGCGTTGCGATGGGGCACACTCCGTCAAGATTCTGGAGACCCTTTCACGTTCTTGAAGGAAGCCAAAGAGGGTTGGCGACAGGTCGAAGAACTTGCAGGTGTGAAGAGAGATGATGGTGCAGTTGCCAAGGGCAAACGAGTGATTTTCAGTGATGGCCTGGATGTGGAGAAGGCTACTGCGCTACAAAAAGGCTGTGACGACATTGGAATCGGAGGTTTGTGGACGTACGATATCGTCGATTCTCAGCATGATCACTGACCGTACATCGCCCCGCTGCTATAGGTTCTTTCGGGATTGGCACTTTCCTCACGAACGACTTCCGGAAAGCTTCTAATCCCGAAGAGATCTCGAAGCCATTAAACATCGTGATCAAGCTGAATCAGATCAACGGGAGAGACTGCGTCAAGCTCTCAGATGATAAGGGAAAGGTGCGTCTGACTCGACGTTGATCGTGCGGCCCAGTGTAGCAAAGGCTGATCATCTTTGAGCAGTATACAGGAGATGTGGAAGAAGTGAAGAGGGCTCAGAGGGAATTGGGACTACCAGCGGAACACGAGGAGAAGCGGCGCGGATAGGCTCTCGGCATAGAAGTAGAATAGACAGAGAATAGTATAATATGTACTGGCATCGTTAAACAGCATGGACAAAGTCGTGTATGCATCGCGAAACGCTGTCAAAGAGAATAAACGGAAACTCTAGTGCCACGCTGCCACGCGAGAGTGATCGCTTGGTGGATTGACTTTCGCGACTTTTGACTTTTCGACAACATTGTCTGTCACATTGCTTTCTTACAACGACTAAGTCTGTATCCCTTATACATCACTGCGACACGGCGAGCTTTCATAGGGGAATGCGAGACTGAGCAGATACGCACAGAAGGCACGAACAAAGCTGCAAGCTGTGAGCTGTGATCGGGGGTATAAACCGGAGAGAATTGCAAGATGTCATCACTCCAAGTTCGACCTGCGGGCGCTTCGAAGCCTGCTGTGCCGGTGAGTACCTGTGCCATACATCATAGCAAAGTGGAATGAGTAGTGTACTCGCTCGAACTGGAGTCGCGAGATCTGCGAGCTAACTACGAGTACGGTTGGTCGTTGTTAGCCTATAGTCAAAATCGAATCGCAATACAGGGTGAGTCCTTCTACTCCAGCCGCAAAATGCCTGCTGACTTGAACTTTCATGCTCGTCACGAATAGAAATTCCTCGGGAGACGATATACCGCGTTCATTTCTCGTTCAGCGCTTTGGACAGGGGCAGTCCTCGTCTCCGGCACAGCTCTGAAAACGGGTACGTCCACTCTCCACTTCATCACTTCATTACTCTCCTTTTCCAGCATCAGGTCGAGCTGACCACAGAATGCTGATACTTGATCCGCCGTAGGCTCGCTCAACGCTTCCCTCCTTGCTTTACTGGCTAGCGTGCCGGTATTCGTCGCGCTTGCTTTGGTGCTCAGATTGCGCAAAGCCTACATCACCCGTAAGTCACCCCTTCATCTCGTTATACACTACATGCTTAGACTGACAACAACATGCTACTGTTAACCTGATCTGTCCGTACCTGCCCGTTTCCCTCGGAACAGACCCGTACACACCAGCGTCTCGCACCACTCTCATAAGCCTCTTCTCTTCTAGCTTCTGGAACGAACGCGCCACCACCCTCTTCTTCACCTATGCCATCTTCAGCTTGACTGTTTCGAATCTGTGGTGTTCACTGGTGGAGAAAGATGGAGATCTAGCGTTGCTCAGTCCTACAACGTGAGTCCACCTGATGATCTCCTACTGTGCTTGATATCATCGCAGCTGATCCACATCTGACCTGTAGACGACATCGATGGCAGCTGAATGAGAGACGAGTCGTGCTTTGCGCGTCTAATCTCGCTCTCTCGCTCGTCCTCGCCGGAAGGGATATTCTTAGTGATCGTCTCAAGGCTGCATGGCCAGAGAAAAAGGTCAGTCCAACTCGCACTAGACCATGCCTTTCCAGCACCCATCCTACGAATACTGACCGACCACTTTTGTATCTAGTTTTCCCTTGCGCAAGCCGTCCAAACCGCTCTGTTCGACGACCTTTCCTCGCTGTTCTCCACTACTGGTGCTTTGAGCGTCACGACAATCTGGTCCGTCTTAGTACCCTTTGTATACCGCATCGTACTCAGGAGCTGGGTATGGAGCTGGGTGAATTGGCGATTGTGGGCAGTCTTCACCCGGTGAGTCGTCCGCACTTGTGTGTGTTATGTATATAGCTTACATCTTGTGATATAGTCCATTCCTGGGAAGCTTTGCCAGGTTATCAACTCGAGCACCCAGCGCTTGGTCACTTGCCCCTCAGCTGCTATTCCTGAACCTAGTGACTCTTGCTATCCTCGAAGTCCCGCTCAAAGGCTTGATGCCCTACATCACGCAGGTGAGCTGGACGTCAAACCCAATACGTTGCCGCACATCCCAGCGCTGACATCGTTTGTAGCCCTTGCAGTTTGACGAGTTTCTACGCAAGAGCCCGTTCACCCCGGACAGATACCTCATCACTGCTTTGCAATCGCAGAATCCATACTACCTGGTTGGTTAAGACTTTGATCGTTCAACCTATCTAGCGAACTGACTTTTCTGATTCAACAGCAATTCACACTCATGGAGCTTTTGCGAGTCGTTCACATCCCATCCCGACGGAAAGCTCTCTTTGATGATATCTCCAAATCACCCAGTATCACTCTCGAGTTATGGCAGGAGCTCCTCTTGCAGCTCGGACGCATCAATTACGCTCTCTTGACGCGAGGCGCAGCCACCAGACCAGCTTCCGCGTCCGGTGCAACATCTCAGCGATCGCCACCTGATCCCAGAGCGATCCCCATCAAACAAGCCGACATTTTCCGTCCTGTCGCCCGCCAAAAATCGTCTTTTGGTCTTCGAGGTGTCTTGGACGGCCCTATCCGAGCTACCCCTCCAGAACCTGTAGCCAAAGTGGGGCAGGTAGGGGCTTTGGCTGTCAAGCGCGTCGAAGCGATTGAGAAGAAAGTGGTGGGCAGAATCGAGGCGACACCGTATGGCAAGGAAGTAGTCGTTGAGGCTCAAGGACGGATTGGTGAGGCATACGACTGGGCAGGGAGAGAGTGGGCGAGGCGAAGAGTCCGAGCGGCCTTTCCCGACTTGCTCACTGCGAAGCGTATCATCGAGAGTGAGTCTAAGCTTTTGTCACGGGATGAGGTTTTTTTGCTAAATCCCAATTCTATGGCAGTCTTCACTATTCTTGCTATATTCTCCGTAGAAGAGGATACCTACGGACACATACAGCAAGTCCTTCCGGCGACCTTGGAGGCGATAGTGAGGTTCCGCTCGGTCGTAGCAGGATTCGAAGCAGAATTGGTCTACTCAACGGGGTTGTTAGGCAAAGCTCAGAACGCCGCAGCAGGAGAGACTCAGCGTACGCTGCTTGAAGCGAAGAATGGTCAGTCGTCGTACAATCAAAGCAAGGGATTCTATGCTGATCCAAGTACGTTGATATAGCGTGCGATAAGGCTGTGAGGAGGATTGGAGAGAAGTTTGGTCCGAGTCTTGGCGCATTCAGGTTTCCACCGAGCATAGCTCAAACGCTAGGTGATATCGTCAAAGCACAATGATGCAGTATATGCGAAGCATCAAGCAACATATTCGTTGAAGGCATGCATGAGGTGATCTATGACATTGTTTATAGGACAAAATACTATTACAAGTTTATGGAGAAGGGTCAACGGCACTTCTAGGTGGCGGCATACTGATAGATCTACTACTTCCCTTGACGTGGCTTTGCGCCTTGTTCTCTCCGTGTCTACCGAACAAAACGTCTAGTAATCCTCTTGGTCTACTGCTTTCGCGCTGATGTGTAGCCGACGACGACGGGGCAAGTGGGACTTTGACATCGATAACAGTCGGTGTCGTAGAGGAGATATGGTTGATTTGATGCTGGACTTTCTGTAAATGGTAATAAACGCTTGAAGGATCTTCTTTGCTGCGCGGTCGACCTCTTTCTTCCTCTTCCTCCGGGATCTCTCCTTGCGTATGTGAGAGGCGATTGTGCATATCGAGCTTCTCCATTGCCCGAATAATATCTACGTCGAGATGCACTTCACCAGTATCGTTATCTACATGGAGATCGAGATCGAAATCCTTGAAGCCGCCTGCTGATCCGTTGGACGGCGCCAAAGACGGGCGTCGGATGGTTAATGGCGACAAGAGTAATGGCGAGTCTTGCCCTGTCCCTGTCCCTGTTCCTGCAGCAGCTGCAGCGGAAGCGTGATGCGATCCAGGCTGCACTTGATCCAGTGCTTTTCGCAACACTGTATAAGCCCGAGGATCCGAGAGCGTCACGATTACTCGTGAAGAGTGCGAGTGGGTGTGGTGCGTATGGTTGGGGTGGTGTAGCGTCGTCGTCTGGTTTATGGATGGGGTGAGGGGATAAGGCCCGCTGGCCATTCTGGATCTACTTGATGCTCTGCTAGGAGCTCGAGAGGAGCTGGACGTAGCGGGCGAAGAAGATAGGGATACTTGTCGACTAAGCGGGGAGAACGGTATTGTCGTCTGCGTCTGTATCTGCACGCTGGCAGTGTTCCGGATATCGCCACTATTCCCACTTCCACTCCCGCTCCCACTGCCAGTGCTGCTGCTACCGTTACTGACAGTAGTGGTAATAGGAGTCAGTGATGTGGTGGGCCTCATCCGAGGCGATGTCGGCCCTGCACCTATATTTGCAGCAGGCGAGTTGCTGACTGGCGCCCAGCCTCCGACGCGATTATGCGATACAGTGCGTCTCGTTCCTGGACGCAAGGGAGCTCCTGCCCCGGTTTGACGATCAGGAGTTGGACCTGATGTCGTCCGTGTTCTTGTGGCAGACACCGAACGTAGGGTCGTAGCTGTCGGCGTTGTCGTAGTCGGAGTCGTTGAGTCCGGATTCATAGCTACAATAGGGGACAGACCCAGACCTTCACGGAAGGACGTGAACGTGTCCGTGCTGTTCTGACGACTGTAGCGGGGCTTTGCTCGCCCCGGTCGACTATCTCGATTGGTGTCTGAAAAGTCCGGCGACAGGGTATGCTTGGTCTCGAAATCGATTTTGATCCAGCATCTTAATACCTTGTCCAGGGATTTTTTACCGCCTGAATTGGGCCGAGAGAGGGGTACATGGCCTGGATTAGGCGAAGGCGATCGAGGCTTCCTCTCTGCTCTTGGAGGTACAGATGCCGATCGTGGTGAAGAGGCTGGGGCAGCTGTTGTTGTTGCTGGATCAGGCGTGAGAGGACCTGCATGCATTGCGCCTCCTTTGCGAGAGATGTTGAATATGTTCGGGAACCAGCTTGACGTTGATTGCGCTTGTGATCGTGAGCCAGCAAGGGACGTCGTCGTTGGCGGCGTATCAGGAACAGATACGACGAGCTGTAAGATCGTCGCAGGGGTTATTGGATTCGCAGCGTCGCCTTCTTGGTTTGATGGAAGGAACAGGGTGGAAGAAGTTGGATGGACGTGGTAGAGAATTCCAGCGCAGCGAAGTAGGTATTTGATATACGATACAATCCGCCGTTCGCTCTCGTTCGAGGTATTGTGAAGGACAAGGGTACGCGTCTTGTCTTGATGAGGTTCTCCTGACTCTTCGGATTCGTCGATGTCGAGGTAGATCGGGAGGGTATACTTGACTTGGGTGGGCATGAAGTTTGTTTGCTTGAACTTTCTCTTTTGCCCTTCTGCGTCATTGGCACCTGCTTTCTCTTGAGCGTCTCCGTTCTCCTCCCAATTCCTGAGTCGAGTCGTGGTCTTTTCGCCAATATCGTAAGACCTGAACGCGGCCATTCTCCTTCTACTATCGATATCGAGAAAGCTCGATAGCGCTCTTCGCACTCGACGCCACTCCCTTTTCTCGTGCTCCGCACCGCCGCTTCCAGGTGGGACAGTTGGAGTCTGCCGACTCCGCCATGGCGCATGCGGAGGATAAAGAGCGTCGAGCTCTTGCAGGCGGTCCATCACTCTTTCTCGCATTATATAAGGCGAGGTGTGTTTCGGTCCGAGTGGAAATCGCACTTGAAGTAAGAGCGAGAGAACGACTAGTCCTATACACCAGATATCCAGTTCAGGACCATAATAGGTGATCTCTCCTGGAGGTCGCGATAGCGCAAGTACGATCTCGGGGCTCTGCAACGCAGGCGTCAGAACAAGCTCATCCTGTCTCCAATTTGCTGGCTGACTCACGTGGAAAGCGGGACTGCCGCAGCAAGTGGTCAACTTTGGCTCGCTGGCAGAAAATCGCGTCGCAAGGCCAAGGTCTGCGTACGATTCATTATCTGTTAGCGCTGCTAAAATAATGTCGCAGATCGAATATGCTCAGCACTCACCAAGAATGATTATTTCCCCCGTGTCGATGTCGACAAGGACGTTGTCGCCTTTCAGATCACGATGGCACACTCTGCCTTTATCGTGTAGGCAATCACGTACGACGGACACTAGTTGATCGAGGATGTAGGCCGCTCGAGAAGGTGAGAGTGGTAAAGGATGGTTCGGCAGTGGGACATGGTGTGATGCGTAATGCTCTACCGAATGATCATCAATTTTCTGCGTTCGTTGTCGGAGAGACGTAGTACTCACCGACAAGGTAGAAATGGCCCTCGGTGCGTACCCACCCATTCACGCCAATCAAGCATGGATGTGTAGGCAGCTCGGAGAGGAGGGTAGGCTCGCGAAGTAGTCTGGCTGAAATAAGGGGGTGGTGAGGATAAAGCGGGGTGTGTTTAAGTGCGTGCTGTTGTCGCAAATACAATCTTTTCAGCAGTGCGTCTTACGCTGGACCAATGTGTCGCCGAAACAGGAGAGCAACGTGTTCAGACTGGATTGAGCGACACCATGCTACTCACATATTCTCCGTCGGCACCTAGGACTTTATAGACGGTACTGAATTTGCCTTTACCCAGAACGCCGCCGGCAGACGCAGGGGCAAAGGTGTACTCTGCTATCCCTCTTGACAGAAGAGTATCGAGTGAAGCGACTGCCCGTGGTTCTTCCCGGATCTAACCAATCACAAGCAAGTAATCACATCAGCTGCTCAGTCCTATATTTTGTAGTAGTAAATCAAGTCGTGAAGAGCACATACCTTGAGGATCTCGTCCCAGTCCATCTGCTCGATGATGCCAGGGAACGGCGAGCTCTGCCGGTCTTTACGCTCTTTCGACCTTTGAGCGACTCGCACTCGAGACCGCTCTCGCGCTCGCGCTACCACTCCACCGCCAGCCCCAGTACTGCGTGTCGGACTACTCCGATTACCCGCTGACGCTGACGCCGATGGAGCTGGACTGGGACTGGGGCTAGCGCGATTCCGTCTGCCCAGTACGTTGTTCGACGAATAAACGTACAGCGTCCCAGCCCCCGCGTGCTCCGTCTCCGCGCTCGGCATCGTGCCGTTCGATACAATACGATTTGTCGAATGCGCTTTAGCACACAGCTCTCAACAGACGTTATCTCCGCGTCATCGCGTCACAAGATTGTCAAGTGAGCAGAAATAGATCGACCGGTTGCCCCAGATCAAAAGATGATGTCGATCTCGTGATACTGTGAGACTCGTGTGACCGATGCTGGGTGGTAGTGGAAGCCAAAGGCGCTCGGGGCTGTTATCGAGAATAGCAGAAAGCGTGTGCTTGAACAAGGGCCGAAGGTCTAGATATCGTCTAATGGATGTTTGTGCGTATAATCGGTTGAGCGTTGGAATCAAAGAACAAAGCAGATGCATGTTCAGAATCAAAATTGATACCAGCTGTATGCATGATACATACAGCCAGAGGCAAGCTCTCTGGTCAAACGCTGCGCCCAATAACGTACACCGTTACGCCCAATGACCAGGTCGTATCTAGTTTGGAACTCTTATCTATCGCTCTTGCTCCACCACTTAGCATTAACTTGGCACTTAGCGATCTGCGCCTCTTTACTCCTTAATTCCCATAGGGAATCAAACCTTCGTGTTTCCCGGCATCCTTGCAGCGTGAGAGCCGCGGCGCCGGCCGTAGCACGGCTGACAGCTGAAACCTGAAAAGCTGGGGAGCTAGTAGCTGGAAGCTGATATCGAAGAACATATGTCAGTGGCGCGTGACGTTCCTATGTATCGCATCTCGAGTATTTCCACCAATGACAGTGCTCAGATAAGCGAGTCCCTAGATAAGCAAATTCACCTTGTACAACTACCCGACTAGTCGTATTGGCTATTTGCCTACAACGGTAACTGCCTTTTACACTCGTGCCGCCAAGCGAATCCTGCTATGTCGGATATCCGAGAATTTTCCAACTCTTAACACGTTACATACACGTGAGGGGAATGTGCTGTACGCAGAAACCCATTTCAACTCAGACATGTACGCTGGAATCATAAGACCTTTTGATCGGATACACTTCCTCGGTACAGCCACGTAGGCATAGCTGGTCGTCAAGATCATGCTTCATCGAAATACGTAAGGTGCACTTATGCAAGAAACGAGTATGGCAATGTTCTGGTTATTCCTCTTGTGATGTATCGCTTACATGCGACAGACAGCGGACAAATTCTCTGACATTCCGACGCCTTATATTCTCCTCTCTTCATTTACCTCTTTGGTTAACCGTTTCTTTCTTACATATCTTCGCTACGCCACCGCCTTCGTCCAACCTCTAGGTCCTATCCATCCTCCCTCACCCTTGAGATATCGATGTTCACAAATCATCTCCGCCGTTGGTCTTTCGGCCGGGTTGAGGTCTAGACACCTCTCCACCAGATCCATGGCGTCACCGAGCCTTCCTCCTTGATCGCTTTCGATACCATCATCCGCGTGTCCACCAGCACATCGTACCCGAATAGTTGCGTAAGCCCTCGTCCCTTCGTCGAGACCACGCAGGACCGCATCGGGTACCTCTTCGAAAGGCGTCTCTCCACATAAAACCACAAAAGCGACCACTCCTAGCGCCCAGACATCCTGCTCTTTACCACTGTACGGGTCACCAAGCAGAATTTCTGGCGCGGCGTAGTGTAGTGTACCGGAGAATGTGTCCCACTTCTTGCCAGGCCGCCAATGAGCGGCCGATCCGAAATCGATCAGCTGGCATCGACCTTGTCCGTCGAGAATAACATTTTCATCTTTGATGTCGCGGTGAATGATCCCATTGACATGCAAAAAGCGGACAGCGTCTGCGAGTTGCCCGACAAGAGAACGAACTTCGAATGGCTCCAGACCTGTTGGGAAGGCTTCCACCCGCTCGAACAGATCCAGTCCAGTTCCGAAACGAGGCATGACCACTGATTTGTACCGTCAGCATTTTCTAGTTACACTGCTCACGTGAATACTCACGATAGTAGAATTCACGGTCCTCGAAAAAGTCTATCAATTTGCAGATATTGGGGTGTCCCCTTTCGGGCGATGTTTGGATCTCCGCAGCGATGAACTTCTGCGTGGGCGAGGTGAATCCCAAACTACTATCGGATCTAATACTCGACCGACTGGATTCAGGCGTATTAGGCGCACTCTGATCGTAATCGCTACGACCGTTCGATGACGTTACGGGAGACGTCGGGATTTTGTGATCGGAACGAGGTCGAGTTGGGTCCCAAGATAGCATGCGATCTGGCTTGTTGTACAGCAGGTGACGAAGCTGGTCCATGACATGAACTGAGGTTTACGATCAGCATCACACTGACTTGTATTGTATATCAATCTTCTGCTCACTTTCTACAGGGATGGGACCGAGAACCTTGTGCCTGATAGAATCATTGAAGAACGTTAGCATTATGTTGCTTCTCGCAGTCGCAAATATACGTACTTCTTCCAACAATCAGCGAGGATCCGGGCTTTGATGATGTATTTGATGATAACTTGGTCCTGAAATCGCAGATTTACGTCAGCAAAGCTCCTCCTTGTCGTATCTATCAGATCCGATACTCACTCCCACTGGCTCGCCTTTCGGTCCCTTCACCTTTGCCCGCATGACAAGACCATACGCGCCCTTACCCGCTTCGCTGAGAATGACATAATCGTCGAT
This sequence comes from Cryptococcus sp. GC_Crypt_6, assembly GCA_026538315.1. Taxonomy (NCBI): domain Eukaryota; kingdom Fungi; phylum Basidiomycota; class Tremellomycetes; order Tremellales; family Cryptococcaceae; genus Cryptococcus; species Cryptococcus sp. GC_Crypt_6. The sequence goes on along the minus strand of JALPBY010000004.1, from coordinate 149,947 downwards.
GCCCCTACCACCTATACCACCTGCAGTTTCGCTCGTTGGTGTTCCGCATTCGCTTGGAACCCCTACGCTAGGCGCTATAGAGATAGTCGAGTCTAGTCGAGGGAAGTGAGGAACAGCCATCCCACTGCTTGGTCGAGACGAAGGTGATCGAAACGGCGAGAATGACTGCAGGCTCGGAATCTTGTCTTGGGCTGCCGGACGAGCGGAGGGCGGTAACGCCGTATTGGCCGGGATAGCAAAAGGCTGAACTACTCGCCCAGCTACAAGACTGACACGATTGGTGTCGCGACGTCGCGGAGAGCGAGGCGACATCGGAGGCGATTCTTCCTTCAACTTCGCTGATCGATCGCGTGATCCAGTGAGACCTCGTGCATACTTTCGGATGGATTCAAGGCCGGACGTTGGCCCTGACGGAGCGTCTATCGCGGAAGGCGTAGTGCCATCGCGGACTACGCCTTCACGAGGGGTTTCTGCGGGCGAGGTGCCAGCTGACAAGGGGGTCGGTAATCCACCAGGAGCGTTTAGAGGGGACGCTTGCAGAGGGGAAGGCTTTGTTGGGTGAGATGGGGTATGATGGAGGCTTTTGGGCGGTACAGGCAGACTGGTGCTTTTCAGCTGTGCAAACGTTTCCTCGAAGGGGTTCGTCGATACTACCGTCGGTGCAGCCATGACGGCGTCGGCTGTACTGGCTTTGGTTATACTTTCCGTCTGGCCCGTGAGCTCTGCGGGTGTCGGTGTCGAATCAAGTCCCATACCTCCAATCTCATGGACCCCTCCACCCGAAACGCCCGTAGGACTCGTAGCCGATCGCTGATCCTCCTCCAATTCCTCATCGACCATCCTCAACAGCTTTTCGCGCTCCAACTCCCGCTTTGTCTTTGCTCTTGGTCCAAGTGGAGGTGCCCCGACTTTCTTGACGGCTCGCAAGCTATCTCGTCGACCAAAGCTGGCGAAACGTACCGGACCGCCCGGTTCGCCCACATCAATAGCCGAATCCTCATCCTCGATAACTTCCTTTTCATCCATATCTTCGTTCGATCTATTCACTATCTCATCGCCAATACTGGCGCCCGCCGAATCAAGAATTGGCGCATCCTTGGTCGGAGATTCTAAAGGTGTGACAATCCTGTCACCTCCTAGTAGTATGGGGCTGGGCGCAATGATGTTGGGATTAAAGATCGGCCGACCTGACAAGTTGGCATTGGCTTGAGGGGGACCAAGACGGTGGTAGTTGTCCGGCGAGCCAGGATCCGGCGTATGGTGGTGCTCTGGTCCGATTATATCGACGGATACAGAACGTTGTGTCCGTGGTCGAGGATGATGAAGGTGGTGAGCTGCATGGTGGTGACGTTGGTGATGTGGTTCACCGACAGCCGAATCTGGTCCTAAAAGCATACTGGAGCTAGCTGAAAGATTCTTCACACTCGCCTCGTCACTTTCCAAACTGAATCTGCGGGCTTCATCCTCCGAGCTGCTTCCACTGAAGCTAGGCTCCATTTCTGCCCCACTCATTTTGCGCATCTCCCTCCACTCTGGAGTCGCCTGAATGTCTTTCCATTCCTGTGTTGTAGGTGTAAAAACCATGGCGGCAGCATGAGGATGGAGGTTGGGTTCGGTAGCCTCGGGACTGCTACCCGAGTGGTGAAATGTAGGCGGAAGGTGAGTCTGAAGGAACTGATGATTGGGTGATAATGATGCAGACAGGCCGGCGCCAGGGGTTGGAGGTCCTGGGCCATTTTGAGGTAAAGTGAGGTTACGTCGCACGAATATCGGGGAGGTCTGCATCGTAGGAGAATGGTGACCTGAAATAGGTGAATGTTCAGGCGAAGTGGAGCGTGATGCGGCTCGAGATGCTGGACGCGAATGCAAGTGGTGATAATAGCGAGCACTGCATTCATCAAGCGTTATTTTCATTCGGTATACTGTAGAGCAGGTGAAAGACTGACCTATTATCCCAGACAGTTTCCTCTCCATCGTCTCCACCATTGCGGTGCTGGCCGTCACTCACAACCCTTTTCCAATCTCTGTTCCGCTGCCTATACTGAATGGACTCCTCCTCCTCTTCGTCCTCATCTTCATCTAAATCGATGATACCGCCACCTTCAGTCGCGCTGATTCCCATGCCAATCGATGCGAGATCGCCATGGCTCTTACTCCCTCCTGCGTTTGAGCTAAGCTTGATGGCCGTGCCGCTGGAAGCTGCTCGAACGCGAGACATCAAAATACCTGACCGATGTCGGCGCGGATTGGGTGGAGGCGGTATCGGCCAATGAGCATGCTCATTCCCATGTCCGTGGCCGTGGCCAAGATTTTGGGCGTGATGGCGATGCGAAGATGGACCAGCTTCACCATGATCGAAGTAATCGTCCCTGGCTACATCGCTAGGCGCGGGTTGATGGCGGGAATGAGGTTGTGAAGGGTGTATAGCAGGTGATAACGGGGTAGGTGGATGCACTGATGGCCCGTCGTTGCTGCCGTCCGTTGCGTGTTTGGCGTGACTTGATGCCGCATCCTTTTCGTCGTGAGATGTTGTTCCAAGGGGTCCAGAAGACGGGCCGATGCCAAGACTTTGCAGATCCGGTGCATGCAGATCTAAGGCCGTAACCACCATCTTGCTGCGATCGCAGGCCTTAGTCAGAACCAAGCACTACTCGTTGTCGAAAGATGAAATCGAGGTGGTCGTGGGATAGCGATTCGAGCGAGTCTGCCAAGTCACGAGGCACGTTCGATATTCGGTATATTCGCTCAAATCGACATCGAGTCGTGAGGCGGTCGACCGCAATAGCAGGATCTGCCAGAAAGTAACGCTCTATGTAAGCACAGCAGCTTGAGCAGATTATAGAGGAGGCAAGGTGAGGGTTATAGTTGAGATAAAAAGGAAGTAGTATTTCTACACGATGGCCCAGGGTGTAATCAAGCTTGAAGGTTTTGGTGGAGGCGCACAATGAGGGTCAAGTCCTTTGAGCCTCGAGTGTAGGCTCGGGGTCGCAAAAGGGAGTGGGGGCTGATATCGTTGAAAGGATGTAGGAGGTGTGTGGTGTGATGTGTATCCCGCGCATGTATCGTCACTCACTATTGTCAGGAATGACCGTTCACTCGGCAAAGGCGGCGCGTCGATGTTGCTGACTCGTTTGACTTGAGTTCAAGCGACAAATCGTTTTTCTCCGGCTGCGTATTCCACCACCTAGGCAATGAGAGGAAACTATCGAGTTCGGGACGCTATATACACATGAACAAACGACGGATAGGATAACACGATAGGATAGACGGCGTGAATGCGATGAGGAGCGATTGAGATCGGGGTCAACGGTGAATGGTCAACGGTGAAAAAGCGTTGAATTCAGGCGGGAAGCCATTAACGTGGAGTGGAAAGTGGAGGTAACTTATTGCCCTGTTATACCAAGTAGATTTCTTCTCTCTCCATATGAATTGAATGGTCAAATAGACCATTGGGTCAGATGGCGTTCATCCCGCGAGTTCATGCTTATAAGTGACACAGATAGCAGACAAAGCAGACATGCATCGCCAATCGTACTGAATGCAACTCGCTTCACTTCGTTAGGGAAACATTCTGAGCATTTTACGACTAGATCCGTTGGCACGTGCACCATCCCGATCTTGGCACATTGACCTAGTACCTGGGACGTTCATCGGCGTACGAGCGAGGAGGCCTCTCGTCGCGCCTGTCGTAACCACCACCCCTCTCGCGCTCGCTACGGTAGTAATAGTCACTGCGGGTTAGGAAATGCCAATGTTAAAAGCTCGATCCATGGGAAAAAATGCGACGACTTTGTCAGAGAAGTAGTAATAGACTTACGGAGCTGCAGCAGGAGCACCGCCACCACCGCCGCCGCCACGGTAGTCATCGTAGCGGTCACGGCCGTAGTCGCGACGGTCGTCATACCTGCGTTCATCACGACGGTCATCGTATCGGCGGTCATCGTAACGGCGCGGCTCGCGGTCGTCGTCTAAGAGGCCAGGATCAGACGACAATCATGAAGGCGGTTAATGTTTACTCACAGTAGCCACGAGGAGGAGGGCCGCGGTCAGAGTAGCGAGAATCGTACGATCTAGGCTGGTAGGGACGATCGTAGCCACCACCACCACCGCCGCCGCCGCCAGGAGCGTAACGACCACCGGTCTCCTGCTTGACACCATGGTATCGGCCGGGAGTAGGGGTACGGGCACGGCCACGACGAGCCTTTTGACCAGGTCAGAACGTGATTTGCGCCGGACGAATTGTCAACTTACGTGAGCGACGGTAATAGACTTGCCCTCGAAAGGCTGGCCGGAGTATTGCTCAATAGCGGCATTGGCATCCTCGGGTTGCTCCATCATGACAAAGCCGAAACCACGAGACTCCTCTGTGACTATAATCAGCACGGACGCAAGCACAAAACGACAAAAGTGTCGACACTTACGGCTGTGGGGGTCGAACATGATCTGGACTTTGGCAACCTGCGTGATTCCGTTAGGTAGTTCGAAAGGAGAATTGCAACTTTGCTGCGTACCTTGCCGATCTTGGAGAAGTAGTCTTCAAGCTGACGCTCATCTACGCTACGGGCGAGGCCGCTGACGTGGAGGTTATTGCCCTGGTTCTGGATGGGAGCATCTTCGTTCCTGTTCGCATCAAGAGAGAACATGAATAGCATCGTTATTTGGAGTCGCGTACTTGCATCATGTGTCACTCACCTGCCTCTGCCTTCGCCGTTGCCGTTGCTGGGACGAGCAGCTGGGGACCTGCTACGGTCCCTACGGGGGCTGCGAGCTGGTTCGTCGCGACGGGGCGAGCCACCTCGGGCGTAGCTGTCACCGTTTCCGGAGCTGGAGTTTTGCCAGACTGTCGGAGTTAGAGAGGTTGAGTGTCAGTCGAGAGAGCGGCTTGTGTGGCGTACTGAGTACTGTGTACAGATCAAGGCGCAAAATTGGAAGCGGAAGCGACACCAATAGCATTGAGCCACCGAGACACCGAGACACCGGTTTTGCGCAGATGGCAGGATGGTCTGAGTTGGAGCAGTGGAAGAGGCCGAGGCCGATACAACCCGGCCAGGCAGAAATGAGACTAGGCATTTCTTGAAAGCACATTCGCGCGATTGCTTTTGCGTGCGAGAGACAGCGAATGCGTGACGACATAAAAAGTATAGTGAAATAACGCGTCTCGGTGTCGCGTTAGGTGAAACTGAACTTTGCAAGACCGGCACGAACGCGAGCGACAACACGTGCGTCACAGCGGCGCGAACGCTGACACCGAAGCTGTAGCTGAAGCTGGGGGAGGCGAGACGCAGAGAGATATAGCGAGGACATACCGTCGTTGGGGTCGGACATCTTGATTTGTGGTTTTGTGAGACTGGTGTGTCAGAGATCAAGATGCTGAATGAAGAGAGAAAAGAGAGAGAGAGAGGGAGTGTGTAAGCCAAGCTGGTGACGGCGTTATAAGCGGGAATACGGGCATGTGGCAGTTGTGGAACAGGATCAGTGATTGTGGAGTCCCAGGTTGTCACCTCCACCTTGTGTGATATCATCCCCGTTCATCCAAGCTCACAATGCACTGTGATGGATCTCATGCACGCAACCAGCTCATACTCATCAGTCACAGCAATATGGGCGACAAGGCAGCCTATCTATCCATCCTATGGGCGTGCATGTAGGTCGTATATTGGCTACATTGCTTGTACAACTACTGACTCGACGGATTGTCGTTCGCCGCAGTTCGTCATGGTACTGTGCGTTCCGCCTTTCAAGCGTTGTCTACAACCCCGGATACTGATCTTGCGAGATTTTAGACGGTTACCACTTATCAGAGCTCAACTTTCCCGTCAGCTCACTGACGTGTTCATCGCCTATCAGTCATACACAATCTAGGCTTCCCGAATGTCTTGGTCTCGACGCAAAGCTTTACGGAGTAGTGACGGCGATCTTTACCGTTGGTGGGCTGATAGGTAGTCTGTCCAGCTCTTGGGTCGTGAGAAAAGAAGGGTTGAAAGGAGGTCTACGATGGACGGGGTATCTCAATCTGATTGGAGTGATCCTAATGGGAGTGGCACCACATTGGACTGTCCTTGCACTGGGGAGGTAAGCGAAACCATCTCTGATGGAGGAATGGTTATACACTTCAGCCAGCAAGACTGACGTCTCGCAGATTCATAGTCGGCGTCGCGTCAGGCATAGGTATATGTCTCGTCCCGCCATATCTGAATCGGGCGGCTCGGGCCGCGCCATCACTCTCCGCCAAATCTGGCCAGATAGGAACGCTCAACCAGTTAGCGATCGTGCTGGGAATATGCTTCGCGCAGATAGTGGGGTTGATAGCGACAGGAAGAGTGAGCTATTCGGAAGTTTTTCTAGGACATAGTAGACCCTAGCTTACGCAGAGAGAATGGGTAGAAAGGCGATTTACCTGGTAAATGGCGCTACGTCGTGGCTGTCTCGGGCGCAGTGGCATTAGCCCAAATCATCACTTCCAGGCATATCATAGCGCCTGAAGCTGAGAGTGCACCGGACATGCCGAGAGATAATGAAGAGGAGGATCTCGAAAGGGGAGCCGGCAGTTCAGTTCCCGAGAGTGATGGTGAGTGTATCAACTACCTGTGAACTGCCGCTGAAGCTTACTTTGGATTTTGAAGTATCTTCACCATTGCTGCCGTCTGGCGTGAAAGCAGCCGAACAGCAACTGTCGCTTCGAGAGATCCTTTCCAATCCCTTGATGCGCGGCCCGACTTCGTTGTGTGCAGCAATGATGGCTGTCCAACAGCTCTCGGGCGTTAACGCAGTCATGTTTTACTCTACGCCCGTGTTGCGCACAGTACTCCCTACCTCAGCAGGCATAGTAGGAATCGGTATCACGGTCGTCAACGCTTTGATGACTCTGCCAGCCATCTTCCTCATGGACGTGAGTGCCCTCTTCCCGATTCCTGGAATTCATTGCACCAGACTGAACTGACTCTGTCACAGAGACTTGGCCGAAAAACGCTGCTCCTCGCATCCATAAGCGGTATGGGTTTGACGAGCGTTCTACTCGCCATTGGCTTGAACGGTCATCACCAAATAATGAGCGCAATCTCCATCGTAGCGTTCATCGCTGCTTTCTCAATAGGCTTAGGCCCAGTCCCATTCCTTCTGGTCTCCGAGCTCGTTCCCTCAACAGTAAGTGGACTTCATTCCATCGCAATTCAACGAGCGGACACACATACTCACTGCGGTTGAACTCGCTGTGTAGGCTATACCGGCAGTCTCGTCGCTTTCTCTATCGATAAACTGGATAACAGCCTTTCTTATCGCTCTGCTCTTCCTCCCCATACGCGATGCGCTTTCGTCGCCCGAAGATCCCAGTCGTCCAGGCCAAAGTAGACCGGGCGAGGGGAAAGTCTTTTATATCTTTACGCTAGTGTTGGCTTTCGGCGGGGTACTGGTCTGGCGCGGTTTAGCTAAAGGTCGTTGAAATTGACATGGGTAGCGGAACTCAGGTTTGTTATTTGTATGTATAGAATTGTGACTGCGCAGATCGGTGATGCGGCCAAGGAAGATTGGCGTCACTTGATGGTGGTGGCAGCGATCACGCTGATCCTGATCCTGTTGGTAATTGTGGGATGAAACCCCCCTTTTCCGGCCCATGATGTGATGCGATGCAGGGCGATGCAATCTGGACTGAAGCGCCATGATGCGATTTGATTGAGCTTTATACACAGGTGGACAGTCGAGTTGATCAACGTATCAAACTATCCTAAGTGTGGTGAAGAGATGAAGTACTGATCTGTGTTGCGTGCGCCAACGAACAAGTGCTTTCGTCTGCTCTTGATCCTGTGCTCCTGCTCATATGATACATAAGCTGGCCTCTCATCCTTCCAACAGCTGTGGTCATCTCTCGCATCGCAGGTCATCGATTCGGCCACATTCGTATATTGCACTAAACTCGAAACCCACCTGAACACCACCACAAACTATTCGGCACATTCATCATGGGCGTCAGTATCGACATTCCAGGCTATACGACTGTAGAATCCGAGGCTATGGCGCAAGCTGCCTTGGCTGGGAATCCGTCGTTCACTCTTGGACCATGGTTGATGGCGTGAGTCGACCAAAGTCCTTCGTTATGCTATACACTGGCCCGAAGTGCCCTCGCTGACCTCGCCACGATATCTGTCCATCACCTCACATCCCTCATCTTACATCTAATGGTCGATGCCTTCAACGTCTCTACTTGCTGACCTGGGTCCCTGGTCCTTCGATGGCATCATGTTCGTTGTCGACCACAGTGCTATCGTCGATGCCATCCTCCTCGGTGTAGTCTCTCAGCAACTCATCACCTGGTGGACCTGGTCAACTAGCGAGCGCAAATGGATCAAGGCGCTAGTAGTGAGCATTGTCTTATTCAACCAGTCTCCGCGCATTACTTCAGACCTCGTGCGAAGACCCGTTATGGTGGCTGATCTACGAATGCTCATCACCGTTTCGTCTCCTCTTACGTAGTTCTGGAGCATACTGAACGCCCTGGCGTTATCGGGGTACATCATCCATCTCATGCTGTTCAACTTTTGCCTGCGTAAGTACTGTGGCGTTGTCAATGTCCATTCAACACGATCATGGTGGTCTAGTACTGTAGTGCACACGATGCTGAAGAGCCTAGTTGGTTGAATAGATTTTGGCGAGTGGCGCGCGTTCATAGAGGTCCATCTGCTCAACCCTCTTCCCTTCTGGAACTGTTTGATTGTGCGTACCTTACCACTCCCTCCTAGAGCTCCAAGGATATCAAGCTAATGCTATGACCATAGGGAGTGCCCATCCAAGCGTTCTATGTTCATCGTGGGCTTCATTCCCCTACCATGTTCCATGACCGCTGCTGACTAGCGATTGATCCAGGTGCCTACCGACTAAATAACAACAACATCCTGATCCCTATTGTCGTCGGTCCGATCATGTCAGTGCAGCACGGCAACATCGTTTCGCGTATTGTCTTTCCTGCGCCACACTCTTGCGAACTGCCATGCTCTAGTCGATACTGACTAGACCACATATCGTAGGGGCACAGCGTTCGGTACAGGTTGCGCGTCGTTGTTCACGGGCCGAAATCTGCCCTGCGAGCTTCACGCATGGGTAAGAGCACCTCGTCACACACTGCTCCTTCCCAGTATAGCACTCGTTCCACCTGCGTAGATGTAAACCAGGCATTGTCTCCATAACTTACGTCGTGGCCTTTGCTTGGCAGGAGATGAGTACCACCGTTGACGTCTGGCTCGTATCTATGATGTCGGCCGATATCGTCATTACCGCCTTAGTCGGATGGGGCTTGTACAGGTCCAGGACAGGGTGCGCTCACACCATATATTGTAACCAGCCTAAGTAAGACGGCAGCTGACTGAAATGCAGATGGTCGCACACTGATCACCTCGTGCGAAGACTCATTCTGTGAGCGACGACGCTGTTATATATTTTTGAGGCTCGCAGCCCTGACAACGCGTGAGGACAGACTCGCAATCGAGACTCAACTTGCTCCGACCCTTGTGTGAGTCTGATGGCACGCAAAGAAGCATCAATCGACTGATCATCGTGACTGACTCGATAGCACGCTCGGTTTCCTGATTGAATTCACAATCACTCCGGCTGGAACTGTCGGCGCCTTCTTTGAGTCAGTCTACCATCCCTTCCACCGTCCCTAGGCGGCTTGGGCTGACTCGTCAGATATGCGGCATTGAAAAGGATGACTTTGACCATCTTGTGACAGGTTGTGCCAATCAAAGTTCTACGTCGTCGGTTTCCTCGCTACTCTAAACTCGCGCTATCACCTCAAGCGCGAGATAGAGTTGGGGTCAGGTATAGGAAGGAAATGGACTGTAAGTGGGGATCTTTCGCGAAAACCGTAAAATCACCCAAAAGTCTCGAAGCGCTTGAGCTGGTTGACGCAGTTCAGCCCATTGTACGCTCACACTGAAAATCTTGCGCGTTCACAGAGACCCAACACGTATGCTCTCGGATCAGGCAGACTGGAACAAGCTACCGTCAATGTCACGACCGACACCTATATCGAGGTCAGTACCATCAGTTCCCTCAAGCGATCCAAGCCTTCAAGGACTTGTCAGACCATCAGCTGACGTCTTTCTCGTCACATCAGTCCTTCCAGGTCCCGGCCGAGCGTCGTGGAGTCAACCGAGACCCCGCTTACGCTCATGAGCTTAAGGATATTCCCGAATCGTCCGACGGGGAGTCAATCGAGAACCATAGCTACACCACCGATAGCTCTAACAAGGCTTTGCACGACGACTCGTCTCCCGCCTAGATGACGTGCATAGTAGTTCGCCCTGGTAGCTTCACTTTTCGTGTCGATCATAAGGAGATTTAGTGTTAACATTGTTGAGTGGGCGGTTGGCTTAGATCTGTATGCATTTGTCGTATATGTTACATCGCGACCTGAACGAACCCCCTTCACACGCGGAAAGCGACAGTAGCCTTTTTCACCTCGGCGCCACCTGCTGCCGCGAAGCCGGTTCCTGTAAAGGCGTTAGATGGTCAGTATGAGGTGTTCTGGCGATAGACGGAATTGTTGATCAAGACAGTATGGCCGACTGACCTTCTTTACCCAATGGTATTCTCCCTAGGTCGTCAACTTTGGCCTCGCAGACACAACATCTTCCCTGAGGCTTGACGATGGTATCTGAACAAGTTTGACAGACCACATGACCGCAGACCAAAGGCTGTTCTTTATCCTTTTTCTGTTTCTTCTTCTTCCTGGATCCGTCCTCATCAGCGTCCTCGTGACCGTTGGTCGGTAAAGCCGGCAATCTTGAGGAGAGGAGTATACTGGATGTAGCGTTTGACAGTTCTTTGCTACATGAGGGGCATATGGGTTTAGGCGTTGAGGATGAAGCGGATGTCGAGGTTGATGCAGGTGGGTAAGTCAGGATGACGGGGAGAAGGGTTTTGCGTCTATCACCAAAATCACGCAGACCAGTCAGACATGTGTCACTTCCAGCCGACATGAAGGAGAGAGACTCACGTTATGGGATGAGGTGAGCCACCAAATTGACAAAGCGTTTGAAGTTTGATATCTTTCACTGGGCCCAGCTTGCCTTCGGGGGCCAAGGACGGTAACCAGAATGCGGGAAGTTTCGCCTTTCTCGCTTCTCTCTGTTCCTTTTCTATTGTCCTCAGAGCTTTTTCCTCCGCTTCCATGGCCGCTTTATCCACTGCTCGCGGGTCCAGCTCGAATTTTTCTGGGCCTTTACCATTCGATTTTTTCTCTTCGCCAATATCGAATCTTCTGCCTCCTGCCCCGCCTAGGCCCATTCCTTTCTCGAAATCCACCACCACTCTTTCCCTAGCTTTTCTTCTTGCTTCGTCCCGCTCGCTCTGCTCTCGTTCTTCCCATAACAGCATCTCCCTCTTTTGCGCTTCTATCCCCGCCTTTTGACTGATCAAGTCGGACAAGCAGCATTCTCTGCAATATATGTGGCCCTGAGAGCAGGCTACTGGGTCATTCACTTTTGATAAACACAGGTAACACGCATCGAGGATCTTGAATGAGTCTTGGCCCAATCTCTGTGCTTGCGAGTCTTTGCGTAACAGAGATCGCTCATAGTACGTCAATGTCGATTGAGTCGTGTTGTTCTTTGCGTCTGTAATAATCAGACTTCAGCTTGCCCATCTCACTGCTAGAGGCCGGACATTCAGCGTCATTACTCACGAGAGCGACCCATGTTGTCTATATTATCTATGATATCTATGAAGAGCAAGTATCGCAACAAGATGAGGTTCTATGTTGTTTCTCGTCGCTGCAGTAGCAGTGAGCCTGATATGACAGATCACGTGACGTTTCTGATTGTCACTGCGTCATTCAATCGAGATTTCAACAATCGACAACCTCTGCTTCTGCATACTTCTCGGTTATCAACTAGTCAGCAGCATTGCATACCGGCGCTCGTAGCAGCAGGCAAACGCACAGTCGGACCATATACCCAGCACCAATACACATACTTGGGAAGCACAGCATGGCGACGACGAAGAAATCACTGAAATCAATAAAGACTCATCTCGAGAACAAGGACTCGGAATCGGCATTGTATGAAGCTACAAGCTTGTTGAAATCCATCGGGGAGAATGCGCCTGAAGCAGCTCAAGTGTATGTCCTTTCCATGGCGCAGAGTCAGAATGGCCATGCTGATGCGGTCCAACCAGCTTGGTCTTCCGCGGATTGGCGTTGACGCAATTGGAACGGACGGACGAAGCGGAGAAAGTCAGCTTGCCCTTTCATGAACCATGGTAGGATGTAAGCTGACAACTCTCACATGTTCTTATCTCCAGTCATACCTCCATGCATACAGACTACAACCCTCACATCCACTGGCCGCGATAGGTGTCAGGAGACTGTACGAGAAGAGCGAGAGCTGGGAAAAGTTGGGAAACTTCTTAGAAGTCCTTGTGCAAGCAGCATACGACGAGTGAGTGGATTGGTACCGAGGTTTCCAGTTTATGTAAGCTGTACTGACGAATTTAATCTAGTGGAGATGCCGAGAAGTGTGCAGCAGTCTTGCAAGACTTGCTCGAGCTACGCAGCAAGCGTGCACCAGAGGGAAAGGTGCGATCAAACATTTATACTATTCAGTCACGCTAACTTGTGTTACAGTTGTACCTCGCACTCGACCTCTTACTCCCTTCTTCGCCTTTAGCGCCCCTCTTACAGTCTGTCCCAGCTCCATCGGGCTCGTACATTCCCTTTCCAGCCCCGATCTACCCACCGCGATCATTCGCAGTCCTTCCACCACTACCATCACCTTTACCGCATGCGTTACATCTCGTCAACTCACTCCCCTTACTATTGAATCTTTTGATCAGACAACAAGGTCTTGTGCATAGTGCTGTCGAAGCAAAAGTCAAAGCTGGAAGAACAAGATTGGGTGCTGGACCGGAAAGGGAGGTGCGAAGGAAAACCGATGCAGAGGTCTTGAGTGGGGAATTGGGCTTGAAGGTCGTTGAGCTGTTAAGAGAGGTTGGATCACATCCCGATGTATCAGAGGAGACTAGGCGGGAGGTTGAGATGCAGGAATTCGGCTATTGGCGTAAACTCGTCGGAGCATTGTCGTAAGTGATATTCCTGTTCGAGCGACGAACGACCGCCCCAGAAATGTTCCACTGATATATCTGCGCATTCAGTGCCGATGAGAAGCCGTCAGATCCGAAGCCGAAAGGAAAGGCTCGACAAGAGTCAACCGGTCTGCCGACACCTTCTCTTTTCGAGCCTCCAAACTACCCTAAACCGACCAAAGCGGAAGCCCTGTCTCGAGCAGATGCATTGGCCAACGGCTTCGTACTACTTGATGTGACAGGCAAGGGCGCTGAAGAGGGATGGGCTTGGACGCTTGAGGGCAAAGATGAGCCAACGCTCTGTGAGTTGGTCTGACCTGTATGTGTCCAGGAGCAAGTGGGCTGAGCTCTGACACCCAAACAGATTATGACCTGGAGTTGCTACATAAATACGCCAAGGCTTTCCCTGAGTCTCGCACAACAGACTTCATCGATGATTACTGCCGGTGGTTCAAGCTCCCTTTGCCGGAACCGGAGGAGGACGATGGCACCCCAGATACGGCCGTCGTCGATGGTGAAGGAGAGAAGCAGGCTACAAAATCTGCCAAAAAGCCTCGTGGGCGGAAGAACAAGGCTGGTATGAACGCTCGGGAAAGAAGGAAGGCCCGACGGGCAGCGGGCAAGGAGGGCGTCCTTGCTGAGGATATCGACCAGGAAGAGCGAGATGAGCTCGTTGCTGCTATGACAGTAAGTCGATCGAACAACCAAGGAGCCGTACAACTGATCTGCTTATCCACTCCACAGAGACTTCTTGACGACTTGCCAAAGTCCTTGTTCGCGCATCGGGTCATGGCTCGTATCGCGCTGCAGGAAGAGGACTGGGTGAATGCAATAGCTTTCGCTGAGAAGGGCCGAACTCTTGTCAAAGAACTGGAAGCGGAGCGTGGTCTATCGATGCCCAAGTAAGTTGAAAATGCATGCTTCTCAACAACGATTGCTAATCTTCCTTGGACAGCGTCCACGCATCACTCGATACGAATCTCGCTGTGGCCTTGGTTCCGTACTTTTCACCGAAGCATCACCCACGAGCGACTCGTCTTCTCAATGGTGTGCTCAAAGACCAACCCGACAACGCCGAAGCTATCTTTGCTCGGGCACAGATACACCAAGCTGCTGGTCAGTGGCCTCAAGCACGCAAGCTCTTCGAGTCTTTGGTTGAATTGAACGCAAACGAGAGTGACAGCATCTCTGCCAAGGAGGAAACAGCGTGGTGTCTGGTAAAGGAGGGAAAGCTTGCGGAGGGGCGTGATATCCTTGAGGAGATAGTGGAGCTTCGAGACTCGCGAAAGGAGCAGGAAGGACGAGACGATGAAGCGCTCCCCCGAGCCCGAGCGTGGTGGCGTCTTGGTGAAACTGAGTGGATGATCGGTGGTAAGCCAATATCCCCTTCGTCCTAGCTTTCGTGTCCGTTGACCCGGTCATTCCCACACAGATGAGGAGAGTCGCCAACACGCCGAGGAATGGTTTATGGCTTCGATCCGAGCTCTCCCAACTTATGCTTCGGCATTTTCTTCTCTGGGTCTCTGTTACTCATCAGTGACACCACCAGACGAGGAACGAGCCCTCAAGTGTTTCCAGAAAGCCTTTGAGCTTGATAATACCCAAGCCGAAGCAGCCCATCGACTTGCCATCGGTTATGCGAACGAAGACGACTGGGCACTTGTGCGAACGATCGCGACTAGAGTTATGGAAGGCGAAGGCGGTCTCGATGGGGTTGCAGGAGGAGAGGTCATGAATGCCAAGGGACGCTTTGCACCACAGAATGGCTGGGCATGGAAAGCTCTCGGATCCACTGAGGTGGTACGTTCATTGGCTACATTTCGATAGTCGCCTCAGCTGATCCATCCGGAACGCCTGTGCAGCATTACAAGAACTACGCAAAAGCAGCTCAAGCTTACCAGATCGCCCTTCGAGCTGAACCTGACGACCTCTCCACCTGGACAATGCTGGGCGAAGCTTACGTGAAGTGTGGACGGCACATAGCGGGTCTCAAGGCGTTCATGCATGTGCTCGAGCTCGATCCCAAGAACTGGCGAGCACTGTATGATATCGGAGACACGCAGTCTCAGCTCGGGGCGTTTGATAAAGCTATCGAGGCATTTGACCAAGTCATGCAGCTGACAGACGGGAAAGAAGTTGGCGTCGTTGCCGCTCTGGCGGAAGCGAACCTCTCGCTAGGACGACAGACTGGAGCTGGAGGATTCAGAGAGCGTTCGCGAAGAGCTTTCCACCAATCAGCTACTTTGGCGGTCACAGTATTGAGTAGCGGCGCCAAAAGCCATCGACCATGGGCATGGAAAGTAATCGGCGATGCGACGTACGAGCTGAGCAATCAGGAATCCAGCATTGAGGAGGCCACATCATCGGCCACATTTCTGGAGCCAGTACTTCAATATCTAGTGGAAGACGATGTCGATCGCCGATCACAAGTGGATGGCCTCGGCCATGCAGCAAACTTGCTGCAAACGTCCCCCGACTTGAAGTATACGCTCAAAACATCCGTTTTCGCTTTCGCCTATCGTGCTCATTTGTTGAAGAATGAACCTCGAGTCGCCGATCCCGCACTATATGACCTTGCAACCGCCCTTCACGCTCTGGCTCAGAGACTGAGTGAGGGTGAGAAGAGGACCGCTTGTCTCAAAGCGGCCATCTCGGCAATTAGGCTAGCGCTAGAAAGAGATGCCGGAGACGAGAGGTTGTGGAACGCACTTGGTGTTATATCCGGAACAGCTGGACCTCAAGTTGCTCAGCATGCTTTTGTCGTCGCTTTGGAGCTTTACGCCAAGGTCAGTGAAAAGCTATCGATGATGTTTGTCTTGGAACTGGTCTAATATTTGTTTAGGATCCCGTCGTATGGGCCAATCTCGGCTACCTATATCTGCGTTTGGACGATCGGGAGCTTGCCAACCAGTGTTTCTACAAGTCGCAAATCATCGATCCGGACTACGCTCGAGCTTGGTTTGGACAGGCTATGTTGGCTGAACGAAATGGCGATAAGGAGCACGCAAAGGCGCTATTTGCACACTCCGTGACATTGTCCGCAGGGTCTTTGGTAAGTGACCAAGCTTCACTGAGCGGAGATTATCTTTAAGCTGACTTTGTCGCCCTCTTGCAGCTCGAAGCCGACTTAGCAATGGCGGCTTCTACTTTCGAACGATTCCTGTCTCCGAATAGCGATTTCGACGCAGCCCTCTTGCACCAACCGGCCTTCGCGCTTCGTCACTACTGTCACCAACGGCCCCGGGACTTTGCTGCTGCGCATCTCTACGCGCTTATCACCGAACGACTTGGCTTGATCGAAGAAGCTGCATCATCCCTCGAAAGAGCTGCCGGTGTGCTAGAGGAGGAATTCGAGCAAACTGAGTCCGCTGAGATCGAGTCGAGGTATGCTACCGCTCTGTGCAATCTTGGCCGGGTGCAGCTGTCAGCTGGAAAATATCAACAGAGTTTGGACCACCTAAACAGCTGCTGGGAGCTAGTCTCTGGAAACACCGAGCTATCCGCGACCAAGGCGCAAGTCCGCCTATTGCAGGGCTTGGCACACTATTGGTTGGGCCAGATTGCAGAATCGCTTGAAGCTTTCCAGGCTAGTCTGGACGAGGCGACCGGTGCGCAGGATGGGAAAATGAAGGAGGAAGTTGCTGTTCTGCTCAGTCGGACTTTATGGGGTCTGGGAGGGAAAGAAGCGAAAGAGACCGCGAAGACCAACCTCATGGAATGGTGAGTAGTATAGGCGGTATAATTTCCGAGCTACTTTTGGGCTTTTGCTGATTACATTTTCTCCAGTCTGTCGCAAGAGAAGCCGTCCCTCAAGGTCATTTCGACTTTAGCAGCCATTGCCGTCGTATCTTCCGACTCCGATCTGGTGGAGGCAGCGATGTCAGAGCTGCTCTCCAGACCTGTGGCGGATCGCGTCAAGGAAGACCCTACAGGCCAGGCAGAACGGGTGTTGTACCTCCACGCAATGTCTGAGGGGCAAGAGGAAGACGGACTATCTTATTTGGCCGAGTCAGCTCGCGCAAACCCTTCTGTGCAAGCCAAGACAAGATTGGCGGAAGCCTTGATCAGTGCTGGCAAGACTGAACAGGCTCTGCCTTATCTTGCGGCTATGGACGTGAAGATCAGAGACGCAACCGCTGAAGCAGAGGCAGAAAGAGAGAGGTTGAGAGGCATTGCGGATATCTTCGAAGCGAAAGAGGAAGGTATTAGTGCTATTCAGAAAAGCCTGCGGATCGCTCCTTGGCTCGATGAAGGGTGGGAGGCGCTAGCGTGGGGCAGAAGGGCATTGGATGAAGTTAGTGGTGATGGTGCGGCAGATGGAGCGGAAGAAGTATAGGAATAGTCAGTCGCCGAGGGCAGCGTAGTACATGCATAGGATGAGAAGAGCAGTAACATCGGAAGGAATAATAGATCAATCCGGCAAAAGTCGGCGCGATTAGCTGTCAGACCCTTTCGATAGTGTCCCATTCGGAAAGCGATCTGGACAGATGAGCGTCGTCAACGTCGACTTCATCGCCAATGCCCGAATGGACAGCTGGACTACTAGACCTGTTTGCTTCATCAGTATCCAGTCTTCCCTCAGTCTCCGTGTCCTTGTCCTTTGCCGCCAGGGAGACAGACTCGTCAGCTTTGGATTCCGACATGCTACTCTGATAGATCTTGAGGTTACTCAAGTTGTCCAGGTGGTGGTCCCATTTCTGACCCCATGGAACTGCTTCGAGCAAGGCACGATCCTGAGCTTGGAGGTATGGCGTCGACATTAAATTCTCGCGGGAATAATCATTCAACTGGCTCTGTTGGATACGCTCGAAACTCTCACACAAACCTACCCACCTGCTCACAGCGTGATGTCGCCCAGATTCAGAAAAGTATTGCATCGACTCGTTGTTGAGTGGGGGAGGCGGTCGCGGGTGAGCAGGCGCATTTGTCGTATCCGTCAGGTCTGCCAATTCGGCCACGATGATGGGATACACTTCGAAGAAGAATGTATCTCTGCCCTGTTCCGACGCTGTGGTTGGTTTCTCGGGCTCATACTCAGCTAATTGTTGGTCTAGCCAAGCCGTATAATCCGTTCCCCACATATTCTCGAACACAACCCTGCTTGGTTTGAGGGTGGTATCAAGGAGCGATCTGTTACAAGGTTTTCGGTATGCTCCCGTCTTGTGATAATGGTCTCTTTCCGCTGCCAGCTCCTTGTGGATTTCATCAGTACGTTCGTCCAGCTTGGTTCTCAGTTTGCCGTACAAGTAGATAGTCGTGATAGCAGAGCGAAGGCGTTCTGGGGCGTTCTGGGCATTGTAGGCTCGAGATAGGCGATCCCAGTTGATACCAGGCTTGTTTGCTTCGGATTCCGACTCGTGCGCAGTTCACTCCGAGCAGAAATCATCGATCTCCTGGTCATCTTCCATAGTCTGGCTCATCTGTATTACTGTTGCAATCACACAAATCCATCAGGACGCTGCACTTTCACATGAAAGAGTGGAAACAGGGGTTGATATTTACCACGGTTCAATTCCTGCTCATACTTCCTTGGAGAGCTCATTGTCGCGTTGCTAGATGGTATCTGGCAAGGAAAAACTTTTTCGATAGTCAAAGATTAAGTAAAAGGGGTACAGAGGCTGATTGGTGATTCTATGCGCTGATGTCGCCTGAGAAGTCAATGGTGCGTGTAAGATCAACGATGAAAAGATCGTAGAGGAGGGGAGCAGCAAGGACAGTTGCAGTGGCGAGGAAAGCTTCGCGGCGTGGCCATTATATACATGTTGCTGGTGAGAAGCATTGCCATGTTGTGACGCTTTCATTCTCTAGCTTCTGAGAAAGGATTGAACACCCAAGTCTTTTAATGAAAGGATTGACCCCAGTGTCAGTGCCACAAGAACCCGGACTCAATGATGCAGTATGACATTGGCAAAGTCATTGATCGAGCAGAGCTGTCGTCATACATCGAGACGATGTTTGACGCTATCACCCTTCTAAGAAGACCTCCGTTACGTGTACGACGGTGCTTATCTCTGGCGGAAAACCGCCACGCTGTGGTTATTCCGCTGGTTTTCCGCAGGCCGTAACGACAGCACAAGCTATTCGAAAACGAGAACCGTACACACCACCATGAGTCTGAAACAACTCTCTCTATCGTATGCATCGCGTAGTTGCAACCGAGAATAGGCTGAGCGTGTTGAGAAGAGCTACGTCTTTACGAAGCTGATCAGCTGATGCGCCGGCCTATTCAGGGGCGCAAGTGTAATTGATCCGGAGCGCAATTCCGGCCGGACTTCGGCTCCTTGAGATAAGGACCTCGAGTTGTTTTGCGTTTATGTTCCGTTCACCAAGCGCTGAGCTTGAGCATGGTAGTCGACGCATATAGCTCTCTCGGATTCCACTCTTATGTTTAAGATGATCAGACGTTCATCTGCCCTAATTTGATCTATTTACGAGTAATCGATACGTTATCATTATGCCCTTCATTCACGACGAGCCAGACGCGACCTTGACTCCTGCTCAAGTGCGCGAACAATGTCGAGACGACACTTTCAGCGGTTCTGGAACGGCCGGTCTCTGCGCTGGATACACTCAAGCCAACTTGTTGATCTTACCAGCAAAGTACGCGGATGATTTCCGATTATTATGCAAACGCAATCCCGTCCCGTGCCCTTTGATAGGCGAAACCGCTGTCGGCGATCCTACCGTGCCTTCTCATCTAGCAATCAAGGGGAGCAGCGATATACGTACAGACGTAGCCCGCTATTGCGTCTATGAGAATGGAGAGCTGGTCGAAAGGAAGACGGATATCACGGACGAATGGAGAGAGGACAGCGTAGCATTCTTCATTGGCTGCAGTCACAGTTTCGAGGGAGCGTTGGAAAAGGGCGGACTGGAATTGAGACATCATACTTTGAAGAGAGTCGTGCCCTGCTATCGAACGACAACCCAACTGCTTCCAGCAGGAGGTAAGTCTCTTCCATCCCTGTTACCGATAATGCTTCTGGAGCACTCGCTGATCTCGATATGCACACGCATAGTCTTCTCCGGGCGAATGGTAGTTTCAATGCGCCCTTTCCTCCCCTCGCAATTCCAGCGCGCACGAGACCTCACCGCGCCTTTCGTTGGCGCCCACGGCGAGCCAGTCGCATACGGACTTGCAGGTGCTGCGCAACTCGGCATCGAGGATGTTGAAGGTCAGAATCCGACGTGGGGTTTACCGACAGCTATGAAGGAAGGTGAAGAACCAGTGTATTGGGGCTGCGGCGTGACGCCCCAGCAGGTCGTCATGGACTCTAAGTTGCCGTGCAGGGTTATCAGCCATGCTACAGGGTACATGTACGTGTCTGACATGCCCGAAGATGGGGTGTGCAAGTAGACACCGTGATGCCGACGTTAGACCATCACATGTATTGCTAGAGCTACTCGAGGTTGTATGCAGTCTTATTCTCACAACATGACGTGATAGAAGAAGGGTGAAATGAGTGCTGCATAGCATATGACTGATGGCCTCCTTCCTGATCAGCCAGCAAAAGGTCCTGCGCCATCAGAGTAGGTCATAGGCCACACACTCAGAGCTGTTGGAGATCAAGGATCAGCCGCTGCATTTGAAGAGACACGAAATCGCTCAAAATCGCGAAAGAGAGGAGTCACTCACGATCCCATAAGGGGTGCGTCATTGAGTCTCCGAATAGCGAAGCGAGATTGCCCAGATCACCGACACCATACTCGGTCATGTGAGGCAAGTTGAGGACGGTAGCCGGATCGATCGTGCCCCTGGTATCGCCTGCCATGGGCCCTGCCCCAAGCGGCCCACCGAAGAATGCTCGATCTCCCGGCACGTTTGGTGTTGGCGCACGAGACGGTAATCCAGAAACGAAGCCGGAAGACAGCAACATGGGACCAACGTTCTGCTGTTGCATGATCTGCGGTGCAGTGGTTGATTCGTCAGGGGGCTGCCAACCCATGCTTCGCAGTATTTTAGATACGTCGCTGTCTGGGTCTCTGAGCGCTTGCAAGGTGCCGCGATCCAGCGAGCCGTTCGATCCGCCGCCGGGGCCAGAGGTCATGGTGGTCTCGCCAACACTAGCCAAGTCACCGAGTCCGGAGGGTACCCACTCGTTTTTCAGGCGTTGTAAGATGCTAGTCGCAACGGCAGCAGCGGGCCAGGACATCTGGCGAAGATAGTCGATACACTGATCTACGCGAGAAAGAGCCTCTCGAAATTCAGGAAGTGGTTTATCGTTTCTTGCTGCGATTAGAAGAAAGGTGGTCCCAGCAGTGAAAGCGATATTGGGGAGAGTGGTGGTCGCATGACGCAAGTACGGGCACTTTGCGAACAGCTCGACCAATTGTCGTCTATAAGGTGATATCAGCGCCAGCGAAACACACAGGAAACAAAATGACATGGCCGAAAAGTAGACGTACGCAGCGGTTTCACAAGCTTCAAGTGATATTCGCCTGGTGTCTTCCTCTGCTGATAGGTAGTCATAGCATGCCGGACGGTGCAGTAGAATTCGAAGATAATTGAACACCGCATGCATGTTGAGGATATGGGGCGGCATCTCGTCACGTTGCCAAGCTTCGGTGCGGAGCGCTGGAAGCAATTCGACGAGCCACGCTTCGAGGTCCAGTCTGTGAGCGGTACCATGTTAGCTTTTGAGCTGAAGAATACACAGCGATGCCTATGTCTCCGGGAGTTCGTGGCATCGCGGCAGGAAGTACAACTCACTCCAGCTTGGAAATGAGACCCGACATCGTACCCAAAGCTGGCTGGCAAACGCGATACCTATCTCCACAGAACAGAGTAGTGAATAAGCCAAGTCCCTTGTATCATGCGTATGTAGCGAGAACGGCGAGATGTCAGTGACACTTACAGACTACGATGGATCTCGTTCCCGATTTTGACGAGCTTCGCCGTCCACAACAAGCACGAGCTTCTCCACGCTGGCCGACCGCCTAGACCGTTACTGGTGCTCGTGTCGGGTGAACGAGGGGATGATGGAGGCCAAGGCTCCTCATCGTCTCTGTCACGCACGAGCGGGAGTGCGATTTTGTAATCCCCCACATTGAAGGTTGGTGTACGGCCAACGTTGAACGACCAGAGACTGGGGCTCAGGTATCAGGGCATGAAGGACATATCAAAGCAGCAGGCTCACCTGTCTTGGATGAATATGGTCCAGAAAGTCTGGTCACGCTGGTGTTTTGTGCTCATTGTTATGAGATGTCGATCGACCAAGTCCTGGCAGTCCGTGTTGAGACCCACTATCATGTCCATCAGAGTGATTCCAATGGTATAAGGTTTTATACTCACACAATTGCCCCGTCCTTGCTCCCATACCGGCGTACAGCCAGCCCAGATTTCTGTGCAGGTTGTGGAAATGGTACGAGCCGAGTAGCATGATAGCTCTAGCTGTAGTTGTCATTGGGCGCAGCAACTCGTCCTCGAGCATGCTCGTAGCGTGGGACGCAAGAGCATTGGCCACAGCTTTTGGGTCGCCCTCGTACGACGGCAGAGATTCTGGAGAATTTAGTAAAGCGACTGCAAGAATAACGTTGTGTAACATGGGTGAGTAGTGCTGGGTTCTAGTCGGTATCGGAAGCGATGCGGGGACGGTATCCGATGCAGCCTGAACGAGATCGCGCAGGAACTGTGATTCGTCGCACCACTGACACCACCAGTTCAGGTGTCTGCGATGATGGTGAGATGGTCAGCTACGAGGTCCAGACATGAACGATGAAAGAAGGCTTGCCTAAAGAAGACTCGCAATAGCTCCGCGTGCACGCCTGGAGAGAGGCCAGCTGCAGGTGCAACATGACGGTTCCACGCCAGAGTCGACCACTCTATCTCATCCACATGACAAGATGCGCATGCGGGCGCTTCCTCCTCGTCCGAAGTCGCTCCTTGATTCCCATCTGCCTCGTCGGGTAAGTGCATGTAGGCTGAGGACGGCCCATAATGAGCAACTGAGCCAGCTCCGGACTGCAGAATGATCGGGCGTTAGTATCGCATCGCGGAATAATGTGAGAGAGCGCGAGAAAATGACTCACTATTCTCAAAGCACCAATCGTCCTTCCTGTCTCTCCTCGCCCTTCGTTGTTCGCTGCACCGACTGCCCCGTTCCGCTTCGCATGACAAGGATCTCCATTACCTCCTGTCACGCCGCCTCTACCATCGTGTCCCTCCACCACGCTCGAAAACCCATCATCCCTTTCGTCGTTTGCGTCGCCCTCCTCGCCACCTGTACCTGTCCGCTCGATTTGATGCTGGAGTTGGCGCAAGCGGTTTTCCAATGCTTGCACATATTGCTTGGACGCTAGACGGCGACCATCCTTCTCGGGCACGTAGCCGCACTCGAGGTCGTGTAGCTGACACGAGGAGCATCTGGGCCGACCATCGCATTTGGTCCGTCTGCGAGGTAATAATTGTTAGCCGCGAACCGATATTGTCTTCCTAATACAAGTAGGTGTGGATAATGCTGAGGGGTGTAGACTTGCTTTCTGCGACAGTTCTCACAAGCTCTCGTGACATTGCTCTTCTTGCCTCTTGGCCTCTTCAAAGGTCTTGGGGAAGGGTCGACATGCTCGTCGGACGAGATGACCGGCACTGTAGCTGCGGTCGCCAAAGAGGCGAGGCTATTGGACGGGGTCTCCGGTCGGAGTGCCATGCCAGCAATGACTAGTGACAGAACTGAACGGGGTAGCGCTCTACGCACTCTCAGCCGGAAAAAGATGAGCAGGAAATGACAAAGTTCACGAATGCAATTACAATGATAGTGAGAATGATAAGCTCGATTTCTCTTAAGCTCTAAACCCTGACTATTGACAGGAAATACTGCGTTTACCAGTATCGCTCCAATTCGAACAGCTTGGCCAGCAGACCTTATCAGCTTCAGTGTGAGAGGCGGGTATTTCGCTGTCCACTCCTGTGGTAGACCAGAGATCGTTTATGCATGATTTTCAAGAGCGTTGAGACAACACGACCGCGCTTATGGCCTAGGTCTCATATATATAGACACCTGACTTGTTAGCGATGCGATGGCACAGCTGTCAAATCAGAGAGATGCATATCCTATTGTCAACACTTACGGCATACAATACAGGGAATGTCACCCGAGAGGGTGCCTGAAGGTGGAAGTGTGCTCCGTTTTTAAAGTGTCCATGATAAGCCTTGATCCTCACTCCCAGCATATCGTCTCCGATAATAGTCAATGCTGCCACCGTTCATGTTCCGGATACGTACTTTCATGTTCCGGCTACGTACTTGTCCCACAATTACTATTCCAGGACGAGAGGAAGTGTCCGCGCCTCGACCCTCGCTGCAGCGAGCGGGTATACATATATCTTGGCCAGCTTGTTATCGCTAGACTAGATTTGACCCCATCTAGCACCTGAAGACGTGATTCTCACTAATTTCCTCTTACTGAGCGAGAACCCACTAGCAATATGGTAAGCATACTTTGTTGTGCATCTGTACAACAAAGTATGGTGCTGATCTAATACGTCATATGATAGTCTACCGACAGCAGCGAAAAGATGGCCGCGGACCCCAAGGTTGATGTCGTCGATGAAGAACTCTACACACAACATCAAGATGGAACAAAGCCGTACCTCGACCCAATCTCGGAGAAGAAGCTTACTCGGAAGCTCGATGCATACATCATTCCAATTCTCGGTGTAGGTCATCATTCGTCATTGACTTGGCTACAGCGATCAAGGTGCGTGTGTATAGCTAATCATTGAGCAGGTTCTTTACCTATTCTCCTTCCTCGATCGAGGAAACATTGGAAATGCAAATATCGCAACACCATCGATGTCAAAAACTCTTGGCTTGACAGGTGAGGGTGTCTGCCTCTACCAGTTATCGCACTGTGTCGGGCTGCGGTGCTGATAATTCGCAGCCAAGGAGTACTCCGCGGCAGTCAGCGTAGTTTATGCCACGTGAGCCTAAGCGAACACTCGTCGCTGTTGGCTTAAGCTGATAACTTCCTTCTTAGCTACGTTGTCTTCGAACCGGTCTGGTCTAATTTGCTCAAAATCCTCACTCCCAAAGTACTCTGTGAGTTGCCAGTCCCCGACGCCGGCCTTGCCCGTTGGCTAACGAGGTACCTCATTTTCACAGTATCTGGATCCGCCGTCGTCTGGGGTGCCCTCACACTAGCGACAGCATGGGCGAGGAACTACCACGATATCCTTGCAATCAGAATTCTTCTCGGAGTGTTCGAAGCAGGTCTGTTCCCCAGTATCTCGGTGTGAGTACTTCTCCATAACTTCATTAGCTATTATGCTGACTTGAGTCAAGCTATGTGTTCATGATCTACCGTCGAGAAGAGGTTGGAACCCGCATGTCGTATATTTTCCTGTGCTCGGCCTTGTCGGGTGCCTTTGGTGGTCTCATCGCCTACGGCCTCGTACACATCGAGAAAGGTACCTTGGTGGGATGGCAATATCTCTATGTGGTGAGTTCAAACATGCACAACGCGTTCAATCCCAAATCATAGACTTGACTGGACTGTTGCTCACAAGGTCACTGGAACAGGTTGAAGGAGTTTTATCACTGGCTATCGCGCCTCTCACCTACTTCTACTTGCCCAATGACATGGGCTCCGCGTGGTTCCTCAATGCCGAGCAAAAGGAGCACGCCCAAATCAGATACGAGATCAACAAGGAATTCTACAACCCTGACGAGCGCTTCAGCTGGAAGCAGGTTGGCAAGGCCTTGCTCGATTGGAAGGTGAGCCATTACGTATCACATCCCCTTGCTCTGTGTCAGTAATTGATCAGTGAACTACGCAGACATATGCTACTGGTGTGATTCAATTCTGCGGCGACATCACTCTGTATGGTTTAACGACCTTCATGCCGGCCATCATCAAGGGAATGGGATACAGCAACGTTAACGCGCAGCTGCTCACTGTCCCTGTCTATTTCGTTGGAGCCGGCTCGTTCATGATCATTGCACGACTCAGTGATAAATACCGCATGCGAAGTCCTTTCATCGCTATCTGCTTTGTGTTCCTCATGATTGGTGAGTCTTGAATATCTCGTCACTCCTTTTCTGCTGTCTGCTGTGGCTGATAGCGATGTGGTAGGCTATGGTATCCTCGCTGGCGTAAAGGCAGAAGGCGGCCGCTATGCCGGAGTCTTCATTTGTGCTCTTGGTGCGTAAACAAGCTGTCACTTTAGGAGACACCCAACTGAGTGGCTGCTTTGTAGGTCTCTACGGTATCCCCGGTCTCAACGTGTCTTGGATCTCGAACAACACTGCGGGACATTACAAGCGGGTCACCGCTTTCGGTATCAACCAGTTGATGGGTAACTCTGCGGGTGCTGCGTATGTCATTTTCCTATCGCAATGCGTCTTCTGCGCGGCGTCCTGAACGTTGGATCAATTTGCTGATGATTGATTGCAGTATTGGCACAATTTACATCTCGACCCTTAGCCCTCGTTATACCAGGTCGCTTTATATCTCGCTCGGCTTATCAGCATTGGGCTTGATCGTGACTATCATCTCTGTAAGTCCTCTTCACATGCTTGGCCCGATTGCGGGACTTGTGACTGATCTTTGCACTCACTGCAGGCTCTCACGCTCCGAAGCATCAATGCCAAGCGAGAAAGGTTGATCGCAGCTGGAGCCAAGGATCAGCCTGAGTTGGGTGACCACAACCCGCATTTCAAGTGAGTGTCTGCCTCGCTTGATCGTAGTCTGCACACGGAGAGTACTGTCGCTGACGAACGTGTTTCAGGTACTTCTTGTAAACTGGTTGCCGACTAGCAGCTTTGGATACGACTTGCCTCGTTGAGTCGGTTGCGCGTACCGAGCGGCTTATAGAATAGGACAGATGTTGAGCGAAGTAAAGGATAGATTATCGAGTGAGAAGATAGTTGTAGGATTCTCGTTATATGGGTGATCGCAAGATGGACAACTGGATGAGAATGCATATCTATGGTATTCATGGTGAAGAACGGTCACTGCTTACTCCTTCAGTGGAGAGCTCTAACATGAAGGGTTGTACGTGCATCTCCTCATTACCAACTGCATCTGTTAGGTGTGTTCATAGCCTTTCGTGATCGATTATGCACTGTGCACTTAGAGTAATGACTACGGATTTATAGACTGTTCTCCAGCTCGACCAATCGTTCCAAAGTATCTTTCTGAGCCGCAAACGCACTCTCGTTTCCAGCAGGCAACGGACTGCGTGCAAGACCATTACCGTATCCGTAGAACTTGCTTACTGCGAGCTTAAGCCCGCTCACACCCAGTTTTTGCTGTGCCAGATCGGCATCGGAGAGTAAATCCTGAAGCTCCTTAGCGCGCTTCAGGTCGCCAGCTTTGTACGCTTTGTACACCGCCACATGGGTTTTGGGCGCGCTACAATAGCATTTGAGCAGTTAGCCAAATCTCTTCTGCCTGTGGCTGTTATTGCGCAGACACGGAGATCCCGCGCATGCCAATGTCGCTACTCACATGTTGACCAGTGCGGCAATGCACCCCGTCGCTCCGCCTACAAGGCCATGGAGCAGGAATTCGGCTTTGCCAGCCATCACCGCGAAGGTTTCAGGCGACGTATGCGCAGCGGCACGATGCAAGTTGCCGATGTTCTGCAAGGCGAATCAGCATTTGGTGTCTCATGGTGATATAGGATGATATTGCTCTGCAACGTCAGAAAATGGGAATGAGAAGTGAAGATTGACTCACGCCGCAGGTCAACTTGCACCCAACGATGTTGCGATGCTTGGAAAGCTGTACTAACGTATCAGAATCGATATTGACACCATTAGATACCAAGGGGAAGTTGTAGATGAGGATTGGGATAGGGGACGCATCTGCGACCTGCTCAAAGAAGGCGACGAGGACGGGCTTAGTCATTGCCGCAGCCCAGTAAGATGGAGGGAGGACCAGCGCATAGCCAGCTCCAGCCTCGGCTGCTTCTCGCGTAAGCTTGATGGTTTCTCGAGCTGACGGTGCGCCGCAACCTGCAATAATCGTCACGTCGCTCAATCCGTTTTCAACCAAGTGTTCTCGGACTGTCTTGATAACCAATTGCCTTTCGGATGAATCAAGATGCACGGCCTCCCCGTTAGACCCCTGGATAACGAGCCCGGCGCCGCCTTGAGCTATGCGCAAAGCATGGGCTTTTATTGACTCCAAGTCTAGTTCGGAATTCGCGTCAAAGAACGTTACTAGCGGAGTATAGATTCCAGGTGGAGGTGCAGCTGAGTGGGTGGTTGAGCTCGACATCGTTGTGGCTTTCACGGGATGTTAGAGTAATAACGGCTTGTTGTGGAAGGCTGTTTGTGGGGATAATAGGGTGCTGGGTACAGTGCACAGTACTTATATACAAGAGATACCTTGCACCAACAACAACTTTTCTCGCAAGTAGTAGGCCTCAAGACTGGGACGGCAAGAGTAACCGATGGACCGGTTCCGGAAATGGTCTCCGCGACTTCCGGTCTTCTGTACTGGAGTATATTCCGAGCGACTTGGGCGGCCCGGTCGGATAAAAGCGTGCACGCATCGAGTGATAGGTTGTCGAAATCCGCAATCCCTCACAGTAGGGGGAGTCAGTTCGATGCATCTGTATTTGGTATGAATTGACTCCCCCTAATGCGCAAGGGCTCAAGTGCAGCACATTCACAAGGAAAAAGAGAAAAGGCATCAATCTAAAACATGCGTAATGACGAACAGTGCTTCTGTATGCATAATCTAACCCTATGTTTGATGTGTTATTCTGGCAACGATTGCGCAAGTCCATTCGGAGTAGTAATCACCGCGCTCAATTTGTATACTGCTGCTCTTTCCTCATATTGGCTCCTCCATTCGCGACGAACATCGGGTCTTTACCCATGACTACCTTTGGCGGCTGTCCACTGGGTCCGTAACCGCCTCCTCCTGGAGTGAGGATCCTGACACGATCTGCACCAAAGAAATTTACATCAACGCCTGACCTTACATGGTGGCCAGCTATGGTCAAAGACTCACCACCAGCTTTCATAGGCACCGTGTTTTTGCTGCCCATACTGATTGTCCTGTCTATTCCGTTCTCATCTTTCGATATCCATAAATTTAGTCCCAATGACGCCGGCTCGCCGCCGTGCATGCCATATGGCTGATACACCCTTCTTTCCGACAATATCGAGCACGATACTGGACGTCGGAACTCGAGCTCACGTATGACTCCGTCTCCACCCCGATGCTGCCCTGCACCGCCAGAGTCAGGTCGTAAAGTGAACTGACGCAGAATCACAGGGTAACGTCGTTCCATGATTTCCGGATCAGTGATTCGCGTGTTCGTCATATGCCTGACAGATTCACGCAACATATCAGCTTCCTATACGCGGCGATGGAGGTCTGCTGAAGTACGCGACTCACGTTTGCGTGCCACTTGTTCCCACCCAGGTAGGACCGGCACCAGATCCTCCAGCAATTGTCTCGTAGAAGCCGAGTGATCGATCGCCGTCGTTATAGCCAAAAGTAAGGTTCGCCATGCAGCCATTCGAAGCGGCACATGCCTCAAAGGCTTTCAGGACGACATCCGTTATACGTTGAGAAGTGAGTACATTGCCGCCGCATCTGCAAGAGCAATAGCGTTAGAACCTGTAAGGGCTAGAAGAATATGTCATTGGTTAAAGAGGACTCACACAGCCGCATTCATACTTGGCTTAAGCAATGATCCGTCTGGAATAACGATCTTGATGGGTTCTAGACAACCTTGGTTGAGCGGTATGTCTGATCCTAGTAAGCATCGCATAGAGTAGATGACGGCCGAGTTGCAGATCGCCGGTGGAGCGTTCCAATTGCCATACACCTCGGGTCCTGTACCAGTAAAGTCGAACGTTGCATCGCCAGTCTCCTGATCAATGTCAATCCGCAGATAGATCGCGGTACCATCGTCCATCCTGTCCATCGCCTCGAGTGGCTTGCCAGCGTGCTTGATAGCAAATGATTTGAGCAGCTCGCGCACGGCTGTTGCGGCAGTGCGCTGGATAGCTCGCATGTACGCGTGGACCACGGGGAGGGAATATTGCGCCACTAGGTCGTGGACCAGTGAAATGCCCTTGTGGCTAAGAACAGTCACGGTCAGTCTCTGCTGTCTCGAAAACACTTTCTTACATGTTACTCACGTTGCGGCTATCTGGGCATGTACGTCAGAGATATTATCGGAAAGCGTTCTCGTCCCAAAACTATGCTTTGCAGGCTCATCCACTAGAAGCTTGATTAAGCCAGGCTCGTCGAACTGGCCTTCTGATATCACCTTGAAAGAGATGATCGAAGCACCTTCATCGAAGATGGTACGAGATTGAGGCGGCATTGACCCTGGTGCAATACCTCCAACATCTGCGTGGTGACCTCGAGAAGCCGTATCTGAGGGCCGGTCAGCCTATATACGACTCACAGTCAACACGAACTCACAGAAGATGATTTCTTCGCCTTCAGCATCGAAGACAGGGGTGACGATAGTGAAATCAGGTAGATGAACGCCTCCCGCAATAGGGTGATTAGATAATAGGACGTCTCCAGGTCTTAGCTTGCCTTGCCAATAGTCGGCTTGCCATTTGACCGCGAACTGCATCGAGCCAAGCATAGCGGGCACATGGGGTGCATTGGCTACGAGCCGACCTTCGGGATCGAAGAGCGCGCAGCTGAAATCGAGTCGTTCTTTGATGTTGACAGAAACCGCTGTCTTTTGCAATGCGTGACCCATCTGCTCCGAGATGGCCATGAAACGATGCCCGAACACCGAGAGTTGTATCGGATCGATAGTGACCTCGCTGCTTGATGCCACTGATCCTGCATCAGGAAGGGTAGATGTCGCATCGAGATCAACTACAACCGTTTCGACAGTAAGTGTAGCGCGAGCGGACGGTACGATCAGGATAGTCGATGTGTTGTCGACGAGGATTGCTGGACCCGGGATCGTCGAACCAGGTGATAAGTCAGGAAGGTTGTAAACGCCGGTCTTGGTCCATCCAAGCTTATCGAAGTAGACCTCAACGGTTTGACTTGGCTTGCTCGAACGACTAGCAGCGATAGCATCGTCGATCTGTTGCGATAAAGTCGTCGGTTGTTCTTTGTGCGAGCGGGAAACAACCCTTACTCGCACATCATCGACAAGGACGGCACGATTTGAATGCGAGAAGCCAAATTGGATTTGATGTTCGTCCTTGAACGCTTGAGCCCAGTCCCCACCAGCGGGCTCACTAATCATGAGAGTCGCATCTGCCCCTTGGTAACGCATGTTGAGATAACGCTCGCATGAGAGCTCTGAATCACTGCTTGCACCTGCGCCCTCTTGCAATAGGGTCTGTTCAGAAGCCTGCTGTAATGCCGCCAATCGCGCTTCGTACCTCTCCCTATCATCCGTAGTTCCGGCAAAGCTCTCTTGCGACTCGTCCACCAGGTCTGCCAAGGCTATGCCAAAGGCAGAGAGAATCGAGGCGGACTTGTGAATGAGGATCCGCTTGATTCCCAAAGCTCCAGCGACGATGCAGGCTACTTGACCTCCTGCACCCCCGAAGCTCGCCAGGTTATGGGTCGAAGCTGCGTGACCCCTTGCTTCGCTCAAAGTGCGAATGGGGCTGCACATCGCCTCGGTGGCCACTTGCAAGAACCCGATGGCCAAATCTTCCGGACTCTTTTCTGAGCCGGTATCTGCTTTGATACGTGATGCGAGTTGAGCGAATTTCGATCGAACAATGTCGACATCTAGAGGGATGTTTTCGTTTGGACCAAAGATGTGCGGGAAATGAGAAGGAAGGAGGCGACCCAGTAAGACGTTGGCGTCAGTGACTGTCAGCGGGCCACCTTTGCGATAACAAGCTGGACCGGGAGACGCTCCCGCTGATTCGGGACCGACACGCAGTAGACCGTTCTCCCAAAACAAGATGGATCCACCCCCTGCCGCGACAGTACAAATGTCAAGCTGTGGACTTTGGATAGTGACGCCGGCCGTAGTGGTCTCCATGATATGGTCGAAATGTCCATCGTACCGCGATACGTCAGTTGATGTGCCGCCCATATCAAATCCGATGACAGGGGTAGGGCGTGCCCGATCGAAGGACGTAGACGCATAGCCGACCACGCCTCCTGCAGGCCCAGACAGTATGGCGTGGAGCCCAGAGAACTTTGATGCATCCACGACTGCAGGTCATGGGATTAGAAACCGACGATACTTGGGTGACACACAGGTACGACTCACGACCACCGTCTGACTGCATGAATTGCAACATTCCTGGGCGGAGATTGCTGAAGCTCTTCTCAAAACTAGAATGCTCAATAAGCTACCAATCACACGTATAGATGAATATGACTCACCCTTGCAGATATCGTTTCAGCTCCGGAGTCAGGTATGCATCGGCGGTAGCAGAGTGAGCCCTAGGTACTATCCGTACCATGGGTGATAAACGGCTCGATAGGGAAACGTGAGTGAAGCCGACCTCGAGAGCGATCTTGTTGATGATCTCCTCGTGGTCCGAGAATATGTATGAGTGGAGCAGCGCAACGCATAACGAGCGAAGGCCATTGGCGTAAAGCTTTTGCAGATCCCGGCGGACGCTCTGGACATCTGGCGATGACAGACAGTGCATAAGCTTCCTTTTTAGACGGAGGAGGGAGACGATACTCACCCGGCGCTGCCAGCACTTGGACCTTTTCTCCCGTTGTCCCTTCAACGATCGGCAGCCCCTCTACCTCGTACGTGTCGGCCAGGACTACCCTTTCATCGACCTCCAACACTGCCTCGTACAGCATGCCTGGCTTCTTAACGCTCAAGTCGAACAGGTTTGGGCGACTTTGGTTCCCAATGAGAAGAACATCCTTGAAGCCTTTTGTAGTAACGAAAGCCGTTCGTTCCCCTTTACGTTCGAGCAGGGCGTTTGTTGCCTGGCAAGCATCGGGGTCAGCGGCTATCCGCTCTCCGGACGCGTGCAACTTACAACAGTAGTGCCCATGCGTATGACCTCCACCCCTGATACATCCAGCAGCTCGCCTCGAGGGATCACCTCGTCATAGCCTATTTCGAGGATACGCCGGATCGCTTCCGTTGGAGCTGTTGACGAACATGAGCGTCCTCCACGACATGCTCTGAGCGCTAACGATGAAGCTCACCATCATCGTAAGCAGCATCTACCGAGAGTACCTTGATAATGACTGGTGGCTTATGTCGGAAGGTGGCATATACATCGCAGAACGTGCCCCCTACAAGTAGGAGTAGTAGTCATTTTAGCGATGCAGCCTCCGGATCAAGAAGGAGAGCAACCGGCGTACGCACCTCGGTCTACAGCGATACAAATGCCAGCACTAGCTCTCTCGTTCACGACCGTCATGGCGAGGTAGTATTCCTTGGCGAGATGAGAGTGTGCAGCAGGAGTCGTGTATACATGGCGATTTATGTTGTCAATACGCTCGTATATAGACCGTTCAGATGGAATCGTTACTTTACTCACATCAATAACATTCCGCGGGGCGTAAGATAACAGTCCCGGAATACATTTCCGGATGCTACTCGGTTTGTTTTGAACGCCGACCGAGCCAACACGCCAAGTCAATCTCACTGCGACTTCCATGCGATGTTGCAGATGCATGATAGACTTGATCAATTGTACATGTTGGAAATGCACTACTGAATAACTTTGATCTGTTCTCACTGCCCAGTCGCGTCCGACCCACTCTATCATGACGTTTCCATTCCAGGATGTCTCATACGAGGCTCCCGATGCGATGTTTGAGCTCAAAGCCTCCTACGACCGGGACGAGGGTGAGTGACGTTGTCTCGTGCATGACAGTCATAGACTCTGGGGCCCGTAACATCTCGAGCACGAGATGACCTTGCTACCTCACACAATCGACCAATGCAGCTGATGAAGTGTTCACCAGCTTCTGTCAAGCTTAACCTTGGTCCCGGAGCGTACTTGAACGACGCTGGCAAACCATGGATATTACCGTCGGTCGCCATGGCGGAGGAATCCTTCCGTACTAAACCACCAGGACACGAATATCTTCCAATTCTCGGTCTGCCGGCATTCCGAGAAGCAGCGCGAAGTGTAGCTTTCGGCGGACCTTCTTCTCCACTCTTGACCGGACCAAAAATCGCTACATTACAAACCATCTCGGGCACAGGAGCCATCCGCATCGCTATCCAGACACTGAAGCAATTATACAGTCCCAATGCGACGGTATACGTATCTGACCCTTCGTGGTCAAACCATCGAGTCATGTTTGAATACGCCAGATACAACGTTTTGGATTATCCTTATTATGACAACGCCAGCAGAGCAGTCTGCTTCGACAAGATGGTCGAGTGTCTCGAATCCGCTGAAGAGGGAAGTATCATCGTGCTCCATGCTTGCGCTCATAACCCCACCGGATGCGACCTATCGCATGATCAATGGACGGCCGTGGCCGAGGTGCTGCAGCGTAAGAAGCACTTGCCACTTTTGGATAGCGCTTATCAGGGGTTCGCATCTGGTTCGCTGGATAATGACGGCTGGGCGATCAGACATATCTTCGAGAAGTACGGTTTGACAGGTATCGTCTGTCAAAGCTTCTCCAAGTCTATGGGCTTGTACGGCGAGCGAGTTGGTGCGATGCACGTCGTAGTGCCTCTAAACGAAGACAAGGCTTTGATCAACGCCATCGAAAGTCAAATTGGATGGATATCGCGCAAGGAGATCTCCACCGCAGGTCGCTACGGTGCAACCATAGCTGCGACTGTCATTTCCACTCCAGAGATATACAACCAATGGCAGAAAGATCTGATTACAATGTCGTCGCGGATAAAGGTCATGCGAGAACGAGTAGAACAGGGTCTGCGAAAACGAGGTACACCGGGCGACTGGTCTCACGTGGTGAACCAGATAGGCATGTTCTCGTACACTGGCCTCAGCAAGGCGCAAGTGATGAAGTTGAGAGAGAAGCATGTGTATATGGCGGAGAGCGGGAGGGTCTCGATGTCGGGGCTCAACGAGGGCAATGTTGAGTACTTCTGCGATTGTGTAGACGAGGCTGTGAGGAATGCAGCGTAGCCAGCATAAACTTGGATGCATACTGTTCTGATTCAAGAAACATTCGAAGAGTATTGACAATATTGTCATCAAACCTATAGTTAGCTTTCGTAGTCGATCGTGTCGCGGAGCCTGACCAGTACGTAGTCCGTTGACGTCGAACCAGCGGCAACGAGAGCCAGCTCCGCGAAGCCTAGGGGCATAAGATCTGTTTCTCGCAGATTCTTGCTGGAAGTCATTAAGGACGGGCCCGTCCGCATAGCAGTGTCCCCGGCGGCGACAAGTGTCTTTGCCATCTCCGTCTCCCGCTTGCTAGCTGCTTGTTGCAACGGAGAGCCATAGGCGATGTTTTCGAGCAAAGTTAATTCGTGCCATTCACTCGCCCATGGTCGCGCAGCTTCTGGGAACAAGTCGAGGGTCTCGCTCGACGCCTCGACCGGATGATGAGATTCGCCAGTTGTCCCACTCAGCATATGTCGAACATATTGCAAGGCGTACAACTTTTCGAGCGTTGCGCCCTTTTCTGTGAGACCGCATACCTCACCGTGCCTTCCAACACTGAACTGACTGAGAAGGGCCGATATAGCAGCAGCGTCATCGTTCTGCGGAAGATCGTTCTCTATGGCACAATTGGTTTTCACTGACGGACGCATCGTGGAGTACGTCTCACAAAGCTGACTGAGCTCTTCTGCGCGCTCCCAGTTGTGACCTTTGTACCTCGCTGCCGTCAATGCTCCAGTGATGGCTTGCTTAGAAGCTTTGCTTGTATCCTTACTGTGATAGAGAGACGTCACACGATTGTAATCCAGTGGCCAAAAGTTGGTTTGTAGCACGTCACCTTCATGAGGGGTGCCTTCGGGTAGACTGCAGGTCGACATGATGCCATCGATGGTGGTTGGCACTTCCGACCCCGCAGTGTCTACGTTGGTAGTCAGCACCTGATGACCTTACGCCCTCGACTACAACGGAAGCGTGATTGCAGCACAGAGCATAATCACACTCACCGCCACTTGATTGAGTCGTATCAGAGCTCATGATATCCGCGATGAATATCTAACAGACAGAGACAGTGATAACTTGATAAAGGTAAGTGTGCACTGAGGTGGCAAATGAATAAGGCAATTGATGTGAAGTCAATGGATCAGGCCGGGACTAAAATATTGCTGTGGAATGAGTCGGTGGGAAGTGTGGAAGAAATACAGGCAGCTTGAGCGCTTCTTATAGCTGGTCGAGAAGACATGGCTTGATAAAAGGTTCGCCCGCTTACGGATACGAATGAAGGGAGGAAGGTAGAAGCATGACGATATTGGTCCAATTGATACATTTCATATGAGTCGCTTCTCACCTTGTGGCCCTCCATCAACGCTACTTTTGCACAAAGGATGAAATGTCACCTCTCGGGTGCGAGTTTGCCTGCGACACTCGATGTTGGTGACGATCTGGCCGTTTATGCGATCAAGGCAGAAACCGCAGACCTCGCGCTCGTGATGACCCGATACTCCTTGCGTGGAGTACTAGTTGCTGCGTGGATTACTAGTTGCTATGTGCTCAGTGCTACACCTCGCCGAAAGCTCACGGAAATGTGGCCGAGGTTATCGAGTTTCAAACGATACAATTTGCGTTGCCTAGATTGAACTGCAATGTGCCACACAAACTCGAACAATATACCAGGCACAGTTGCACGTGGCTTTTTTTGTTGATTGCCCCATGTACCAACAATGCTCGTACCATAACATTCATTTATCTCTGTCACCTGCATTCTTCTCTATCTACATTGCATCCTGCTTCTCTCCAGCATCGACCATCAAAATGTACGAGGCAACAGTGTCTGCACCCGTCAACATCGCTTGTATCAAGTAAGTGAGAGCCGGCCAT
The DNA here is from genome assembly GCA_026538315.1 of Cryptococcus sp. GC_Crypt_6. NCBI lineage: Eukaryota > Fungi > Basidiomycota > Tremellomycetes > Tremellales > Cryptococcaceae > Cryptococcus > Cryptococcus sp. GC_Crypt_6. The sequence goes on along the minus strand of JALPBY010000004.1, from coordinate 113,019 downwards.
TCTCAACACGTCCTGGCTCAGCAGATTGTCTGCTAATGTCTCTACTCTAGGTATTGGGGAAAACGCGATACTCGCTTGATCTTGCCTACAAACTCTTCCCTCTCTATCACTCTCGACCAGGATCATCTGAGATCAACTACTACGTCTCGCGCAGACGAGTCGTTCGACAAGGGAGACAGACTTTGGCTGAATGGGAAGGAGGAGAGTATCAAAGACGGAGGCAGGTTGTGGGTCTGCATCAAAGAGCTCAGAGGATGGAGGAAAGCAGAGGAAGACAAGCCTACTAGTCTGCCAAAAGTGAGCAGAGCTATGGGCTCCAGATACCATGCGTACGTATACTAATGCTTCATCCGTCTGCGTCGTAGCTCTCCGAGTGGCCGTTGCGCATCGCTTCGTACAACAACTTCCCCACTGCGGCAGGTCTCGCATCTTCCGCTTCCGGTCTTGCAGCCCTCGTCTCATCGCTTGCCAAGCTTTATGACCTTCCTCAAACCCCCTCACAGCTGTCTTTGATCGCTCGACAAGGGTCTGGCTCGGCTTGTCGTTCATTGTTCGGCGGCTATGTGGCCTGGAGGGAAGGTACCGATTCTCTGGGCTCTGATTCGCTTGCGGAGGAAGTTGCTTCCCGTGATCATTGGCCAGAGATGCACGCTCTCATCTGTGTGGTTAGCGATGCGAAGAAGGGCACTTCTTCTACTTCCGGTATGCAGAGGACTGTCGAGACATCTACCTTGCTGCAAGAGCGATTGCGAGTTGTTCCTGGACGTATGGACGCGATCTCTAAAGCTATCAAGGACAGGGATTTCGAGTCGTTCGCCAAAATCACAATGGTCGACTCCAACTCTTTCCATTCTGTGTGTCTCGATACCTCCCCACCCATCTTCTACCTCAACGACGTCTCTCGCGCCATCATTGCTGTTGTGGAGGAACTCAATAGAGCAGCTGGACGAGCTATCGCCGCTTACACTTTCGACGCTGGACCCAACGCTGTCATCTACTCCCTGGAAGAGAACATCGCGACTGTAATTGGAGCCGTCAAGCAGTTCTTCCCCACTACAGCAGAATTCGATGATCCGTTCAAGACTCAGGTCAAGGACTTGCCAGAAGGTTTCGATAACAGAGTTGTGCGAGAAGGAGGTTGGGAGAAGGGGGCGGTGAGCCGATTGATTCACACTCGAGTTGGTGATGGGCCTAGAGTCTTGAGCAAGGAAGAGAGCTTGCTGGGAGAGAACGGTGTGCCTAAGGTTTTGGCGTAGAGAGTGTGACTCCACATGGACGTTACCGGCAGTCGTAGTGACGACAACTAAAATACACTATGCATATGCACTAATATAGCTTTATTCGTTTGACGGTATCAGGTGCAGTACCGTTGAGCTCATCATACAGCTAACAAACTGCCGTTTCTCTGCATCGACGCTGACCTCGCCCGTTCAATCTTAGTCCTCACCGCGGCCTCACTGAATGGCGAAGCAGCACGGTATGTAAAGAGCTTTGTGCTCTGCGCCGGCTGCTGCGTGAGGCTCTTGGTCATTCTGGCAGAAGACAATCCGGGTGACATGAGGCTAGTAGGAGTGGAAGCTCGTTAGCGCAATGATCTACGGTAAGAAGCAACTCACCTCTGTCGACACAAGCTTGACAGGCGTTGGACGGTGAATGTCTTTGGTGCGTATGTGGTCATGCTGAATGAGAGTGCTGCGCGGCTGCAAGTCGTGACTAGATTCGTATCTTGTATGCGGGCTGGTATCTTTAATCAAGGGTGACTATGTGAATACCATTTGCGATGAGATGGGACACGACTTGACACGCAATCCCTTGGAGTAGAGCGATGGGTCATAGGCGGTAAAGGAGGACAGTGAATGGAGGGTCAAGTACTCATCAAAGGTCTGTCAACGTATCATGATCGTGCATACGCACGTCCTGCAATCTTGCACTCGACGTGAATGCTGTACTTGTCCGTTCACGAATGCGTGTTAGTCAGCCACACATGCTACATCAAGCTTCGCTATGCTTGTGGAATGCATTGAACAGATTCAGAACGTACAAATGACAGGACTACCATATAATAAGCAGCTGCCATCGAAGATATCATCCTCCACTGCCCTTCTCCCTTCATCTACGCTCGGACTGTCGTGACTCTCTCTTCACTCCTCACGATTCCAAGCTTCCCACTTCAGCGATGATATAAAACTTCCGCTCAAGGGGATTGTATGCTCAATGGTACCCGTTCACTTGAGTCTCTTCCCAGCTACCCGCAGGCAAGCCTATAGGCAGATCAGGCGTAGGGCATTTGTACAGCTTCACCGTTCCCGAGGCGTCAAATCCTCCGACGGCAAGCATCATCTCGACCTATAACCACCAAACCATCCTTGATTAGCCTGTTTCTCGAACATGTATCCCTATCGACAGTGTCCTGAAGATTGTTACTCACAGGATGGAAGACCAGAGACGATGCACTTGGCATGAAACCGAATGCTCGATGGAGATGTGGTGTACTGTAGGCTGGTGAAAGGGGTATTGGAATCTTGGCCAGCCTTGTGGGTCGAGAGGGATCGTGGAAGCCTGTGATATCCAGCTCTTGCCGTGTGGAGTGAGCCGAGATCGCCGTTGTCCTAGGGTCGGAGTTATGTGGTCAGCAATGCGAACGACGTTCTCGTACAAAGCGCATGTCTCACCTGGCTAAGACGGAAGCACCGGTATGTACAGCCAACGCCATGAGACCTTCATCCCTCCTCGGCAAGGCGTAGAGCGGCTCATCAGGTTTTCTGACGTCCCATATTCGCACTTCTCCGTCCATGCTACAAGTCGAGTGATGATTCGTGTCAGCAGACATTGACATTCTCTAAGACTCCGCACCCACCTGCCGGTGACCAGCTCTCTCAAGCTCCCCCTTTGTAGATGCACGCTCTGAATCCATATCTTGTGTTGCCTCCATGTCCTGAGGACGACCTCTCCAGCGTGTTCCACACGTTTATCGAACAGCCTTACGACACCATCGCCGAATCCGGCTACAAAGACGTTACCATCTGGTTCGTCGCCTGTTATGGCTGTGAGATTGGCGCCGGCTTGTGTAGCAATATCCTACATCACCAAACCAGAGATGATCAGCGTCCGTGCTCGACAAGTATCGGTCTACTCCGCGAACACTGAGGACCCCCAATGACCGCAGAAAGCGTCGACTCACGCGCAGATGTCGCTCGACGCTGGCATCCCACAAGCGAACGACTTTCATGTCTCCTCCCACAAGCAGATGTCCTCTTTGTTGCTCCCAATGCGTCAAAACGCCACTGCTGTGTGCAACAGGGAGTAGTTCCGCCACGGCTCGGAAAGTGGATGCAAGGGATGTTTCGCCAGGTGTATCGTAATCTCGGAATATGCGCACGCTTCCTTCGGCTGTAAGACGGCGCAGTTTCATCAGCACAAAATTCCGCGAATGGGGAGCAGAACCTACTTGACGCGGTGAGCATGAGCGAAGACGCCATTTCGTTGATGAAGTGTACCGAGGAGATACTGCTGCCGCCTATGTTTTGGTTGCTGAACTTGTTCAATTTGCGTTTCGTCTCCCAATCCCAGATGCTAAATGGATCACATATAACACAATCAGCCTTATAGTCGTCTACGAGGACACGATCACTGATACACAGCTAGTTTTTACTTACCAGATATTGTCCGCATCATCGGTGACTGCCATGACCGGGTCAAACGAGTGGAAAGCCAGTTGCAACGGCCACGAATCGTTGTGCAATGTGCCCACTTCCACATTCCATGGATTTGTTGCTGCACCCGGCGTCAGCCACTCCATGCCACTGGGCATCATGTCAAGCTGTGTACTTACCAGCGAATTCTTCATTGGCTCGACTTCGCTCTACCATTTGTTCGTTTCGCATATGCTTCCACGCTTGTTCGTTGTACGTCGCGCTGCCAGGCTCATCGGCGTCGGGTGCCTACAGAGTATAATCCGGTCAGACACTTATGGCCATCTGCGTTGGCCTGCTTAAACGCTGCACTCACCTTCATTTGAGGTTCCCGGAAGTACTCCATTGCCCAGTCGAAGAACCCACTTCTCAAAGGCAGAACATCATCTTTGACTTCTTTCGCTACCATTCCCAAACCGAGATCGTTCGGTCTTGCCAATCCGTTGTTCGTGAATCGACCGTCAACATCACCACCCGCTTGAGACCCTCTCAATCGCCGTATTCTGATCCGCTCCATGTCTTCTTCCGTGAGCGCTTCCAAGACAGCCGATGCAGGGACAGGACTTTGGTCTAATCGGTTATTGACGATACCCAGTGCGCCGCGAGTGCGCATTTGTGCGTTCATCGCTGCCAGAGATGATTGCCGCGTCATGCCTTCGGGCAAGACCCGCTCGTGCGAGGCATCAGGATACGGTGATCTGTACTTCGCCGATTCGGACGGCGCAGTGTCTTTAGGAGTTGGAGGGAATTCTTTCTTGCTCTCGAGATATGCACTTCTGGATAGATCAGGTGAATCGGGGGCAGCCAACCCAGTCATCGTTGCTAGACTTCTAAGGGCATTGGCGACCGAACCGTTCCGCTTAAGAGTTGGATTCGGTCCGCTTCCCTGGGACTTGTCGGTATTGGTCCTCGTCAAAGGTGGAGTGATTATGTTTGACAGTCCGCCCCGTCCGCCGTCGGAGAACGCCGTAGAAGTTTGTCTTGAAAGTGGCTTAGGGCGACTTTGAGTTCGTATCAATTCTCGGATTGCAGCGCCCTTGACCCTGCAGAATGCTGAGTCAAGCAGCAATGCTACAACGTAATCTGTTACTGTTGACGCCATTAGAGCGACTTCGGTATGGGGGTCGACAGATAAGTCCAACAACGTCTCGAAGAGCACCTTGAAAGTACTAAGCAGCGTGAGCTTGTCGTCCAGATGAGGTGGCTGATCGTCCTCGTATTGCGTCCATTCTTCGAGGGCGTCTGCGACAACGTCTACACTCTTGGACGAGCCTGCATCAGCTGCTAGGGCAGCCTCCTGCTCATAGTACGTCCAGGCGGCACAGACCATCCATCCTCGCCATTCCCGCACCACGCAGCTCATCACCACCACCAGTTCCTTCCTCACCATCGGACTTGCATCCTCCTTGACAGACATCATACACGCGAATGCTAACCCAGCTTCAATCTCAAGCTGTTGTACTTCAGTCAGGGCCAATTGGGCGCCAGTTCCACCGCCACCTCTCGCTTCTGTCTCGATTGGGGCACTCGATGAGCCGAGTAGAGTTCCAAAAGCGTACAGACATGCAGCCCGCACCTCCACGGATGTGCTTCGCAGAACAGTAAGGAGGTCGGTTTGGCGCGGGCCAGATAAGTAGAGAGCTTTGGCTTCATCGTAATCCGCCCATAGTTGGCCGATACAAAGGAGGCACCAGGTTTTCAGCAGCCAGTCGTCCTCGTTCAATCTGAGCAAGCATGCGTCGAAGACGCCTGCGCTCAAACAAGCCGTCTGACCCGGTTTGAAATTACGGCACAGTATGCTGAGGATGAAAGAGGACATGGCGCGGTGTTCATTGGCGTTTGGTATGACCAGCGAGCCGCTTTGTGGGAACGGCGCAAGGATTTGCGTAAAGTAGGTGAAGCCTTGATCACGAAGGAGGTCGACTTGACACGTTCTATCGATGGCAAGAATTCGCGCCCAGATGTAGATGAGAACAGGCTTGAGTTCGACAGCAGGTGATGCGAGGAGTTTCTGTACGTAGGGGAAAATTCCAATGGAAAGGGAGAGGTGTACCGCCCAAGGGCCGAGATCAACAAAGCGGGAAATGAGAATCAGAGCGCGCAGTCGATGTGACTGTGATAGCAAGACCTGTAGGACGATAGGTAATTGTTCTGGCGGTGACCTAGGGACAACACCTTTCTTAGATCGCGGTGTCAGACGGTTTGGTACCGATCCACCATGCTGGAGCCAGACTTCGAATGCCTGTAGATGTTGAGCGAAGAACGTAGATGGTCTGTAGACGCTGAGCGGTGGTGGCACCGATTCCCCGCGTTCTCGTGCAGCTTCGAGGTCGAGGAGCTCAGGCAATTGAGCAAGACATGCGTCAACCGCTAAATCCCAAGAATGCCATAGTGGATGATTGTGGGCTGACGGAATCTCAGGTATCGATGTGGGCGTGCAGTGGTAGGTCGACATGATTCGCTGAGCTAGAAGGAAATTCCTGAACAGGCCAGCAACTAGCAAGTCTTGACGGAAAAGTCGATTGAATACGTCTCGAGGGAAGGATAACCAAGCAATGGTATCAGTGACAGCCGTGAAAATCCAGCTGAGTTCTCCTAGAGGTGTTCTTCGATCTTTCAGATCACCCGGTATCCGCATGGTCAAATCGACCGTGATTCTCGATCGAGGATCGTTCGGGTTAAGTCCACTATTCCGTCGTAATGGGTCTTGTAGCACAAAATAGCGTAAAGCCGTCTCGATGGGCGAAGTTAGACAACATGTAAACAAGTCGGCAGGGAGGTCGGGCGACATCGGCAAGACTTGGTTCGCTTTGCAAGCAGCAAGATGCAGAGCGTCCGAGTACGATGAGCGAGAAAATTCGTCTGCTTGAGTTCCGTTGGTGGCAGCTGCTCGAGCTTCGTTGTCTCTCCGTTCCGCAACCTTTGCAAAATTGCTCAAAATACTTCCCGCTCCAGAGCACTCCCATACATAAATGCAGGGGCTATTGCGACATCAGCGACCATTCGCGCTGCTCGAGGAAACACTCACTACCCAAGCCACTCCTGCAGATCGTATAAACTGACAGGGATGTACTGAGTATAATCTGTCATGCTGCTCGTCAGCTGATGGTACCGTAGGGGAGGTAACTAGAAGCTGACTCACTTTTGTTGAACACCCATATCTCGCCTGAAGGCGTTGGCTTTGGCACACCATGCCCATTATAGTAAAAGACAAGTCTCTCGTCCTTTGCCGACTTGCGCATATTTATACATTGTTTCTTAGTTTCGTCGATGGATGGGTCGAGGAACTAGGCGACGCAGCCAGACAGTCAGCTCGTCGGATCAGTAGAACGCAATTTGGAGCTGACTCACAGCTTTATACTTGACTTTTGGATTCAGAGTCTCAAATTGCTGGTGGAGATCTACAAGTGATAATGACATCAGCCAGCGCGCTGACAGAATTCTATCGTTGCACTCACTTCGCCCGATAGCTTCTATGGCTTTGTTGGATGGTAATGTCGTTGGGTCAATCCAACATTCAGTCTTTGCGCAAGGGTTCGTTTTGACTATATCTGGCGGATCAACACCGAGGTTCAAGCAGATGAACAAGCCGGCAGAGACAGTCTTTAGCTTTGACCGAAGTCGCCAAGGTGTTTTGACTGTGACAGAAGATTTATCAGCTGGCCGTGCTGCATTATGATAGTGGTGGCAGCTGTGAGGTACTGACCCGAATCATCGTCTTCTCGTTCCTTGCCTTTCCCGCTATTATGCCTCTTTGCAGCCCAATACTGCAAGGCTGTCCCAGCCTCCGCCATCTCTTCCTCCCCATCAGGCTCGAAGAAGGCCTCATTATTATCGTAAGCTTCTGGGGGATACGCAGGATAGGCTGAATGATGCTGTGACATCTCCCCTTCACCCCTAGCGTAGGAGAGAGAAGGGGCTTCGGTATTGGCCATTGCGGTTGTTCGTAGCTCTATGATCTGCGATAGATAGGTGGTGTGAGTCTATTGGGCTATAATACTGTCGGCATGTGTATCAAATGTCTAGCTGTCATCTCTGAGCTTGTGCTTGTCTTGAGTTGGTATGCAGTAAGTATCACGCGATAACAGGATGGAGCGATGAAAGTGAGTTGTGAGCCGGAAACGAGCATCCACAACGAACCGGACAGCTTGACTTTGACATGGCTACATCATTCATTTATTTACTTGTCCCACTTAAGATTTACCCCGCATTGACAATCTCTGGGGGAGAGCTACATATGATCATTCACCACCAGTGACAACGATCATATCCACGTCCACTGCCTAATTTTAGCTCTCCTTGCAACGATTTGAGAAGGACCCCAGAAGACTTCCTACTCGCCGGAGACTGTATCGCATTGCTACTCTCTCCATCCCGCGAAAGACACTTCATTCAAAATGTCAGACGACGAGTTCATGATGGAGGTGCGTCATCCTGCCGCCTTTACTTTCCTGTGTGTTACTGATCACTATGCGTCATATAGGATGCGGCGGATGACGAGGTGAGATTTGTTGATACGTAAAGCACGAGAGCGCCATCATGATACTTGACTGCCGAGTAGGAGTACGATTTCGACTACGACGATGATGAGGATGATTCGGGTATGATCGACGAAGCAGGCGACGTAGAGAACCAGTACTACAAGGCAAAATGTCAGCTAGGTATTCCACATTAGCGGACTGGAGCTGATACTCATTGCGTATAGCTTTGAAAGAAGACGATGCAGAAGCAGCGTTGAAAGCATTTCAGTCTATCGTCGATGATCAACCAGAAAAGGGGGAATGGTGCGTTCAGTCGGAGCACAATGATAGCAGCTAAAACTTTGGGTTATAGGGGCTTCAAAGCACTCAAGCAGATGACCAAGATGAACTATCTACACTTACATCGACCTGAAAAGGCGTTGGCATCATATAGGGAGTTGCTGGGTTATACCAGAGTCAGTCAACCCTCCAGCGAAGGTTATGTGAAGCACTAGCTGATATCGGATCCGCAGAGTCATGTCACACGGAACTACGCCGAGAAGTCTATCAACAATATTCTCGATTATGTTGGTGGAGAGGGCAAGGTGAGTCGATCATCTGGATCAAGTCATGTTGCGGTGTATTTGACGCTGTATGATCGCAGCATGCGGCTTTGTCACCGAAAGTCCCGCTTGATACGCTGGAGGAATTCTACGAGGCTACCAGAGTCGCTTGCGAGGAAGCCAAGAATGAGGTCAGCTGTGTATCGGGCTCATTTTGAATACAAGCTGAATGATCGATGTCAGCGCTTATCGACAAAATCGAATCTCAAGCTTGCCAAGCTGTGGTTGGACAGAAGGGAATACGCTAGACTTAGTCCCGTGAGTGAGGGCCAACGCTTAGAGAGACCACAGCTGAATGTTCCCACTTGATACAGATCCTGCGATCGCTACATGCTACTTGCGCGCCTTCAGCGACGTCTAGCTCGTCTGACGATCAGTCAAAGGGATCATTGCGTGAGCTGTCAATGCATGTTTCATGGCATGGAAGCTGACGCACGTACTCTCAGTCCTTGAGCTGTATGCTATTGAGATCCAGATGTACAGTGACCTTAAGGAGACGCGTAAGCTGAAGGTACGTCCATTGCTCATGCATGATTCTCGATGCTCTTCTGATCCTCAACCTCAAAGGAAATCTACAATGCCTCAATGCAAGTGAGGAATGCCATTCCTCATCCTCGAATAATGGGCGTGATCAGAGAATGCGGTGGCAAGATGTGGATGATGGAGAGTGGGTGTCATTACTATTTGAGTCTAGTACTAGCTCACATTTTTATATCTCCAGAGACGTGGGATAAAGCTTCGACAGACCTTTTCGAGTCGTTCCGGCAGTATGATGAATCTGGGTCGACGCAACGGATACAAGTGCTCAAGTATCTCGTTCTCACCTACATGCTCATGGGAAGCGAGATCAACCCGTTCGATTCTCAAGAGACAAAACCGTGAGCTTTCAGGAACAGGAGAGGGGAAGTTCACAAGCTCACTTTTCCGCCTGTCAGATACAAAAACGATCCTCAGATCACCGCTATGACAGATCTTGTTTCCGCATACCAGCGCAGGGATGTACAGGAAGCAGAGAAGATCTTAAAAGGTGAGCTTTCGCTTTGTCGTCGAACGCGGCCATAGCTCATGTTCGGCTCCCAGCGAATCGCGCTACCATCACGAGCGATCCGTTTATTAATTACTTTGTAGACGATCTTCTCCGATCGCTTCGGACGCAATATATAATAGATATAATCAAACCATATACTCGGCTGGAACTGGGATCTCTGGCAAAGGTAAGCCAATGGCCGCGCCTGACCTGTTTGGAGCTGATCAGGCGTTACTGTACAGACTCTCAATGTCGACAAAACAGAAGTGGAGAACCTTGTTGTCTCTCTCATCCTAGATGGCAAGATCAAAGGCAAGATTGATCAAGTGCAAGGTCTTCTGATCTTAGATCGATTGTAAGTCGGCCGGTTTTCCGATATGAGTAGCGAGGTTAATTCTGTTATGCGCGTAATTAGCAATGCCACGGCGAGAAGAAGATATGAGGAACTGGACGGTATGACACGCCAATTGGAGAATATCGCTGCCAAAGTTGAGTCCGAGAAGCTGGGTAGGGAAGGGGGTCGTGCATGGGGTGGACAGCTGGCTGCGTTTGGCTAAGTAAAGATGTAAAGAGATCGTCAAAAGTCAGTAAGACTGTGTGTATGATTGAGCGTGGTAGACCCGACGGCAGGATGGTTGTACAATAGCTGTACATTGTAGCATAGACGTCAGAAAGCATAACTAAATGATGCATGATGAGTGACGAATGATGAATGATGGACGATGAGATCTGAAACGGGGTGTTTGGTGAAACTCGCTAGAAACGGCAAAGTACGTCATTGTTGATGTTTTCATCGTTGATGCATTATGATCTAATGATGAGTGGACCACAGTCAGCTGTACTCGAGTACTTTGATGGTATATAAATATCACTGATCATCTCTTCCTCTTCATCACTACCTCTATTGCTATACGCACCGTACCACCCAACACAACAACAAATACAAGATGCCCTCCGCGTCAGAGCAAGAGCACGAGAACAGGCAGCTTGGCGGGTACAAGGCGTGAGTGACTATGCTATTTCCTCGACACCACACTCGTCAATTACGGCCGACTATCGCTCTTCCATCGGTGCCAAGATGACCAGTCGCTGACTATGATGCAGCACCATACACAACCCGAGAGTACGTTTTCGGTCGCCCAATGCCTCCAGTGCCTGCTACTACGGATTACTGACCTTCCCTACTCCTCCAAACATCCCCTACCATCTGACCACCCACCGAACCCGCGAACCTCCCTGCTCCTCACATCCTATACGCATGCCCATCTTCTCTCCTCTCATATATCCCACGACTGCGACTGTAGACCTCGCTCGAAGCGCAAGAGCACGCCGCCGCGATCCTCGAAGGACACGGGATCGAAGCCAACCTCAGCCCTCATGGCCATTCGCACCACCATGGTCATGCTCACTCCCACCTCAAAGAGCACGAGCATGAGCATGCTCAGGCTGATGCTACAGAGGGTAAACAAGCTATTGAGGGAAGTACGGAGCATGACCATCGAGTTCTCGGCGGCTACAAGGCGTAAGTACCTCCCCTCCGGGTCTTCTACCTATTTCACCTAACCTATCATTCTGGTCTTTTTGTTAATCTTCGTCATTAGCACCCTGAACAACCCCAACACCTCGGAAGTGGCGAAAGAACACGCCAAAGAAGTTCTCAAGGAGCACGGCGCGGCTTAGGTCTATGCTGGCGAGTCCGAGCGCAGCTGAAGAGTCATGGTCATTCAGAAGAGTGGAGAGAGTTGTATATATAGCCTCAACTTGTAGCATAGTCTAAGTGAAGCAGAGAACAATCGTGGTCGATATGAAAACCAACTCTCTGACTTTGATACCGAGAAGGCTAGCTCCCATGTCTCTCAGTCCAAATGTCATGGAGATCAGAGATCGACTCGACATTCGTGCTGCATGCTCTACTCGTGATACCCGCTCCTATCTACTGAACCACGCGGTACCCGTATCAAGTCTTACCGGCGCTTCACATTATATCAAACCGATTCTTCCACTAATCTTTTGCCTTCCCTCCCTTCGCACGGCTTGATGACTTTTTCTCTCAACTTGTAAAGCCTGTCTGGAACTCAGGTAGCGACATAGGGACCATCGACGCATTGAAAGCCTAGGTTGGCGGTACCGTCCGTGAAGCTTTTCGGATCGCAAAGGACGTTTGTGACGCCTTTACCGTCAATAGGGTAGAGATTGGCATTCTCGACTCTGATGTTGGTGGCTGCAAGCGCGGATATTCGACCGTCAGCAATTTGCGTATAACGCTCTGAGACCATGTGTTGTAGGATGCCAACGCCACTAACCTGTTCCACTGTGGACATAATCTGCGTCAGTACAATTTGCGGGCTTTGCGTAATGAGTTGCACTACAACTCACTTGAGAAGCTGCAGTGTCACGCCAGCGGTGTTGGTGGCGTTCGCGACGTAGTACCCTGTAAACCAGAGAACAGTCAGTACAACTCGCAATCGAGTGGGAAGGTGAGGAGGGAACTGGGCTTACAGCATGGATCAGTGACACAGCTACCGTCCCCTGGGCTAATGGCGCCAGATACAGAGATCAGTGATCGTTGTCTATACTCAGTGTACAGAGGAAGGCTCAAAGGGACAAAACCCACTACATGTCGTTGATTGTCCCCGATACATTGACCCATTTGAAGTTTGATATGTGCGTAGCGGTAGAATTGGCAGGGAGGTTGCCAGGCGTTAAGCCGCGATTAGTGTTCTGCGAGAGACTCACTTTAGGGCATGTACATCGTAGTCCGATCAATCACATGGGTAAGGAAGCGACCGATTCAGACGTTCACTCACCTGGTCAAAGTATTCTCCCGTCGCGAAAATTGGGAATGTGGCATTCAGCACGTAGATGTTGCTCCATGTCACCTATATTCAGCGTCAGTTACCAGGATCAGGAATAAGAGGAGGGCTTTAATGCTGCGACCCAAGAGAGTAGGCAGGGACGACTTGCATTGGTGATGTTTCCAACAGAGTTCAACGACGATTTGAATCGAGCTATCCGCGAGTATCAGCTCAGTGGCGTGACAAGGAACGCTGAACTCACTGGCATAAAGCGAATTGCGCGAGGTGATATTGTTGAACAGCACATTACTGACTCCAGTCGTAGCTGATACAGAGGCACCGTGGCCTCCTTCGCAAACCATGTTGCGGACAGTAATGTTATTACCTTTGTTCACTGTGTCAACCAGCATCAGTCGATGGATCACTTTTGGAGCCCGCTAGAGGCTTGTAGAATGAATCGAATCGTAAGTGACCCACCTGCCACACAGTCGTCGCCATTAGATACGAAGCCATTCTCAACTACGACGTTGTTGCCGGAGACATCGTATCCGTCGGTATTGAACGGGAACACCGAGGGGTTCTGATCACGAATAATAAGGATCAGGTCAGGCTCCTATAGTGCTTCGCTTACGACTACTTACGGCTAGATCGTATGACGCATCGATGGAGTTCTCGTCTGTGCGCACAGCGGCAGTCAGCCATGCTGCAATACGCTGTATTCCTTTCCAAGCCAGAAGCGCAAGTACCGCTCGGAAATGTGACGTACAGATATGGTTGTTGTTGCCTGAGACTGAGATTCCCCAAGCGATGGGTTTGCGCACTTTGAGCCACCGAATGACGGTGTTATTAGCAGTGATGTGGAAGAGGTGCGGTCTGTTCGCCTGTGCCCATTTAAACATTCACCATTGTCAGTACTGATCATCCATTGCTAAATTTCGCTTCGAGTATTGACGGAGGGTAAGGAGTCATAGAGGAGAATGGACCTACCAATCCGCCGAGAGGGAGGGTGACTGGAGCAGCCTGCCACCATGGCTCGCCATATGGATCGATGAACCCCCAATTAGGATCTTGATTTCCGCTCAGAGTGATATTGGTCCCTGAGAACGTGTACCAGTACAGCGAACCTCCACTAGCGTTGACCATTGCTTGGACATCTGCGGTAGTAATACGAATGAATCAGAGGTCGAGTCTCGAAGAGGGAGATGAAGACGGAGAAGAGCCGACGTACATGGGATAGACTGAGGTTGATCGAGATTGCCTAGAATCTGGATCTCGACATTGGTCAGATTGCCAAATGCCACAGGTGTGCTATGCGTGCGTTGGTATTGACATCGACATCAATATCATCATCTTATGTAAAAGGTAAATGCTACGCACGAGATGTTGTAAGTGATATTCGGCTGGAAGACGATGGTAGCGTCCACCGAGCAGTTGGGGAGCAAAGCCGTAAGACCGGGTGTATCGTTAGTCCCGTTACCTCCGTAAGGGACGCTAGAACGGCAGTCAGTAAGTGAAGCCACTTGCGCCGTTTGTCCACATGCATCGCATCACTCTACGATCGGCACGATGAACTGCTGAGGACTAAAGCACTTACACGCATGTTTTGTAAGCGCCAGCTGAAACTGTCAGGCTCAGCAGAGCTGCCAAAACAGCGGTTTTAGCAAATCTGAGCATTGTCTAAGGTGTTATTGTCACAGAAGCTGATCAAGCGATACGATTCATACGTCCAGAGGCTGCAACACGTCCAATACTTATATCGTGGAGCAGAACAAACTTGACGGTCAAGAGCGAAAAATGACTTCGAAGAGGATGTTAGATGAACGCCGGGCCGTGACAGCCGTCATCTCAACCCAAAAGTCATTGCTGGAATTAGTCGTCAGCGGTCGATCGCCGTCAGTCTACAGTACCACGCAGCACACGACCACCTGCATATCAGATGCGGGACGGAGTCAGCTGATCGTTCAGATGCAGGCTAACCCCGTTAGGCTATGGCATGTCGTAAGGTGTGGACGGTTCCCGGTGGAGGTCGTCCGTCCGGCCCGGGAATGACGTCTTGCTCTTACAGCCCATGTGGGCACCACAGTGATCAGCCATTGGAAAGGTAGCAAGCAGTACTTGTACTATCTCAATTGGTCATGTTGGTGGGCTTCGAGTTATCACAAGCAAGAGGGGAGGATATCTTGTACTCTGAAATCTTGACCAGGTCCCATAATCCCCTGTCGCCTAGCTCGTACTGTAAATGGCCGGGAGACGCACCCGACTTACTCGGCTGGAGTCGTTACGCGAGGACTATATGTGGCCATTCGGTGTGATGTCGTATGTGCGCGTTGCTTTGCTCCAGTACTTTTTCAATCTCCACTGTTTGATAGTCCTGTAAGAATAACGACAGACACGCACGTTCTCGCTAACATGAAGAGTGAATCTATTCTCGGAATTTGAAGCACAAGTATAGAAAACGGACGACGGATGATCTTGCTCGACTTCTATTGTTCTCATTCACCTCGAGGTGCAGACAGCTTTGGTGCCGGCGGCACGTTGCAAGTTACAGCTAATCATCGGTGATTGTCCACGAGTATGTATATCGTATCAGCAACAACGTGCGATGTACGATATCGAGATTAAGCTCCGGTCATACCCGATACGATGAATGTAGTAGTGTGCTCCGCGCTTATTTTCAGGGAGTGTCGAGCGTCACGAGGCGGGATTAAGCATCTTTTGTTATTGGTCATTGGTCATTTCTGTTGCCGGTGCTGGAGCCCAAACAGGGAGATAAACTATATACAATGTAGGGTCAATCTCATCGGAGACGGATATGAATAGCTTCTGGACAATGGCGTGACGTACAGTGCGACATGCGGGACAATGAACAGAGAAAAAGTCTCTTGGAGCTTATGTGATAACGTACAAATATAAGCAGAAGCTATTCACATGATGCTAAACGCCCATCTGTCCATTATCATATCCCGTGCAGCCATCAGTAGATAGTTTCATCATCTGCACATTTGGTCCTGCAGCAGACATACAGTCGAGACACACACAGCCATGCGCATGCCTTGGTCCAAGAAGAAAGAAGTTGACGTCGTAACCACCTACGAGGATGACGGTACTGTCAAGGAGAAAAGGACGGGCTTGAGCAAGACGGCCACGTGAGTCTGTTGTTACTATTTGAGTCAACGACGCCAAGGACGCCAAGGACTGATATCGTGTGATGCGTTCGGATCACAGGATCTTTGCCTCGGTGAGTAGGCAGCAGGTCGTACGAGTGACTTTTGCTGATACAGCGAAACTCTAATACAGGGAGCTTCGCTTTTCTCTGATGGGTGAGTCACCATCCGATCCGTCATTACCGATAATCGCTAAATGTTCTCGCTCTCGCTCACGCAGTTACGCAAACGCATCTATCGGACCAGCAGGAACGATCATCAAGTCCTACATCTACCATGATTACTTCATCGCCAACCCCGTGTACGGGAAGCTGTTGCCCGCTATCGCCTTTGCTGGTATCGTAGTTGGCCAATTGTCTTTTGGCTGGATTAGCGATAAGGTCGGACGAAAGGTATGGTGCTATCCCAGTATTTTGAGATAAGCTGGTAGAAGCTGATTGATGTGGTGATGCCGGCGATGCAGTTCGGCATGCTCTTGTGTACCGTTATCGTCTTTGTATTCTCTGCCCTCCAAGCTGCGTCAAAGGGTCCAGGAGGAGCTAAAGGCACTGTCAATGCGTTGATGTGAGTAATGTCTAGTCCATCCAACGGAAAAGCCATGCTCATTCTTCGTGATTGCTGATACAGCGCATACCGCTTCCTTGTCGGCATCGGTATCGGCGGTGAATACCCAACTGGCAGTGTTGCCGCTGCGGAGGGTAGCGAGGACCCCGAGATCAAGAAGAGCTCGCAGCAGAAGCTTTTCGTCTTGGGTGAGTTGCGTTCGTAAGCGATCAAATAGCCAGAGTTGACATCATACTTGACATCATACTTGAACGCAGCTACCAACACCTGCATTGACTTGTGAGTGGCAGTCTTTCGAAAACGACTATATTCTGATACACCTGCCGATACGCAGCGCTTTCGTCATCTCCTACTTCGGTGAGTCTGACTCTCTCACCTATGCTATGAGCTGTTCACAGACCTGAGCAGAACCTACGCTGATATCTGTGCGATCAGTCTGCCTCGTATGCCTGTGGATTTTCGGAATGAACCACCTCAACGCAGTCTGGCGTCTCACCCTTGGTCTAGGCTGTGTTCCTCCTCTGTTCCTCTTCTATTTCCGATTGAAGATGAAAGAACCTGTCGCATACAAGCAAAATTCCATGAAGCACACCCGCATTCCGTGAGTGACATGCTCGACACTTCGCTGGTCTGTTTGTGCTGATGATGTGCGACAGATACTGGTTGATCATCAAACGCTAGTAAGTAGCACCTTACGAGGGTTCTACGACGGGACGATTCGCTCATGACACATATGTCATTCAGTTGGGTCAAGCTCGCTGCTGTTTCCGCCACTGTGAGTGGAGCCCTCTTTCGCATTGTACACTGTTACGCCGATGTGCTGACATGGCTTGACAGTGGTTCATCTACGACTGGATCACATACCGTATGTGTATTACCATATTCCAGTACTCAAATTGAACAGAGTGTCTGATACTGTTCGCCTTTGCAGCCTTCGGTCTCTACGCCACGCCCATCACTGCCGTCGCTGATCCCAACGGTACATTGTACACTTCTATCGGTTGGGGTTGTCTGATCAACTTCTTCTACGTCGTGAGTAGCTGCAACACTACACCAGACCGGTCTTCACTCATACTCCACCCCTTAGCCCGGTACCGTCATTGGCGCTTTTGTGGTGGACTACCTTGGTCCGAAGTACTGCATGATCTTCGGCTTGTGCATGCAGTCTCTCTTCGGTTTCGTGCTTTCTGGATGCTATAACCTGTAAGTCGTGGCGTGTAGCGAGAGTGGACCGTAGCTTAATCTCTGCGGGCTCAGCCTCACAGAGCCAGGACGCATTGCCGGTTTCGCCATCATGTACGGCATCTTCCTGTCGTTCGGAGTGAGTGTATTGGCCAATCTTAAGTATGGTTGATACTGACATCTGTGCGATATAGGAACTTGGTCCAGGCAGTGAGCCACCATCCCACGCAAGTCAGAGCAGGAGCTTGTTACTGATATTAAACTTGGTAGACTGTCTCGGCCTTCTTGCGAGCAAGGCTATTGGTCCCACGGCGGCTCGTGGTCAGCTATATGGTATTGCAGCAGCCGTCGGTAAAATTGGAGCTTTCATCGGAACATACACCTTCCCACAGGTAAGCTCCGCTAAACCCCGGTGTCTTTGTGCTCAGTGACACTGATATGACGGGCTCTGTAGATCATCGAGAACTTTGGCGGCGACGACTCTTACGGCGGTAAGACCGGAGTGTTCTACCTCGGTTCCGGCCTTGCGCTAGTCTCAGCAGCCATCACCTTTTTCTTCATCCCCAACATCCAGCCGGACGCGATGCACAACGAGGATATCGCGTTTAGGGAGTACCTCGAAGCTAATGGGTACGACACGTCTCAGTGCGTATGATTCCCCTTTGCTTCGTTAGGACGTTGAGCTAATAGGGCAATGTTCAATTTTCAGGATGGGCCTCCGCGACACTGTGTCAGACTATGAGCGTGGTCAGATTGAAAGAGATGGACATGTTTCGGAGAAGGACCTCGCCGCGGTGGAGCGAACTCGAAAAGTAAACAGCTAAGCGTCGACCAGCAGCCATCACCCCGCGTCGCCTTCACGCGATACCGTCCATGCATGGTCACCTTACACCTCCTTTTCGTCATCGACCTGGTCTCTTTGATCCCCTTTGTTGGAAAGCACCATTCAACCTGGTGCTCAGCCTTCCTTCTTCTCCCCTCTATTAGATTTTGGCGGTTCTCCCCACCTAATCCACTTCTATAATATCTTTTATGTATGCTATGCAATAAATGTAATCAAAGGCATACATGTCGGATCTTGGCTTGGACATTTGAACTACAGTAGCATATTTCAGCCTTTGCGCACTTCTAGTCTAGTAGAACGCGATGGTATGTAACAGCGTATGTGGATGCTTGTCCGCGTGAGCAAGGAGGATCGCGTCTATCTCCGTATCCAGATCCGATGCGTCTTCAATCTGTATCGCAGCCCAATATCAGCAAATGTCCCACTTTGCAGCAAGCAGTTGTACGGGATCGCTTGCCAAGGGACGAAATTGTACTCACCGCTTTGGCTAGCTCCAAGATCGACTTGCCCGCTATCAGCGCTTCCTCCGGATTGTCTTTGATATCGAGATTGATTATGTGTATTGACCGATTGTACTCGCCTCCTCTGGTTAAGAGGTCTGCAGAAACACAACCGTATAACGTGTCAGCTATTCTTCCCGTTCATCCCCATCACGGTGATGTCTAGCAAATACCGGACGAGTCCTCACCATCGCAAACAGCATCATAACATCTCTCCTCGCACGTTATGACCACATCAGCAAGAACGCTTCGGAGCTCCTGCCATTTCTCAGGCGCCTTTTTCACTTTGCGATTCCTGTCCAGCATCGGTAACAAGCCATTGCGAGTGTACAGCGCTGGATCTTTCGATTCGAGATCTCTGTAGATATCATCGTAAGGTGTTCCGAAGCGATACACGTTGGGCTTGTCGATCGCCGGCCCAGGGAGTCGGACCGCGGAGCCTGTCCCGGCTGATATCACGCGAAAGGCGGCTTTGCTGTGATGTAGCACAGGTGGTGAGTTGGGTGAAACGTAAATGTAGAGAAGTGATTGGGGAGTAGTATGATCGGCTGACGTTAGCAATCATATTATCACTGAGCGCGAAGACGAGCTCACTCCAACACCATGTGCGCCTCCATTGATCGATTCTGTACGACATAGGTGAGTGGTCAGCTCGACGACTGTAAGCAGAGAGAATACCCACGTTATTGCTCGCGCAAACAACGCAGAAGAGCGGTCGTCTCTTCCCCTTGCTTCCGTTCGTCGCACTCTCGATACCATCGACAGGTAAACTGTTGACCTTTGGCTTGACATCTTGTATCTGGGATGGGAAGGATGCTGGTGGAGGCGGTGTGCCGTACATGTTCACCGTTGGAGGGGGAGTAGCGAAAGATGGTGGAGGGGGCGTAGATGTCGGTATTGGTTGCGCGGGGAAATGCTGCTGTCGCCGTGGGTCTTGCGGACGTAGCCTTGGGTCCGTGGGTGTTGCAGCAGGAGGATAAGGTGGCGTCGATGAGCCTGCCTGATTATAATTTGTGGGTGCAGTGAACGCGCCAGCATGCTGAGATGGGGGGAACGGTGGAAATGATGGTTGTTGCCCCTGCTGCAGCTGCTGCTGCTGCTGCTGCTGAGGTGAAAAAGCAGCATAGCCAGGCTGTGGTTGCAATTGTGCCTGACGCTGTGCTAATCGTGGATCTTGAGGTGGTGCACTGCCATTATTGTAGGCGTTCTGAGAGTTGTTGTACCCATTCGAATTCGGATAGCCTGAAGAGGACGAGGGTGGACGAGGGTAGTTGTTTCTCCGTCTCGGGTCCATTGTCGCTTATATCTGACTTTGGGCGAATGGGCGACGGTGAGATGCTGCACAACTACGGAATGAGAGTGTGTTGCAGCTGAGTAACGTTGGAGCACACTTTGTAGAGTATGCAAAAGGACAGATGAGTAGAGAGAGAAGCGTTGACAGATTGACATTTTGTAACCATGTTCGTTCCTGACAAGACAATTTCAACTTCGACACTCTTCAACTCGCTTCCTTGTTCTACAAACCAATCACCACATTCACCTCTACCACGTCTCCCCCTTCGTCTTCTCCTACTTTGATCGACCATATTGACTCGAGTCTTGGCCACGCGTCTCATACGCCGACGCCGACCACGAGGTTCTTGAACGCGCGTCAAGGCCGCACCTTCGAGCGTGCACCACACTATGCCAAGCACGTATATACCCCATCGCCTCGTGCATGCCCACTTACCCGCACCCCCTTCACTCCCCAACTCCATCCCAGAATTACACATACCTACAGACCGAGAATTCCCTTTGGACGACGAAGCATATGTGGAACCTCTCCATCCCGATCATGCCGTGTCAGTGACGCATGATGAACAAACGGGGATTCTGGCAAGAAGTATATTCAACTCTCACGTCCTCGAACTTCGCCCTTTCAGCCCCACCATCGCTAAATCACGGTCAAAAGGATTAGATGGGTCCGAGATCGTCAGGATCTTCTTTCCTGATCCCCTGAGACCGCTGGCGAAAGGGTGCATCACCATCTCCCGCAGAGACAAGCGACTATACATCCTCCTTGTCTCTCACGCCAACGTCGTATACCGACTCAACTTCCCGCTTGGAACATTCAAGCCGTCTTCTGTCGACAGATTTGTTTTCACCACCAAAGGTCACGAAGATTGGGCAGAAGAGTGGGAGGTGCCAGATGATGCGATTGCAGCTTGTGGAGGAGTAGGCGCTTGGACCGTACTAAACGACAGTACCGTCGTTTTGGGTGGTGGAGACGGTGGAATTGTCAGATTAACAAGATCAGGTCATTGGTCTCCAGGTACGTTTCTAATCCTCGTTCTCCTAGACTCCCAGTGATTGACGTTTTCTTTCACCAGACGCCGGAAGATGGGCCGCGACGCATCACCGTGCAACATCTCGACTACGCCTTCCTTCCCTCTTCTCCCGCAGCGCCAACTCGGACGAGCAAATCATCTCCTTTGCGCGATTCGAGAAGGACGACCACATCCCTCTTCTGCACACTTTCTCACGAGATCGGAAGCTGCGCACTTGGAATATCTCAAATGGGTCATGCCTCAAGACCGTAGATGTCCGCTCAAATTCGCAAGAGCTAGTCTTGAGAGGATCGGCAGAAACGTCCGGATACTTCACCAATGAAGATGGATCAGTAGAAGCACTTCGAGTCATTCCTCATCCTTTCGCGACATCGCGTTTCTCTCACCTGATCGTTGTCTTCGCACCCACATCTCCTAATCCCTCTTCGGCAGGCGTTTTCGCAGTCTACCGCGCCGCAACTTCATCTTCCGGTATCAGTGACATCACATACGCAGGAGAGAAATCCTGCTCGACCGCCTCCGCCAACGCTGAGCTGAGAGGCTTCGATATAATGCCGCCCGTCAAGAGAGATGGCGTAGATGGCGGTTGGAGATTGTGGGCTACTTGGGATCGCAAAGGATCGACCTTCCAGGAGACCATCTTCCTGGACGACTTGTTCCAGTTCACAACATATATGGACTCGCACGACTCTGCGTTGCTGGCAGATTGGCAACCTGTTCCGGCCAGAAGCGACGTAGAAGACTTTGACGCAGCATACTTTGACGACATACTCAGCGTCCAACCGCCAGATCCCACCTCTCCTGGAGACAACGGTGACATTCCCGCAGCGTTCATTCAGCACCTCTTCCACCCGGGCCGGTTCTCTACTCTCACCCTCTCAACAGCATTGGAGGACTACATTGTCCAACAGGCGAGAAGGAGTCACACCGAACAAACCGCTTCTTCCTTCGCCTCGTTGTCCAAGCGATTCGGAGAGATCGTTGGCACGCAGATCGAGATGGAATACGACCCACAAACCGGGGCTCCTGTCGTCGAAGCTTATCGTAAGAAGCTGAAAGTCGAATGGCTAGGAGTATGGGCAAATGTACGGGACTTGGACAAACAGGCCAGATGGCCCATATCAACTTCAATCATCGGCGAGGAACCCATCGTCCTGGCTCGTGAAGGTCTATCAATCTCTGTTTTGGAAGATATGGCTGGATTGGTCGACAGATTAGGAAATTCGGAGATCTACCCCAACGACTTTATAGATCTTCCCGAAGGCGCCCTGCGCAGGCTGTATCCTGCTTTAGCTCCGCCGAAGGCTCGATCTTCTGCGATTGCCATTTCGATGTCTGGCTCATACATCAGCGATTCTCTCAAGAGACAGGACGTAGAAGACGGCCTCGGCTCAGCCTTGGATTCTTTCATCTCTCAGGCTAGTGATGTGCTGGCGCGGAGCACTTCGGACCCCGTAGAGCTCACAGCTGGCAGTCTTTGGGATGAGCTTCTTGACCCGTATCTTACGGAGGACGATCGTGCCGCAGTAAGGCGAATTCTGTCTGACACTGCTTCCTCAAGTAGAGCATTAAAGGAGATCCTTGACCTGCTGGCGACAACAGCCTTTCCTCTCAGCTCAAACTCAACAGAATCAGCGTTTTCCGGATTGGGCAACGCCCTTCTCGCTGCAACAGTATCACAAACATGTCAAGGGAGATATTCGCTCGCGCGTAGTGTCCTCCTCGTATCTCTGTTCCATCTCACAGAGTCACGGGATCCTTCCGACGAGGATGACGAAGCAGAGGAACTCATCGAAGTTCTGGCTCGAGCTATCACCACATACCACCGATACGCAGTCTTGAAGTGGGTCTGCGACCAGACTGGCGAGGAAGCAAGAGCGCGAAGCAAGTCCCGTCGACTGAACAAGAGGAAGATCAATGGAGGCGACGATGTCCTGGCCGAAGGCCTCGGCAGCCTACGCATGCGAGAAGGCGAAGAAGATCTCGGCCTGGATACAGACTCTTTCGACATATCGTACTCCCTTGTTCACTCTATACTCGCTCGACAAGAATCACAGGTCGTCTTGGAGAACTCGATCAGTCCAATCGCCGAAACCGCAGCAACTTTTATCACCAGTCTGAACGTTCTTCCTCGGGATCAGACGGATCTCAGCGTTCAACTTGCCGATGTCAAGCTTGCGCACGCTGTTCTCGCCGACGGGCATGCCCTCCTTGCTGGAGAACTCGCTGATCTGTATCCTCTCTCTGCTGGCTTGGCGTACATTAAGGGTCGAGCGTATCTGGAGGCGGATCTGATCGATGAAGCGGTCAAGTACTTCGAAAAGGCTGCGGCGGGCTGCAGAGGTGAGTCCTGTTCAGCTGCGTGCTAGGTGAAGCAGAGACTGACAACTCCCAGATGGCTCCCTTGAGCCGATCCTACTTGCCACGGCAGGACCCAATGGCCTGAGCGAGTACTACCGGCACGTGACCCGCGTGTTTGATGAGCACGGTAGCGAAGGTCCAGTCGTACACTTTGGTCAGTTAGCAATCCAGACGAACAAGATGGATAGCCCAGCAACGAAAGACCTATGGACAAGGGTCTTTTTGGCTAGTGTCGCCCAAGGCCGATACGAGGAGGCGTATTCGATCCTGACGAGCTTGCCTTTCCTCGATTTGTGAGTTATTCAGTATCCCTCTAAATAGACCTGTTGTAACGAGCTTCACATAGGAAACGCGACTTCCTCGGTCAGCTCATATCAGTCATGTGCGAAAACAACGAGGTTGGACGGCTCAACTCGCTCGGTTTCATCGGATTCCAGAAAGATGTCGAGGATATGCTGCGATTCAAGGCTCGGAATTCGGACCCGTTACGATTCCCGAACTACTACAAAGTGCTGTACTCATGGCACATCAGCAGAGGCGATTACAGAAGCGGTGAGCTCCTGCGACGACTAAATCTACCGGGCTATGCTTACAGTGATACTATAGCTGGCGAGATAATGTACCTTCAAGGAAGACGATTCGGCGAGGGTGGGAGTTCGAAAGTCCCAGGTTTCGAATTGTCTGCCATGCAAGCTAGAAGCTATCTCGCGGCGATCAATGCTCTTTCTCTCGTAGATAAGCGAAACGCATGGGTGTCTCTCCCTGGCGGGCCAAGCCGAGCTTTGAAGGTGAGTTTCTAGCTATATCAAGTGTTTCAGCCAGTCTGACGACTGCTATTAGGGAGTCAAGCGTCGAAAGGTATCTTCATATATCCCCGAAGAGGAATTTGCGAAAGATAGAAGACCGGTCGACATCATATCGCTGGCGGATATACAGATGGAGTACACCCTTGTCCTTTCTCAATTGAAATTATCGAGCGCTATTCCAGATCTCCACGAGCATGGTGAGCACAGCTTGATTCTTTCGACGTAGAAATAATCCGCTGATCGACATTGACACATAGGCGTGTCCGTCACACCTCAAGAGGTTGTGGGAATGTTCGTTCAGAAGGGACAATATGACGTTGCGCAATCTGCCGCGTCGTCTTTAGAGGTGGATATGACGGATTTGTTCCAAGCACTTGCAGCGAAATGTGTCGAGCTTTCTCGGTTATCAGGGCACGCAGGGTAAGTCTCCGATGTCCGATGATGTGGGTAAACGTAGCTGACAAATCTCATGACACTAGCGACCACTCTGCTGGAGCTTTCCTTCAGATATCACCGGTGACTTCCCGACTGCAGGGACCACCTGCTGCGCTGGCCATGCGATATCTCGAAACAGCGTTGAGACGACATGATTCGGCCAAGTCCAACTGGCGATATAGGGAAGCTGTTGCGGAGAGTTTATTCGAGCTTAATAGAGATAAGAGGTCTGGGTGGCAGATGCCTGTCTGGCTCGCCAAATGGGAAATGGAGAGGGACCCCGAGGGGTGGATTAGCAGATCTTTACGATATGGTTGGGTTGCGGAGGCTTTGGACTGGTCTACCGAGCTCCTAAGAGAGGTATGTGTATCTCTTAATTCGATATTGCTGTTGTGCTGAATGATTGCTGTGAAATAGGCGACACCGCCCGAACTACTTCCGGCAGGGAAATCAGATGTGACGAACATACCGTATAATCTCTTCGATAGAGTATTGGCAGCGGCAAACGACGGTGACGAAAAGAATGATAACGTCGTCCAACAAAAAGCGAAAGCGCTCAAAGAGGCTGTGCAAAGGAGAGTAGAGGGCTTGGCGGATGTAGCAGGGAGGAGATGATGGGTGAACGGCGACGGGTCCGTAAGATGTATAGCGAGATGCATATCTCGAGCACATTTGAAATGATGATGATCGATTTACAATTAGTATTGCAGCGGCCACTTCTGGAGATGGTACACGTGTGGCTTTAACAAAGTCACTAATATATCTACAGCGCGCAACTAGGTGGTACAGTACGAGTATCTTACCGGGGGAGTACAGGAGCACAATGATTCAGTGGGTATCATAACAAGAGTTGAAGAGTGTCTAAGTGTGACGCTCTAGTACACCGAAATGCCACTCGATCCTAGTGATCCAGTCATCGAGCCTACACCGCGATGACACGACCGACAAGATGAGGTAGAACTGCTACCAGAATTAGAACTATCCTTGCTCCTGTCTCTAAAGAAGATCTCGGCGAAGCGCGAATCGAAGCTTTGCGCGGTGGTAGTGGGCGTGTGGCGCGATGTATTGCTGTCGCTGTCGCTCGACGTGGATCCGATGGAGTAGTTCGAGGAGTCGGTACTCCTCCGCCATCGGTGAGTCGAGGTCGGGGCGCTGTGGCTACGCCTGCTGTACCCATCACTCTTGCTACGGGAATCTTGATTCGCGGAGAAGTCGGAGAAGTACGTGCCCAGAGCATCAGAGACTAGACTCTGGACATCATGTACTAGCTCTTCCCCTCCATTAGCAGCTTTCAGCTGAAGGAACTTCTCCTCCAACTCCGGAAACAACGATTCGGCTCTGCTGGTAGCTTCCTCGACCCACGCGCTGGCTCCTGTCTCCCCCTCTTCGTCACTAACACCATGACCCGTGCTTGCGCTCGCGATTGAGCGAAGTTGGTTCATCGTACTTTCGGAAAAGCCCAGGTACACCGATCTAGTAAGGAGGTTCTTGGCGATATGTCGTTTATCCGTCTCTGATGCAGACGAGAATCGGTCCCCGAACTCGTCTTTGAAATCAGTCAGGGACTGGAGCGTCGATTGCAGGTCTACGCCCGTAGCAGCGATTGAAGGTAGGAGGTCCAAAGCGCGCATAGCGAGTGAGTCTGCGCTGTCCGCCGACTTTGTCTGGCTCATGCTAGGCGAGTACGTGCTGTTTCTGTTGGATGTGCTGGATGTGGTGGTTGAGAGTGTGTGATGATGTCGAAGATGGAGTGGCTGTTGTTACACTTGACCGTAGGCGAGTGTGCGTGGCTAAGGAAGATGAGTGGTGGGAGAGATGTGAACAACAAGTGGATAGAAACCAGTGGCAAAGACATAGATCCACTCTGGACTTGTAACAAGATGTCTGTGTCAACGGAGAGCATCGCATGACGCACATTGAGCGACGTCCTTTCTCCCCTCGCTACACGTCACACGTCGTCCTCCTTTCTTTTCACCCTCGCAAACCGCTCCAGCGTGGCGATAGTTATGTACGCCAGGCTCCCGCTCCACTGTGGCGAAGGCACTGTAATACAGTATGATAGTCGCAGATACACTGCAGCTCGTGACCACCAGAAGGAAGTCGACACGGACAGAGGAACATACACGACTTCGTATCGTCTGTCCGCCACTCTCACTAGTGGTGTACTGTATGTAGCTGTTTTCAAATCTCTGCATCGCAACTTCCTTCGATACAATATACTATCATCTGCTGTATGTAAATGATATGGAACCCGCGCAAGCTGTAGGACTCTCGATGTCATGGTATGCGAGCCGGCCTCGTCATCCGGTCCTAGTCACTTGCTGCTCTTTGAGAGATTGTTTTCAAAGCTGATAAAAAGACTGCGGACAATCAGCATGCAGGTGGATCACGTACGGAAAGTCCTAGTTGCCGAAAAGCGATTCCCGGATCGACGCCATGTCGGGCATGCTGCCTGCACCACCTGCACCGGAAGATGTGAAAGACTTGCAAGACATGTACCCTCCACCAGCATACGAGACGGAGAAGGACGATTCGTGCCCGTTTTTGGTGTCACGGGTACTGGTGGACATGGAGACGCCATCGCCTTCCGCGGTCCGCGCATGGACATCCTCAGAATGATCCGGAGCCCGGTAGTTGTATTCATTGCGCACGAACCTGGAGGCATCGACGGTGCCAACGGTTTGAGAAACCACGCTGTTCAGCATCGGGTGTAGCCCCAGATCGGAAGTCAGGAAACTGGCGAGATCTCCCTGTGCCCCGCTCATCGGAGACGAAGTAGACTGTGTATTTCCGCGGAACATGGGATGCATCCCTTGAGTGAAGGCGCTGGGGCTCATGGACGGAGTGGGCTGGATGGCCATCGAGCCACTTGCAGATGGCAAAGGACCGTTCCTGCCAAGACGGGTCTTGTAGAGGTCGACAAGATCATCAAAGTCGCGTCTGGCAGTACTGGTAGCGCTGTCGACCGTGACATCTTGCGAGCGGCGAATCAGAGGAAGATTCGCATGGCTTGGGTGCCAACCAATGGCTGAGTCATCTTGAGCAGACCTGGCAGGCACCAGCCACCCCTCGTCGGAAGAGGAGCCGTCGCTGCCACTGTGCTCGTCGGAGGAGGTGCTTCCATCGTTGCCTCCCTCAGAAGCAATCGGCATTTTGGATCCAGCCACGATGGCTGCTGAACCAGCATCACTCTGCAATACCAAATATTGTCAGATACCCATATCACAGATCCTGCGCAACGACCCATCAAAAGACTTACAAGCGCCGATTGGATACTGATTGAATGTTCGCCGATATCGTCGATCACGTTTCGAGCAAGTCTGCCCCCCGATTGTTCATTCAAGGCACGCAAATCCTCAGCGTGCGAGAGTAGTGTCTTGATAGGGTTGACGACCTGAGAGGCAGCAGAGGCATCAATGGAGTGCAGCTTTTCCCAGGCTTTTTTGACGTTTCCGGAAGCCTCATCATCATTGAAGACGGTCGAGTGCAGTTGCCTGGCAAGTTTGTTGATCGCTTGGCTAGACGCTAGACTGCCGTTGCCAGCGCTCAGGATGGAGCTTTTGGCATCCGCGACCGTGGCCAAGAGCTGCTCGCGGAGTCGTTTCCCTTCCTCTTCGGGCGAGCTGTAAGCGGAGGCGAGCTCGTTGTGCGTCGAACCTAGCGACGGCGCGAAACTAGATTGCGTCAGAGCCGACATGTTCAATGAGTTGTGAATTTCAGTAGGATAATGATATGAGTAATGAGTCAATTCAGTATTGTATGTGTGAGTGAGTGGTGTTGAGAAGTAGAGGGGGACGAAGGTCAAATTCTTCCAGCCTGGGCTTATATCATCGTACTGAGTGGCGAGTACGACTCAAAAAGAAGAATGACATCCTTTGAGCGTGTTTCGTTGCTGACAAGAGAGCAAAACAGAAGTGTTCGATGACGTGAGGAATGACAGTGGAGTTGTCTCATAAAGGTAGCTCGTGTTTCCCAGCCTCGGCGCCTACCGAGAAGTAGTGAGTCCCTCCTCTACGCTGTTACGCTGTCAGTCAATGTGGAAGCACCATATGATCGAATGCGAGAACGGAAGCACCAATTAACTTTATATGGGGTCGAAAAACCACTCTAACATCTACGGCCATAGAGCTCAGAAAACGCCGCATCCCGTCTGATCTGCGCAGCTAAGCTGAGCATCGCGGGGTTAGTACCAGAGTGGGGGACCATCTGGGAATCCCTCGTGCTGTAGTTTTTGGCTTTTTGGAATGTTACCTTTTCACCGTTATATAAATATATAAAGAAGCACGAGGTACATTTAAACGAGATTTTACAAGCGAAAGAAGTGAGTATTCCTGGTAAAAATCAGTAGTGATGGCGGCGAGTTCCGCCAGAAGATATACGCATAAAGTTCATCAACTTTTTGATCCCGTGAACTATACCTTTGAATTTCAAAATGTCCATTACAGTCTTCAACATCGCTGATCGCATCTCTGCTGTGAACTCGTCGTGACTATAGCACTACAGCAAACATGTCCTCAACACTGGTACTTCCCGGCGAGACTATCTCTCTTTCGTCGACTTCCCGCTCAGTGACTCTGGGTCCGGGAATCGCGCCTATTGCTTCTCGAGTGCGAATTCCATCGTCGTCCACTCATGGTGAATCAAGTGGATCGGGCAGTCCGGGATGTATGGCTACTCGATTAGGGATGTTGGGATCGGCAAAGGGTAAAGAGAAGAGCGAGCAACTATGGGTCGAAGGCAGTTCCAGGCGGGTGCGTAGCAGACTCTTCTACAATTGACTCTTCGGATGGATAAATGCTGATTTTTATCGACAGTATATCGCTGCTCAAAAAAATATGGTGCTGGGAACGATCATTGCTCGGCACGCTGAAGGTTATCGGGTCGATCTAGGCTCTGCTCAGATGGCTTCCCTTGAGGCATTGGCGTTCGAAGGCGCGACAAAGCGCAGCAAGCCCAATCTCAAGGTATGTATCATCCCTTTCTCACTCATCGGTTGTCAGCTATGGTAGGCAGACTGGATGCTGATGTCATTGCGTAGGTAGGAACTCTGGTATACGCTCGCGTGTCATTAGCCAACCGCGATATGGAGCCGGAGATCGAGTGTTTCGATCCTAACACAGGCAAAGCGGAAGGTTTCGGCGAGCTCAAGGGCGGTCTAATGCTTACTTGCTCACTCCAACTCTGTCGCCAGTGAGTATGACGATATATCGACTGTCAATGAAGTCGCTGATGCTGACGGAATTCGTGCGATGATTTGTTCGCCATAGGTTACTCAACTCGAAATTCTTCCTTCTATCCACGCTTGCCGCAGCATTTCCATTCGAAGTCGCCGTAGGTCTGAATGGGAGGGTATGGTTCAAAGCTGGATCAGTGGGAGAGACTATAGCGTTCAAGCGTGTGATCGAAGGAGTCGAGAGCGGAGATATAGCGTTGGATAAGACCGCTGTGTCAAAAGCCGTTCAGCAATTCTTGGAGTGAGATCGTGAGCGCGAAGGACATGTGGCCTGGTTGACCGTGCTTTTTGTCATTAGAACAGACATGCTCGTATCGCTGATATCGTACAGAAGCGAATATTATGCATGTCACCTTTACCAACCACTGTCGGGTTGCGTGCGAGAGCTGCATATATTCTCTCACTCTGAATGCCTTTCAGGCGATACCATGCTTCCGTCGATGCTGGCGAACAACTGCTTTGCCGCGCCTGTCACATCTACCAATGCGATTGTACGCGATGAGGATCTGCATGGCCAAGTCTTGAGCTTAGTTTAAGGGTAATGTGACTGAATGAGTTCGGATGTAGGAAGAACTTTGTCGACCTCGATCTCGTCTGATGCTCTGGCACTCTCGTCCGAGATAAAGACAGCGCCGCTCTGCACTGTTTATAAATAGTAGTGATGTGCGACCTTCTCATAGAGCGCCGCAGTCAGATCTGGACAAAGGGTTTGCACGGTTCGGCATGCACTGTAATCTTAAGTCATGCATGTGGAAGCGAATACGCGTGTCACAGCGCATGTAGATCTATGCAATGAGTTTGTTTACTGAGGTACTTGAGTACATGTCATAAGCTTATGCATTAATTTCCCCATTGCCATAAACGGCTATGGCACATAGCTTGTCAGCTGGGATACATGGCAATTTGTGGCAATCAACCAGGGTTATCAAGGTTATTCACCGGGATGTACCTGGTTACACCCGTTAAGACTGAATTCGAACACAAAGTTGCAATGCATCTTTACCATGAGTACCGTCGCTCGTATCATGTATCCCGTACCATATAGCATACGATTTGGTAATGTTAGTAATACACCAGATGGCAATATCATCGGCTCCTAGTGTCGGAATTCCGTTGTTTATGTCTGGCCGTCGTACTGTCCGGACCGAAAGACGAACAACATGCCTTCAGACGAGTAGATAAGCACCTCTGACTGGATTGAGATCACATTCGCCCAACATCACTCCTGCAACCGTGGCTGCAAACACACACTCTCCCCGCCTTCACGACCTCACTGACCACAGTCATTCAATAATCCACCTAGCAAACCATCACCGCCACAACAACAACAGCAAGCATGCTCTCATACCTCTCCCTCCTCGTTCCCGCCGCTATGGCTCTCCTCGCAGCCCGGGTGGCTCGTGCCGATGACACTTTCGTTGGTTGTTATTTTTTCGACTCATCATTCCAGACCGCTGCCACGATCGATCAGGCCGATCCCGACGCTTGCTCTGTGAGTTGCACAGTATCCAATCAGCTCAGATACATCAGGTGGCGTGGCGCGGTAGCGAGCTGGTGCCCCCATATGAGTAAGCTACGGACTCACGCACAGAGGCCGTATCGATATGCAAGCAAAGCATCAGAGCATTGCTACGTTGAATACTATCATAACAGGGTGGACGTCCCGCTGATTCCAATGCTGACGATACACCTCCATCAGACCCAATGCCAGTCAGAGTCATATGCGTACTCTGGCTGGATAGAGAGCGGAGAAGCCCAGCAATGTTACTGCTCCAACGACTTTGAAAACTATGAATCTCGCGATGAAGGGAACGCAGGCGGCTGTCAGGCAGCAGTCTTGGACATGAGAGTTACGACCACCACCTTCTCCTTGATCGGGTGTTACACGGGCACGACGTTCAATACGGTCGACCAAGGAACAGCGTTCGCCGTAGACAGCCCCATCGCATGCTTTGAAAGTTGCGAACATGACTACGAAGCTGTCTACTACCAGGATATCGACAACGTGAGTGGACATTCCTCGCATCATGTTCGGTGTTCCATGCTTCCTCTTTCGTTTCCCTTACTGTGGTCTACGCCAGCAGAAGAAAGCTAGGTGTCTTTTCTGCTACAACCTCTAGGAGACGCAACAAGCTCCAACGCAGTATCACTGCCGCCACTTTCCCCGCCCACGACACTCAGCTCATCACATCGGTCACAAAATGTAATCACGAGGCTGACATATTGATGATTGCCTTCACCTGTTGCCAGACGGGCGAATTCCTCTGCCAATGCGCAACCTATGCCTTAGCCGACACCGGTACTTCTGCTGAGTGCTCACCCTTCTCTAACTTTGTGAGTAGCATAGCTTTTACCCTAACACATCGATAAATATTGACTTGCAAGCGTTGCTTCCACATAGGTTTACTCTCATACCGCAGGCAAGTACTGTGGAACTCTATCCAAGTGTATATAGCAGTATCCTGACTCGCCGTACAGCCGCCATGGCTTCTGGCTACGCCAAGCGTCAGCTTCGCAACAGGTTGGAGATGGCCAAACGTCAGAGAAGCCAGTATTGCCCCACCGGCATGACCGCATGCAAAGTAACCACCTCCACTAGCGATTACGAGGTATGTCCGCGCTCTCATACCTCAGCGACCTTCCTGTCTCTATCGGCATTTTCAGGCAACCAATGACGCTCGAGCTAATATATTATTTTTGATTATAAGTGTATCGACACTAAGTCAGACCTCGAGTCGTGCGGCGGCTGCATCTACGGCGAGTTCACAAATTCTACCGCTCCACTGGGCCAAGAGTGAGTAACTCTCAGATGAGCGGAGACAGCAATGCTGACTATCTATTGGTGATTAGCTGTACCGCCAACGGCGCAGCACTGGGTGGCGCGACCTGTCTAAATGGCCAATGCGTTGTCTCTGCGTGTCAATTCGGCTTCACTCTTCAAAATGGGCTTTGTGCAGAGTAGTCGATCCCAGCATCCTCGTACACGAGGTCGAGTCCTGCGTTCTTCCCTTCTCCTCTCCCCTTTCCCTGAGCTTCTGGGTTCCGCTCTATATTCTTCAGATCCTCTCTTTATTGGTTTTGGGCTGTTTGGACCTTATGACACGGACAGTAGTAGGACACATCAGATGAATCATTATGATCGAGAAACATGTCATCAATGTTTTCATAAATCGGCCCATCACTTGAAGAACTATAACCTCAGCTATAGCAGAAGCAAAACCCCATCATGCTTTTGGTGCAGCATCGCCACATTTCCGTCTATTTCTGTTTGGGAATGGAGTAGTGGGTAATTTTGGCGGCTCTCTTATAGAAGCGTTGTCGCCCAATTCTGTATCTTGTGTGACGCGGAGTCCTGCGAGAATTGGCGTCAGCGGGTGTATATGGTTGTGGTGCGATATAGTGAGGTGAAAAGGGGGAGAGAGACAGAGAGAGGACGAGACAGGATAAGAGTGAGATGGAGAGGGAGACTGGAAAGAAGAGGAAGAGGGAGAAAGAGAAGAAAGAGGAGCGAAGGAAGTGAGAGGAAGAGGGACAATGAGAATGAAAGCAGGGAGAAAAGAAAGGGAGTGAGAGAGGAATAAAGCGGAGGTGCAAGAAAGAGTGAATGAGGGGGGGATGAAGATACTCACTCCATGCACCACTCTCATCATCTTGTACACCCTGCACTACGTTTTTTCTAAGATAGACCGCAGCGTCTTTCCACTCTTGGATCCTCTGTTTGAGCTCTTCCTCCGAAACGGTCTCTTGCTCAGTCGCCGCAAGCATGCTTTCATCCGGGATAGGAGCCGGGGACAAAGCAGCGGACGAGCTAGCGGCCGAAGCAGCTGAATTTTCAGGTTTCGGTATCGTTAGTGTCGGTGAGGAAAATGTCTCGCGGACAGTGTTCAGCATCACGATGTGTCGTGCCGGGTCCCCTATCACCATACTATATCAGTATTCTGTGCTAAATCCTTGCGGCTGGTATGTTGGCTCACCCTCGAAAGTCACGCGTGCCGAGCGGAGGACGGCGCGGTATGCTGACCGCGCGGCTGGTCTGAGCGAAGCGGGGAAAGCAGATGCCATTCTGCGTGTCTACGTCGGCGTTGACGCGCTGGTCTTGACGTATTTCAGTGAAGCAATGACGGAGTCGATTGCGTTTGCGGTCACTATACACGTGATCCTGAAGAGCAGAGTATCCTGCTATGCTGTAAAGGTCACAGGTGGTGGTGGTGGCGTTATGCAAAGATGGTTTGCGAACGATCTTGGAAAAATGGGTATGGTCAATGTCGTTTTTTTACCGGAAGCGGAATCAATTCTAGTAAAATAGCTTACCGCTTTCTATTATTCTTAATTCTCTCAGGCACAGGAATGTAACAGAGTTCATCTCAGCGCCGTCGTATAAAAACGAAAACATTACTAGGACTACTCGCGTACTGAACATTACTCTTCTATCCGCTTTGCTTACTCTCTACACACTCGATCATCTGGCAAGCTCAGATATCAGCGTACTTCGACTCTCACCCACAGAGGCACAGTCCTCTTGGCGACGTGATCACGATGCTGTCCCTAGCAAAGCTGTTTCTGGCTCTCTTCGCGCTTTGGACCTTGACGGTCCAAGTCAGCGCTACAGTCACCGGCATAAAGTATTGCAACACCGTGAGCTGCAGACCAGTCAAACCAGGTACACTGAATGTCAGCTAATATTCCGTCGTAGTACATGTGCGTGACTGGCAAGCATGACAATACGACAAAGACCGATACCTGTGAGTTGGCTTATCTAGATAACGACCATTGGCACTGCTAGTACTGCAAGTGCAGTCCAAAGGATGAGAGTCCCGCTGACCGCTCGTACTTGCTTCACTATGCATAGACACACTCGACCCACCGAGCGGAAAGACGATACCACTCAAGAGTTTTGGTTGGATAGCAATGTACGTCCATGTCCACTTTTTCCCAGCGCGCGGTAGTACGACATCAGCGGGAAGCTGACATTCCGTGGCGTAATTTGTAGTGGCTTCGGGTCCACAATGGGTGGGTGTGGCAATCTGAACGTCTCACATATAACGACTTGTATCCAACAGTTGTGTTCGCTTGGCGCTGATATCCTGTGCGATGATAGCCGAGTCACCCATGGTCATCGTCTGGCCCAACTCTGATGGGTCCATCACGCTCTCTCAGCGCGAAACGAGCAGTAACGTCATGCCTACCGGTGAGTCGATGAGCCACTACGCAAGGTTGTGTTGGCGAGCTGATTCGTACATCGTCCTTGTTCGATTTCATAGTCGTGTCGAGCCCATCGCGCGAAGCCACTCTCGATTCCTCACTATCGTACTCTAACACTACATCAACATCCATAACCTTCACCGTGCCTTCCAATACCACCTTGACTACTGCCGCCCTGAACCAAACCGCCATTATCTGGGCATACGGTACCACCAACCCTTCATCCTCTTCCTCATCGGCGACTATCAAGCAGCACCTCGCTTCGGGCAACACGCAACTTGCTCTCATGTCTACATGGAGCAATACAACTAGCTCCAACACTACTACTTCCTCTACCTCGAGCGACACATCGTCAACTTCTTCAAGCAAGAAAGTCCTCATTGCCCATGTGGTTTGCGGAGCTATA
Source organism: Cryptococcus sp. GC_Crypt_6 (assembly GCA_026538315.1). Classification (NCBI taxonomy): domain Eukaryota; kingdom Fungi; phylum Basidiomycota; class Tremellomycetes; order Tremellales; family Cryptococcaceae; genus Cryptococcus; species Cryptococcus sp. GC_Crypt_6. The sequence continues at coordinate 77,398 of JALPBY010000004.1, read as the reverse complement.
GCGACCATGTTCTTACTCCCTTCGGGCATCATCGTTCCTCGTATCGCTAGAGGACTGACGAACAAGCGATGGTGGTTCACCGTCCATGCTATCGTCAACGGTCTGTTGGCTTTTGGTCTTATCGTAGCGGCATTCGCTATTGCACGTGGAAACTTTCACTCGAATGGCGGCTACAACACGACCCACCGCGTGAGTGTCTCTTCCCTTCTCGGGGCAATAATCATATACTAATGGCTGACTTCCTTCATGATAGAAATTGGGCCTCGCACTGTTCATACTAGCGATATTCCAAACCCTCTTGGGCCTATTCACGCATTTCTTCAAACGACCACACCGATTGCAAACAGCCTCAGGCAGAGGTCCAAGCAATTTCATACATATAGCATTGGGTTTAGTCATTGTCGGCGTCGGCTTCGCAACGGTGTGGAAAGGTCAGTCACAAGTTCGTGTCAAGTTTGCACATTGCTGATATCGCTCTGTTGTGAATTAAAGGCATCAGCGAAGAGTGGGGGATGTATTCTGGCACAGGAAACCCGAACGTAGGATGGAAAGTCGGATGGGGACTGATCGTGGCGGTGAGTCATTCTTTCCCATAACAAATAACAAATTACCATGTACTGATGGAGTTCATGCGCACGGCAGATAACCGCACTTACATATTTGGGTGGACTGTACTTGCTCCCGCGCCAACGAGCTTTGGAGCAACGAAATCGTCAACTAGAGCATTCCCTCGCACAAGGTCGAGGGATGCCATTCGATCCTAGACACGATAGCGAGAGTGGTGAGAGGCCCAAATACGAGTGCAATAACGAGAGTGCGATCCCACCACCATCGACTTTACAAGTGGGATACAGGTATCCTACAACCATGGCTGCCACACCTCTTCCACCGCCACCACCATCTTCGGGTGCTGAAGCGAGACCTCCCCCGCCAACTTATGCCATGCGGCCCGTTGGAACAACAAATCCTCCTCAGCCATTAAGAAGATTACCGCCGCCTCTACCGCCTCTTCTTCCAAACGAAAGAGGACCAGGAGCAGGGTATACAGAGTCACAAATGGCGATTAGACAATAATAGTATCTGCCTTGGGATGATATAGAAATTTAGAGCAGGACGACTGATCCGATTCGATAATATTGTACTTGTCCTTTCATCTCAACCAATATGCAACATTTGGCATCATAGCTGACGTGCTACGAACAACCTTCATTGCCCATATGGCCGCAAATGCAGCGAGCTGGTCGAGATTCCGAAAGATAAAGATCACATCAAGCATCAAGGGCAATAGTACATATGCACCGCAGACAAACGATAAGACCTACAAGAGACGGGACTCGACACTAGAAGAGACTTTGAGCCGCGAATATTCTGATCCTAGGCGGGAGTCGAAAAGTAGAGAGCCGAGTACAACGAACGAGACGAGAAGATAAGTATATAGGACTTTGAAACAACTACTGGAAAGCAGGAAATGAAATTATACACTTGATGTGAACCCGCATACTAGACCTCTTTCCATCCTTGAGTGGGCTTTTCAGTGTCTAGACTCGCTCGTACTTCTTGCTGCACTGATTGACCTTGCGCAGAAGCATTCTCCTGGTGCTCAATCTCACCTTGTTCATCCTTGACTTCAGGCGCAAGGACGAACTGCGGTCGTTGAGCATCCTCATGCTCATGAGTGTGAACATGGTCATGAACATGGTCATGCGCTTGGACATCATCTTCTTCGTCCGATACATCCTCATCGCCATGTGCGTGAGCTGGTCGGAGCGACTCGAGCATCCTTTCTGCTCCTTCAGGCAAAGTAGGTGCTATACTGGGTGCACGAAGTGACCGGGTCGACTTGACAGAGCGAATCGACGGAGCTCGCATTGACGGAGCACGAGTGTTGGGTTTCGCATCCGGCAAAGCAAGACGGAGCAGCGAGGTATAAGCTATAACGCAACAAATCAGCAAGTGACAAAAGACCCTCGATGAGAGAGATCGACAACAAACTTACGCTGTCGACAGACTGGGCAGTACCATCCCTTGACCTTTTTCTTTCTCCTCTCTCTACCAGTAGTGGTCGTTCCACCGGCGACCTGAGGTCCGCCGCTCGCTCCAACACCACTTGCGCTTGCACCGGCACCGGCGGTCTCAGCCTCCCCTCCGACAGCGTTATCACCATCATCTCTTCTCGCCACTTTACCTCCGGCGCCAAATTCTACCATTCCTACTGCGCAATCCCTACAAACGACCAAATGTCGGCATGGGAGGAGTACGACATCTCGAGGCGCAGTGAGACAAACAATACACTCGTTCGGTGTTGACGCGTAAGGATCGTCCGCTGTGGGTGGATACGAGCCGTTGCTTGGCGTGTTGGACGTGTTGGACGCTGAGAGGCCGTAGATCTCCTTGAGCAAAAAGGTGTGCGAGCCGATCTGCGGAAGAATCAGCGACTATAGTCACAGAAACTGAATGGTTGATCTCTGCACTCACCACTGCCTCTCGCCTGACTACCTTGACAACCCAAACTCGCTTGCCCATTGCTTGACCCGGGTTCGTTGTAGAGGCTCCCGCATCAGGTACCCACATGCCGTTGATGAGAATGTGGGTGAGTTGGGAATTGCGGCGATTGAGAGGTTGGCCTGAGCAGACAAACCGAGATAAGCGTGCGATCCCAACAACGACAGTTTTGAAGCTTACCCTCTGGTCCAACACCATCAATACTGATCAACAGTCTCATTCCCTGCTCGATCTCGTCTTTCTTCTCCTCTTTCTCGCCCTGCCCGTCCTCAAGAGGGGCAACGCCGTTCGTCGCTGTCATCTCAATAGGTGCTCCTGCGGAAGCCTCGATATCCTCTTCACGATTACGACGGAAAAGACCACCAAATCGACCTCGACCTGCCTGCTGATTTGCTCCAGGAGACGTCGATGAAACTTCTTGCGGTACAGCAACAGGTGCAATTGGAGGCACGGGCACGCCGTTGAGATCTAAGCCTTCCATGGCCTTTGTATTGTCGTCTGCCGCGATCGCATCCTCGTTCACCGGAGCGATTGCGCTGCTCAGATCGAGGCCTGCGGTTGCAGGTAGAGTGAAAAGCTGGTTGAATCCTCCTGGGTGAAGACCGGAATAGACCACGCGGGGCTCGTTGAACTCTTCAGAGATGGATTCTTTGCCTTCTACGGCAGGCTGAGGAGTCGGGTGAATCTCTAGTTGAACGCGAACAAGAGGCGTCGTTGCGTCATAATTGAACTTGAGGAGATGAAGTGGCTGAGATGGGAATTGCGATGATGTGCGAGGATGCGAAGCGGGTGAGATGTCTAATTCAGAACGATCGGTTGACGATCGCGCAGGATCCTCTGGCTCGAACTGCTGTAGCAGCAGAGTCGGACGCTTGAGGTTTACCGAGGCTTGGAGAGTGGTCGTGGCGTGCAGGCCCTATATGCGTACGCAATACTTCAGCATGACACTCAAGATAGTTAATTCAAGCGAGTACTGACCTCCTCGTTCTTGGCCTTTTCCACCCATCCTTTGACGACATCAACACTGATTTCTTCTCCGTCCCCTGACTTGTTCCATCCAGGCGCATCGTCTTCTCCGACATCAGGGCCGAAAATAGTCTCCCTTCTCCGAGCGAGTTTCTTCTCTTCTTGACCTGCATGATCGGCATTTTGTTGAGCGTTCCGGGCCAGATCGACAACCAATGTCTGCTGGATAGGCACCGCCACCGCTAATCGGGATTGGGGCACGAGCGAAGGTGCACGAAGACGAGAAGTCCGGAATGAGCTCGAGCTATTAGATGCACCCAAGACAAGAAAGTGTGGGGATGGTCAGCGATCTGCACAGAGACAATATGAGGAATGGGTAGGATACTGACTAGGCATTCGTATACCATCCTGAGATGGTTCCGCCTGGTTGCGACATTATGCTTGTAGATACGGCTGTATGCAAGGACTAGATCACAGATGTCGTTCTGGACGATATCGAACGTGTATCGGAATCGATTAATGGAATAAAAGTAGAAAGAATGGAAGACGGGGCGATGCTGCAAAAGCCCGATCGGAGGCGAGATACGATGACTGATGCTCGGCCTTGAGGCGGGATGTCTTAGCCGGAGTTTTCCCACTAAATTATATGGGCTTTGATAATGCGTTTTATCGGATAGTCCGATACGATGTGTGTTGGGTTATACAACGAATCTGGGAAATGATAGATGTCTTTCTTAGTGGTGCAGATGAAGGAGAGTGAAGCTGTAGTAGCTTTGCGAGTAAAGGTGGCGATAAAGCAGAGCGGGTGGATGCGATAGAAAAGAGGCAGTGAAAGTGAGCCCATACTCGAGTACTCGGTGTGTCGCCGTTCATTCTTATGTAAATGTTACCCTGAATGAGTTGGTGTGAGTCAATTACAGTGAGTGCGATTGCCCCGCATACACTTTGTATCAAAAGATAGATTACAACTCTAGTTATAATTAGCAAACGCCGCAGTGGCAGTGCGATTGTCATACACCGCATACACCGTATACAAGGGCTACAAGCATGTTACAAGAGACTAGGACAACACAGACTATCTATTCTTATGAATACAATCTACCACGTCAGATATACATGAGTATGCAATAAGAGGGTCATATCCACTCTGAACCATCATCATCACCTGACTCGAATAAATTAGCGATGTACACTAACACTGATACTGTTTTGGAAATGTGAGCACTCACCAGCCCCGCCAACGATCAGTCTTGCGCCTCCTAGACCCTCGTCGTCCTCACTCTCCTCTTCGTCGTCGTCGTCGTCATCATAGATGTAGCCCACTGCGCCGTTGGAAGATTCCGGTACATCGTCTTGAGCCAGACTCTCGCCCACCATCCTTGCAAACATGTCTTCGTCATCTTCGTCTCCGCCCATCGGAGCAGAAGCAGCCTCTTCATCAGAGTCCTCTATGTATTCTGCTGACTTGATCTTTGACGATGTCGGAGTACTTTGAATAGCACTCCCTTTCTTCCCCTTTGCTTTAGTTGTGGATGCTTTGCTCTTGGTCGCCACACTTGCACCAGCCGTTTTCCCCTTGACGCTTTTACCCTTCGCTTTGGCTGCTTTCGGGGCTGGAGCACTGGTGAGAACCGGTATAGGCGCACTTTCCATGGGTGGTCGTTTACGAGGCAAGCCTTTACCGCCTTTCGTAGCTCGGCCTTGAGCAGATGGTGACATCCGATTTTGTGAAGCAGGGGAATCGTCCGTCTTCATCCTCTTGCTCTTGGGTCGAGGTGTTTCTTCTACGCCGATCATACTCGATACCTCGTGCCTGAGATCTCCTGACGAGAAGCTATCTGCGTCAACATCGAATTCGGCACTAGTGTTCCCCTCTCCCTCGGCTTTGTGACTAGTGCTAGTACTAGCTTTGACAGGCGGTCGACGAGACAATGGAACGGACGCGGAAGACGTTGTGGATGCTGTAGAGGGTGGACGCCGGGAGGCATTTCGATTGAGGGTCAAGTGTAACGTGGCGGGAACAGGGTGCAGAGTGAATGTCTATTGTAATGACAGTCAGCATACACTCTCGTCACTCCTTTAAGGCTCATGCGTAGCGCATTCCGGCACATAGCTCGACAGGATGAACACTTACTTTGGTGCTCTCGTCGTAAATCAGTACGCATTCTCTCGGCTTGCTGGGCTCTTCTCGAACATCGAATACCTGACCCGCAGGCTGAGCACTTCGTCAGCTTCTTCACAATCTGTGAAATAATCATAGTAGTCGTGAGAGGTAGATAGACGCACGCCTGAATCGAAGACCATTTGAGAGCCGTTGGCTTTCGCCTCGAGCGCGCCAGGCGTCTCATGGCCAATGGAGCCAGGCTTGAAGGCGTCTACCACCAAAGTCAATCAGCTTGATGTACGAACAATGACAGTAGAGAAGAAAGCTCACATCGAAAAGCATACATTTCTTCTATCTGAGTATCCTTGCGTCGCTTCCAACCGACAGTCGTATTTATAGGATTGAGCTGTGCGCTCATTCCCGCTGAAAAGGTCATGGGGAATGTACCCTTTGGCAGGACCGCGAGAGGATCGGCGGACATGGTGCGGTGTTGCGTCGAAATTGTCAATTGGAATATGCTATTATTACAGGTCGAGTGAGAATGAGATAGCAATCAAACAAGAAGGCCGATGACTATGTTAGACGATGGGGAGTGGTCGCGTTCAGATAGATACAGATCTTAATTCACTCTATTCAATGGTAGGTGGGACATAGACAGATGACATAAAGGGAGTTCAGATCACGTGAGTACACGTGCAAGCCACGTGTAACAGGTCGATCACCCTGAACGCGTCAACCCCGGGCTCGTTTCTGGTGAGATTGTCGTTCAGTTAACAAGGGGACGTATTGCATTAATGATCACCGTTGATCATCTCATCACTGTCAGTCTGACATTGCCCAGCGACCTATCGTGTGTAAACAGAATCCTGCACTCTCTGCGCTCCAGCTCCAGTGTTTATGACTTCACCTCAAATTGCAGCACAACTACCAACCAGCACGCTTTGCCACTGGCTCCTTCTTCCTCCTTCCCTCTTTGGCGTAAGAAGCTGTAACTTCGTACTCTTCCACCTAGCTCGATCTATTTGGGACCCGACACACAAGCTATAGGGGTGAGCAACATGCCTCCTCGTATTGGAGGCTCGTCGGCAAACCCTGGGATGTCAGCGAAAAGGATCAAGAAGGAAATAGCAGACTTGTCACGCGAGAACCTAGGAGCCATAACGCTAGCTCCTAACGAGAGCAATATCTTCCAGTGGAAAGCGACGATCCCCGGTCCCGCTGGATCACCATATGAAGGAGGTGTCTTCGAAGTGGATATAAGGGTTCCAGAGGATTATCCGTGAGTTCCCATTACAATCAACTATCTCAACTTGTTCATCTATATGAGCTCGTCTTGAATATTTGTTCTTAAGTTGTAATGGGTGAAGCTGATCATTGCTTCTTCTTTCTTTTCATACCTACCTCACACAACCGCTCAGATTCTCACCGCCCCACCTCCAATTCGTCACAAAGCTCTACCACTGCAATGTCGCCAGCACAGGTGCTATTTGTGAGTCTGCCCTCCTCCATTAACATATTGTATTGCTGACTACTGCCTTCACAGGTCTCGACGTAAGCTACACTCCTGACATAATCAGCGCGATTGGCTAACGCTTCTATATCTCCACTTCCTGCCATTCACCTTCCTGGATCATCAACAAATCGTGAATCCACATACACTCACCAGCTCCTCAAAAACGCCTGGTCACCCGCATTATCACTGTACAAAGTCATCCTCTCCCTCTCGTCTCTCCTGACAGACCCAAATCCCGCCGACCCGCTTGTCCCCTCTATCGCTCAAGAATACAGGAGGGATAGAAAGAAACACGATGCGACTGCTAGAGAATGGGTGAAGCGGTGAGTCGGCGGCAGACCCACCTTGACCCATTCATCCTCCGGCTCTTCGTTGTCATGAGCCCCTTTTATTCCCTTGAACAAGCTCCTCGAGGTATGCGCATTTGTTAATGTCTTTGCAATTGTAGCTACGCTCTTCCACAAGCTTCGCCAATACAAGCAACCTCCGCCATTCCATCAAGATCAACATCAGTCCCACCCCGTCCTCGCCCCATATCCAGACCAGGATCCAGCACTTCGGTCCCTCTTGTTCCACCTCCACAAATAGCAGGCAGCAGAAGACGCGCGGCTATAGACCTCGCTGAAGATGATTCGGACGCAGATGGCAATGCAGATCAGTCTGTGGAAATTATCGATCTGGCATCGTCTCGATTAACCAGTACCCGCACGTCCACATCGACATCCGAAGACGCTAGAGGCGAAAGAGCAGCGAAGCGCAGTCGAGTCAACGGGACTGAGCACAGTCTGCCGAGTGCCAGTGCCAATGGCGGTAGCAGCACTGGGAATAGGGGACATCGAGGTGGAGCTGGTGGAAGTGCAGGTGATGCCATTGTCATTGACTGAAACACGACACGATATACTGCCGCCGCAAGCTTCAAAGGAAGATTGCGTGACGCAGGAGCGAAATAGGGTGATGCCGGGCAATAGCGCGTCCAGTGAAGGCATTCAGTGATGAATAGGGAGACCGGCAGAGCGAGACAGCACAGCATGGCATAGCATAGCATAGCATAGTACAGTACAAAAGCAAACAACCATTTCTTCAAATACCATTTCCAATCCGTCCACCTTTTTTCTTGCATTGAGTATACCAGTAGACTGTACTATTACTCCTTCACACCTTTTGGTCATCCTTGGCGAGCTCTAGCTCGAGCATATGCATCAGTCCTTGTCTCACTTAGCCGCGAGGTTCAAGTCATAACATCAATTCATAAATATCGTATACCGTACAGGATCCACTCTTTGACTAATATTTAATCAAGACACAAGCTAATACCTATATTCTGCAATGACCGTTCGTAAACTACTGTACCCAATCACCGCTGTACTCCGAGCTGTGCCTCCGATGCCCTCCTCCGACTATGGCGTGAGATTCTTGCGATAAATCATGTTTGAGCGTATGAGTATCCTCGTCGTCGCCTGACTCATCTGCTTCCTCATGGCCATTACCGGGAGATCGACTCCTTTCCCACTGTTTCAGCTCTTTCGTGAACTGCTCATGCCAATCAAGTATCTGGATCAGCACTCTGCTCTGTCTCACAGGACCAAAGTCGAGTCCAATCGACTTACCTTGTCAAAGGCCATACTGGCTTCTTCACTAGAATGCTCTCCATCTTCATCGTCACTCAGATCCAACCCGCGTCCACTCCCGCCACCCAGCTCCAGAAGCGTTTGGATCCTCTGTTGAGCCTGCTGTAAATCATCCCTCAATACCTCTACTTCTCTCTCCGCCTCCTCCACTCTCATGCGCAGCAGATCCACCTCTCTGTTCCTAGCATTGAGGACATCTTGAGAAGCGTTGAAGTCCTCAAGCAGCTTCTGATGTTGTGTCTGAAGCGTTGAAAGCTTACGTTGCAAGTCGGTCTCAGCGGGTGAAGGCGTTGATCGACCGGAAGCATCCCGAGTCCTGCCGCCTGCGTCCATCGATGATCGACCTCGGAATCCGTCAAGCTCAGTCTGCAATGACGCATTGGTTGTCTTCTGCTTGTTGAGCTCGTCCTTGATGTGAATGCAGTCAGCATTATACATCTTTTGACCAAGTCCGCCAACTCACTTTCATACGCTTGAGCATCTTCTCGGTCCCCTTGACATATCTCACAGCTGTCTGATAATCCCCTTCGATACCTTTGACCTTCTCTTTATGCTCCTTCTCCATATCGACAAGTCTCTTCTCCAACTCCCCGACTCTGCGATCCGAGTCACCTGTAGGAGTTGGCGAACGCATACTTGCTGATGTTGGTGAACGAGCATCTTTGATTCGCTCCACTAGACGGCCCAGAGATTCCACTTTGTCCTCTGCCTCCTCGCAGCGTATTCGCAAATCCTCAACCTCTCGCCGTGAAGCCTCATGCGCTCGTGAGCTGTCACGAAGCTTGCCTTCCAGCTCGCGAGTCGATGACGTCTCGGCATTGTCGAGATCATTGTCGTTGACGGCAATACCATGATCAGCAACTGAATCAAGCCAGACGCATCAGCTTTATGACGTGTCGTGGTGTGTTCGGCGTACTTACGCAAGTTGCGCAACACCGTACATCTCGTCTCGACGTCCGTTACCGCGGCCTCTCTTTCTCTCAATTCCGCATCTCTAGCGTGCTGCACATCTTTCAATCTTGCTACCTCCCCTTGGACGGCGAGCAATTTAGTTTTGCTTGCTCTCAGCTCTCCTCGGAGCACCTGACACTTGCCCTCAAGATCTCTAGCTTTTGTGCGATGACTAGAAACGCCCGCTTCTGCCGCGTCCACTCGTTGGCCTGCTTCATTCAACATCTTGCGCAATGATTTCCCTTCTTCCTCCAAAGCACGAAGCTGTTCCTGATGACCTCTTGTAGCACGCGATTCATCGGCCCGTAACTCCTTGTGAGAGTCGAGCAGCTCGCCAAGTCTTGATGTGGTGACCGCGCGAAGGGAATCTGCCTCCTCCCTTGATTTAGCATACGCATTTTCGACTTCGCGCATTCGCTCCTGGGCGGCCTCTGCATCTCTGCCCTTGGCTTCGAGTTCGTTTCGGGTCTCGGCCAGTTCCTCTTCGAGCTGCGCCACTCGAGCGTTGGCTTTACCGTGCATAGCCTCCATCTCGCTCGTTCGAACACCAGCCGCCCCGATCGCTGCTTGAGCCTGCTCGATTAGACCAATGTTCTCATCTCGAGCAGCGATGGCGTCGTCAAGCTGATTTTGAAGGTGGTCCCGTTCCGCTTCGCGTTGCTGAACAGTTGAAGAAAGTGTGATGAGGCGCTCGGTGTGTTCCCGAAGGGCTTGTTCGGCGGTCGACGCTTTGTGCTCCAAATCTTCGATCTCCTCAATAGCCTCGCGATGAGCGCCCTCTGCCTCCTCGGCCCGCTTGAGCGTCTCGGCTTCCCGTTCAGAAGCAGCGCTGTGCATCGCTTTTGCTTGAGATGCAGTGTCTTGTGCCGAGCCCAACTCCTTCTGGGCTGCAGCGTGTACTGCGGACAGGACACCGAGCTGCCGCTCGAGTTCCACGATCCGCTCCTTTTCGATACGAGCAAGGTCAATAGGTGAGTTGGATTCAAGGGTAGCGATTTTTGCTCGATAGAAGGCAGCTTCTTGCAGCGCGCCACGGCGTAACCTTTCCGCCTCCATAGCCTTGTCAGAAGCCAATCGCATCTGCGTGACAAGGTCGGTCTACTAGGTCAGCTTCGTCTGTGCGCGATATCTCACCTGTATTGCCGCTTTGTCCTGTTTCAAGCGAACCAGTGCGTCGGTCAACTTATGGACGAGCTCGCCATCTCCACTGTTGTGGTCACCGTTAGGAAGTTCGATCTCTTCGTCTTCAGCAGTGACGAAGCCTTGCTGCATTGCTCGACCAATGATGACTCGCAATGCTGCTTCCCGCTTCTTTCCCGTCTCGACCTCCGCTTCTTTGCTTTTCAACTCGCGTAGCAGGTCATTAGCGCCTGATAGGGAGCCCGGCCGTCCGCCAAACCCGTTAGTTGTCGGTGATCGACCGTAGTAGAAAGCGTCGGGAGGAGGAGCTTGCCTCTCACCGCTGTCAGCCATGCGATGTCTCGGTGACGGGCTCCGAGTCCCGAGAATATTGGCGTTGAAGCCCGTCCTCGCGTTCTGTGGTGGTGAAGCTGGACCATTGGTAGGCGAGGTGACACGCGCCGGGTGGCCATTCTGTAAAGGACTGGCCGGCCCGTTGCTCGCAGGCGACATGGCACGTCTGAACTCTTCGTCGCCATCTCTCCGCGGTCTTTGAGGTGGCGCGCCATTTACTGCGGGCTGCTTTTGTGCTGACTGTGAGGGCTGCTGATCTTGGTGCTGAGCCAGATCTCCGGACTCGGAACGCGGTATCGCAGCGCCTAGTGGCTGGCTGGTCTGCGGTAATCTTTCAGGATAACTTGGTGGCGATGCGGCTTGAGCGAGACTATCGACCGAGCTCGAAGGTTGAATCTGTCGCGGACCCGGTTGTGGTTGCTCGTTGCCGTTCTTCAATACCGCATCTTCCGCTGGTGGAGTAGCGCCTTGTGCGTTCTTGAGTAGTCTAGGAGTTGCGGTATCGGCCGGATACTTGATTTTCGCTGCGCCAGACGTCCATAATCAGTTGAATCCCGGGCGTTAAAATTACACTCACAAGTGTCCAGAATATGCATCATCGATGGGTCGTCACGGGTATCGGTCAGAGCTTGATTCGCTTCTCCTCCGACCACGAAAATCTTTCCCGATGCAGCGACCATAGCATGACCTGATCTAGGCGAAGGTGACGGTCCCATATTTTGGAACATATACCAACGTTGGTCTGTTGTTTTCGTCAGCTCAAGTCCACCTGATACAGCATAATCAAGAGAAAGCTCACTGCTCAGCTTGAACGCTGCCAAGTCACCCAGGTCTTTGCCTTTGACATCGCGGCCACCGAAGATGTAGATTGTATCGTCGACCATAGCTGCTGCATGGCCTTCTCGTGGTAATGGAATGTATCCAATACAAGACAGCTCAGTCCACACGCCCGTTGCGAGGTCGAAAGACCAAGTATCGTTATAGTGGTAGTTGCCGTCCGTTCCTCCGAAGCTAGAGGCGAAAAGGTAAATGACTCGTGTCCTAGGACTCAACGTATAGACTCACAGGTATAGCTTTCCGTGGTTTCCAGCGACGAGGATATGACCAGTCCGTCGAGGAGGAGCTGGGCTGGAATAGTGGATCTGCTCCCATTGGTGTGTAGAGCCAGACACTATCGTGGTAAGAGCGTATTTAGTCCTGTGTTGCCGATCGTTTGGTGTCAAGTACTCACATTGTTTGATGTCGTACATCCAAAGGTCATTCATGAATGCGCCATCCGCTTGTCCACCGAACACGTAGAATTTTCCATCGAGCAAGGAGACAGCATGTCCATATCTCCCCACTGGTCCTCGCTTTACAGGCACACTGGTCCACTCTTGTGACCCTGTTGATACATGGTCAGCTTGGCAGGTTTTTAATGAACGGGAAAAGGCAAGCACTCACTCAGATCCAAGATGTAAAGCCCCTCGTCTTGTGGATCATTCACATTGACTTTGGTATCACCTCCCCAGACAATCATGATCCTGTCCGCTATAGCAGCCGCATGCCCGACTCTAGGTACAGGCGCGTCACCCTTGGTCTTGACCGGCATAGTCGTGCAATCCCTGATATCCATACTCCACAAATCGTTGCGAACGCGCTCTTGCACCAGACCACCAAACAATAGCATGTGACCGGAATGAGAGGGGAAAGCAGGGACCGACAAGCCATACCGAGGGAAAGGAGATTGCGGAGGGGAAGGCGGTGTTGTCTGAGGTTGATATAGCCGTAGAGGTCGTATCATCCATGGGTAAGAAGTGTTATTGACCAGTGCTGAGGGGTACGCGTTGACATTATTGGTGGGGTTACCGCCTACGACTGGCGAAGCGGTACCTGCTGCGCGTTGTTGGGCTGGATAGTGCGGCGGGCCGGATTGGTTGAGAACTGGTGAAGAGTTGTCGTGCTGACCTCCATTCGCTGCGGACGCACCTGGCGGCAGCTGCGATATCATAGTCAGATAAAAACGGCCAAACAGGAACTCGGAGTGCTCACGGGGTTGGAGGTCAATCTGCGTCCATTAACCATTGGAGGGGTACCGTTCATACCTCCGTAGCCTGATGGAGCCCGAGGAGCTTGTCCATTCATCGAGCTCATGATTGGCGGGTTGCTGTATCGTGACGACGAAGAGAACGATTTGCGCAATCGCGGGGGTGAGCCGGACATGGCGTTGTTTTCGAAGTGCATAGGAGACGAGGAGAAGATGAGAGAGCATATGATCAGCTGAATTCCATCTTGGGATATACGACAGAGACGTAGAGTGTGGGTGATAGAATGGCGAGGAGGCTGGACAAGAATGTAATATGGAGATATGACAGCTGCCATCGATTCAATCGACCGCTCAATTTCCATCTGGCTATAGTGTCTCTCTCGTTCAACATGAAGAGGGAGAAGTACTCACGCTACTGGTGGACTCTGACCGAGCTCAGCCGCGTGAGCATGAGCATGGTTGTGACCATGTCCATGTCCGTGTGCGTGGTCTCCTCCTCCACTAATGTCCTTTTCCTTGGACTGCTTCCTCTTGAATAGAGACATGTTGTTCGGCGAGAATTAGGATGCCATCCAGCTGGTAAAAGATGACGGGGGTTGTCGACAAATGGATGTCGGTGTAAACGCTGATCTTGTTGTGTCTGCGCGTGATTGAGGTGTGCGTTGGTCGGATCGTCAGTGAGTCGATGTCACCTTGATGCCCTTTGTTATTGTTGACTGTTGAAAGTGGAATGATGCGTCCTTTCCCTCACGCGTATATCGTATATCGTATGGTGTATGGCGTGTGGTGAGGAGATTGAGTGGTCGAGGTGCAAAGGAAGGTAAGAGTGTATGGAGGTGTTTCAAGGGGATGATTGATGTAGTAGTCAACCGAGAGAGAGAGGTCCGAGCGTTGTTCTCGGAGTGCAATGGAGTGATGATTGCACCAGCCTCTTCCGGTTCGGCGCGTCTATCTTTTCGCGTTGATATTGAGGCAGACAGAAGGACCAGCCTTTCTTCAATGATGTCGTTGAGTGAAATGAGGTATGACGACTGTAGTGAACACGATGCAAACTACCTAGTCGTAATGTTCACAATGGACCGACGTGACTTGTACGTTGTAGCTGAACGAGTCCAGGGTGAAAGAAGCCTAAGCTCTAATTGGCACGCTGCAGCAAGGAACGAACAATAAGGCGTTTCTTTCTTTTTCTTTTTCACGCGTCGAGAGTCGTTGTCTGATTTCATTTAGCTTTGATTTTTCATATCACTCATATACTCTGCCACTTTTACTTCCAAGCTTGCTTATAGAGAGATCATTTGATAGGTACTTCGCTTGGTAGGATAGATATAAAAAAAGTAAAAATAAGAACTACAGCACGACGGATTCCCAGATCGTCCCCGACTCTGGTACTGACGTCGCGACATCGAGCTTAGACTGCGCTGAGCGAACGGGAAGCGGTGTTTCCTCGATTCTATGGCCGTAGATAGACATACTGCGTGTTAGGACACATATCATGGCTACCGCTGTTCATCGTGACCTTACGAGGTGGTGTAGCGTGCATGCCCTCTGCTCTTGGACTTTGATCAAAGGCTCGCTGTTGTAATGCGGCGTACGCCTATATACTTTATACTGGGAAGGTATGGGCGATTGATGCGCTGTGATCCCAAATCTCAGATGATCGTCGTAGTAGCCATTCCGTCCACTTACACGCATGCGAGGATGCATCGAGGCTCGAGATGTCATATCAAAGCTACTGAGGGTCTACTTATACTATGACTGCGGGAAGAGTACCTCAAGTTTTGATCCCGGTCCGAAGCAGATACTGTACGCCACACTCGCTTAAGTTTATGGCGCAATCGTACTTAGGACTTGATAGGAAGTAGACGAGATCTAGGTGGTGGGATCGACGGGATCTCTCTGATACCACTTTACCTGAGCGGCCACATGTCTTGCCCCTTTGCTTTGGAGCATCAGACCACTACTGACTGTCAGACGAACAATCATTGTAGTTTGTGTCTCGCTTACGGGCGCTTCCGGAGAAAACGGTTGTTTCTGCTTTAGGCTGAAGTAGCATGGGAAAGCAATGTATGTACTGGAGATTGCGCCATCGCCATTCGCTGTTGCTCTATCGCTATCGCTGCGTTATCTGGTAAAAACGATAAAATAGTCCTCACTTGAGATGCAATGTTCTTTATGCCCCTTTCGAATCAGTGTCCAGTGCTAGAACAGTCTCATTGCTCATTGCTCACTGCTCACTGCTCACTGCTCACTGCTCCATCAAGTCATTATGGCTCAGCCGGACACTGACACGGCGCGCGAGGACAAAGATATCGAGGTCGGCGACCAAGCCTATACTCCTGCAGCTTTGTATAGTGATTATGAACAGCATCCCGATCACTTGACAGACAGTCAATCCGTGCTCGGCGGAGACGTGGTGACGGCGCACGAGCAGAGGGATCTGAAACGTGGCCTCGCTCAACGCCATGTGTCCATGATCGCGCTTGCAGGCAAGTCAAAGTAATAAGTACTGAGCTAATGCATGATAACAGGCGCGATTGGAACCGGCCTTTTCCTGAGTTTGGGCTCAGCGATCCAGACCGCTGGACCGCTAGGCGCACTCCTGGGCTATGCAATCATAGGTCTGGTAGTTTGCGCGGTACAATTTGCTTTAGGAGAGGTAGCCGCATTATTGCCCGTCACCGGATCATTTGTGAGGCATGCAGAGTTCTTGGTCGATCCAGCTCTAGGCTTTGCCGTGGGGTGGAACATCGTATACGGCAATTGGTTATCGGTGGGTGACGGCTATCATTAATCAAACAGCTGCATGGCTGCAAAAGTAGAGATACGAAAAGAAAAAAGGCTAACACGGCAGAACAACGTAGGTGCCCACAGAGATCTCAGCTATCTGCGTCTTGTTCCAGTACTGGACCGACCTCAACTCCTCCGTCTTCATCGCCATATTCATCGTCCTCACGTTCCTCGTAGGAATGTCGATGATCAATGTTTACGGGGAGATCGAGTTCTTCTTCGCCTCACTAAAGTTACTGCTTGTTGTCGGACTCATTCTCTTGGGACTGATCATCGACCTCGGAGGCGTAAAAGGAGTTGACAGGATCGGGTTCGCGTACTGGAAAAGCCCAGGACCATTTGTCGAGTATATCGCGTCTGGAGCATGGGGCAACTTCTTGGGGTTCTGGTCGGTGATGATCAGCGCGGTATTCAGTTTTGCCGGAGTAGAAAGCTTGGCCATGGCAGCTGCCGAGACGCGTAATCCGCGTCGTGCCCTTCCCAAAGCCTGCAAGCGCGTCTTTGCTCGAGTAGCACTCTTCTACATCCTCGCTGTCCTCGTCGTCGGCATGCTCGTCCCCAGCGACGATCCGCGATTGGAGGACGAATCTGGCACCGCAGCACAATCGCCTTTCGTCATCGCCGCCTCAGCCGCCGGGATCACTGCTATCCCCTCCATCGTTAACGCTGTAGTCATTACGTCGGCGTTCAGCTCGTCCAACCAAGCATTGCTGGCAGGCACGCGAGTCTTGTACAGTCTGGCCATCAAAGGACAAGCGCCGAAGATCTTCCTTCGGACGACTAAGTGGGGAGTCCCATACGTCTGCGTGCTTGTGCAAACGGCGTTCATGTTCTTGGCCTTCATGTCGCTCTCAAGCAGCGCACTCGACGTGTTCTACTGGCTACTCGACCTGGTCGGATGCGGCGTATTGATTTCTTGGATCGCAATCTTGTTCAATCACCTCCGCCTACATGCTGCGCTTAAGAAACAGGGCATCTCAAGGACAGAATTACCCTGGTCAAACTCTTGGACCCGTGAGCAGCTACCTAATCAATAGAGAATACAAAGCTGATGCGCGCCGTTCAGCGTACTCGTCAATGGCGGCTTTGATTTTCGCCGTGATTATCCTTTTCACTAATGGCTTTGCGGTATTCACCACTGGCGGGTGGTATACAGCAGGCTTCGTCTCTGCGTACCTGTAAGCTCAACTTTCCACCACTTGCACCGTCCACCGTCCATCGTGTATATTCTGACGTATGCCCTGTTCATGCTATAACCAGCGATATACCGCTAGTCCTCATTGCGTATTTGGGATGGAAGTGGAACAAGCGAACAAAGATTGTCGCGTTAGAGGATATCCCACTTCGAGAAGTGTTGGCTGGAGTGAAGCGGGAGGAAGAGATTGAAGAGGAAGAGAAGAGGGGCTGGAGACGCTACATCACCATTCTATGGGATTAGCTGCTCGCTATGCTGACGAGAGCGCATTGACATTGGTAGTGGCATATATGCGATGTGACATCAACATACGGACAGTGCACCAGTGACCAGCTTTACGTAAATCATAAGTTTGCTAAACACGCGCCTCTTTTTGGTCCCGTCGCACTTCTCTGTTGAGGGAGAAATCAACATCAACATTGCTTTTCTGTTCACATATTCAGCATTTCTACATATACCAACTCACTGTTTGTGCTCTTCCAGCTCACCGACATATCGCTGCTAGATCCACCCATCCACGACCTTTAGTTCTTACCTTAGAGTACCAGCAGGACGACCCGCTCAGAGCTGGTACCAACATGGCAACAGCAGCCAAATCCCGACGGCCACAGCCTGCAGTGGTCATGTCCACTCCTCCTCCGCAAACAAGAACGAAGAGCGCGTATAACGATGCAGAGAAGCAGGGCTTGCTGCAGAACTTCGATCTGGAAGGTGAGGCGGCTGATCAGCTGAAATAGTCAAGAGTTGCACAGAACGCTGATCATGTTCTTCTTTGCTTTTCGTTGTTGATTCATCTGCACCCTCAATCTGATTCACTCACCTATGTTGTTTGACCAAATTGCCTATCGGCCGTCGATCGACTCCCACTCTCAATCGCTCGCTGCTACTGTAACCGATATGCTGTGCATGTGCTGCCTGGTCCGCGATCACGAATATAGTGGCCGACAAGACCCAATACTTCCGCTCGATCCTGGCGCGGACCCTAGCTTCGTTCAACATGCGAGAAGAATCAGAGATCCTCTCGATACCTCGCGAGTTGCGCAAGATGACTCTGGGTGAGCTGGAGAACAAATGGGGAGGTGGATGGGCAGGTACATTGCAGCGTATGCGGAGGGAGAGCTTTGAGAAGAGAGAGAAAGTCCGAGAGAAGGAGGAAGAGGAGAAAGTCGGGGAAGTTAAGGGGAAAAGGTGGGTTTCGGTCTTCGACATAGCTAGAAAGAAGTGTGGTTCAGCTTCGCGTTGTCCGCTTCAAACCTACCTTGTGCTACAGATGCTGACCGCTGTTCTTTCGCACAGAAAACGCAATACAACTGCAATGTCCGATACTTCGCCTGTTCGTCCAACCAAGAACAGTGAGTTCATCCTTGAGGCTGTGCAATGCCTTGAATAAACATTGACGCAGCGATCTGCATAGCCCGTCGAGAAACTGCTACTCCCGCTGCAATTCGGAAGACGAAAGCAGCAACAGCGTCATCCTCTGTCACACGTGGCAAGCCGCCTTCATCCGTCAAACGCGGAAAGCCCGTTGCTTCATCATCGTCCAGCAAGCCTCCTAGCGTGAGTGATACGATATTCTTCTAGTGTTCGGCGGCTACATTGTGACATGCCCACTTTTTGATTTTGCTGACAACCGCGAAATGAGTACAGTCACTGCCCCAAAATCACATATTTAACCCATCTCTCCCGCCAACACCATTCCGTTCTGCCCACTCATCTCGAGCAGCTGCCAGTCCCTTATCCCGTCCATCTTCTCGACCGCCACCATCATCGCGACAGTCAGCAAATGAGGACGAGTCTGCTCTTGATCGGGATCAAGATGACGAGTCAGCCTCCGCATCCGGTTCAGGCTCAGATGACGATCTGCCAGACCCCGAAGCGCTAGAAGCGAAGTTGTTATCCAAGGCGAACCGAGCTCGATCGCCAAATTCCAAATCGAAGAAGAAGAGGGGACCATCATTGATCTTCCGTCAATCCCTCTTACCAAGCCAGCTCGCCTCCACAACCGCTACTACTGATGTCGACGACGGCCCGTCGTCCACTATATCCCTCTCAGATGGCCGAACAATTTCCTTCAACCCGCTCAACCTCACGCCAGGTCGAGTGGATAGAGAATTGGACGAAGGTGGAGTCAGTAAAGAGGAGAAAGCTAGAGTCTCCAAGCAGGTTCATGAGGAAGTGTACAAAGTCCTCAGCGCGCAGATGGAAAAGTGGAAAATGTAGATCCAATTATCCTGTTTCTTCACCTCTGTATTCTGTTTTCTCCCTTTCTAGATACTCTGTCTATTTTTACAAGTATATCGGGATAACGCATGGTCTATAAGCTCGTGTCATGTATATGTCAATTACATCCTGCCGCCTGTATGGAAACATGAGACCCGCTAACTCTCAGCTTCAGCAATGTAATGACTCGATTCACGTCCTAAATCGCGTGCATGTAAAATGTCTTGTTTTTGCAATATCATACAATAGCTATCCATCAAGCCAGCTCGACACCCGTATCACACATCTTCCTCCTCCTTGGTTTGCCGCTACGTCGCCGCTCAGACGCCCATCTGACTGATGAGTTGTGAGAGATGGGCGCTCTCTGCTGCGTAATCTGGTGAGGCGACTTTACGACATTGATACCTGACTCGAAGTTGGTCCTGCGGTGAGCGCGAGTCAGCTCATTGTACCTCAACCGAGATCAAGCAGCTAAGCGGACTCACATTGAAGGAATCCTGCTTTGCCATCATCTGGAAAGAGTATGTCCGACCTGTGGCTTTTTGGAAATGAGAGTTGAACGCGAGCTCGTTGCCTTCGTCCTAAATGGCAACGTCACGATGGTCAGCAATACTCCCAAAGAAAGAGGAGCGGCACCAGCTGCAGACCCACCTTCAGTTTCATAAGATCATTTGCGCTGATTTCCATGAGTTGCTCTGCTGTCTCGTTGAACGCCGTGATCCAGAATTGTCCAGTGTAATCCATGACGTTCATCGACAGGATATACCTGTGAGAATTTGGTTAGGTTGAATCTCATTGTTCACGTCTGATGTGTGCTCACCGGTGGATCGGCGCGTCCCACTTTCGGTCACACTTTTCACACATCCAGCCATCACCGTTATCCACGACCTTCTTGTTACATCCCTCAGGGTTGGCGCAAGCGGGATACGAGAACGTCTCCTGCTTGACAAAGGCAATAGTCGCTTGCGAGGTGAAATAATCTGTCTTGTCGGTCATTCCCAACTGCTCGTCTTTCGCTGCTCCAATCGTCTTGATCTCGGAAGGGCGAGGTGCTTGAGCTCCGCCAGCAGTTGCGCCCACAGACTGGTTGGTGTACGCAGTGAACTGCTTGTTTCGGCCTTCTGCGTCGAACCTATGAGACAAAGTTGGGATATGTCAGCTTCAAGTCATGGTTGTAGCTGCCGAGCTCACCATCCTCGGAGCGAGTGCGCCTCTGGAATGTCCGGGTTCACGGACATCGTCGCCGAGCTGAACATCGACAAGGATCGACCGCCAAAGTCTCCAACCTTCACACCCTTGAACGCGATAACTGGTTGGTCGTCCGCTTGGAATGTCTCGGCTTGCTTGCCCCAAAGAGTGAGGCGGACACTTTGCCCGGATTGATCGACCAATTGTATGTCTCGCTTGGCGAACTGAACAAACCGTTAGTCAAGATAGCGTAGGGATAGTAAGATTTCGCCACCTACAGGCTTGTTGGTCGCTTTTGATGTCACTGACCCCAACTCATGCACCTCCTTCACGACAGCAATAACATCTATACGACGAACACCTGATCAGCCAAGAGGACGACGCCGAGATTGATCAACTCACCACACAGCTCATCCTTCTGGCACTCTCCCAGATCGCCGATGCCCTTGAAGGCGTACTTGACTTGAGGCACAGACTCGTCGTCGCACTGGTATAGATGTCAGTGACTAACCCTCGATTGTCGTCAAATTCACTCACCGGCTCGATCTCGGTCTGGTTCTCGAACATGATCTCATACTCGTTGTTGACATTGCTGAACTGCTTCTTCGCGATGTTGATGCGGGCACGTGAGATGAAAAAGACCTGAGGTATCGAGGCTTAGCATCGGTGATACCTTCGAAGACAGCCTGCTCACCTTGCCCTCTTCGAGCATATTGTAAAAGTTGTCTACGGCCTCATTAAATCCGGTGGCTCTGATCTCGCCCTAAACCAGCGAGTCGTGTTAGCAAGTCGCTTCCTCGATAACGTGATGAGCTGGAACATACTGTCTCGTCCATGAACGTTACGCTGAACAACTTTCCCTCGCCTCTTTGGTTGGAATAATGTTTGATATCGGATTTCTGAGTGACACGAGCTTTGATCGTCCACCTATAAGAATGGTCAGCTGTCGGCGGTCATTGACAAAATTCCATCAGCTCACTTGTTCTGGTATGGACTGAGCCCTTCGATAGGGTACAGCGGTCCCATATCACCCTTCCCCTTTGCCCCACCTGCGCCGCGTTGTGGTGCGCCTCCCCTAGCAGGACCAGCCCCTCCACGAGCGGCAGCCCCGTTTGTTCCCGGCTCTTGTTTCGGTGCTGGCGCCGCAGGTGCGGCAGAAGCGCCTCCTGCTGTCTGTTGCTGTTCGAGATTTTGGGGATTACCAATCTTCTCTCCTGTCCACGGAATCACTTCGAGACCGAGGATAATGACGAGTCTGCACAAATGGTCACAATTTGTCAGCCAAGGAAGGCCTTAGAGTAAAGAGCGATAACTCACTTTCGGCCTTGCACGGCATTAGTGACATATCCCGTCAGCTTGATGAGGATGTTCTTGTCAACCTGCTTGTTCTCCACGAAATGGTTGAGCTGGGTGGCAATCATCGCCTGAATGAAGTATTTGCCGTCCGACAAGATAAGTCTGCGAATTGGGCTCAGCTGACTCCGGATATAGCAAAGGTCGATCAGCGGAGCTCACCTATAACGATCTGTCCCTGTTGCACCTGGGGCATTGATCTTCTTCACGCTCAGTACTTGCAGAGTGGGATTGACGCCTTCCGGAGCATCGTTCGAGCTGTAGACCAGCTCGCAGAAGCCGGCTGTGAGGGGGCTTGCCATTGTGCGCGGTGTGCCTTTGGTAATCAAGTGTCGTTGGGTGAATAGAGTATGCAGTAGCTACTGGTGGCGAGGAAGACTGATGCGAGCTATGTCGAGAACGCTGAGTGATAGATGAAGGATGGAAAGGGGGTGAGTCAACTTGATTATGATCGCGAAGGAGACGCGTCAACCGCGTGATTTTTCATGTTCAAACGTCACGGATTCAATTTATTCTAGTCCAGTCACGTCCTCGGGCGTGTAACAGCGCCCGGTGCCCCTCTTTAGCTATACGTTGATGCTGCATATGAATCATTAATGCTTCATCCTTTCCTTGGTCAGCTGCAAGTGAAAGGCAATCAAGCAAGATGCCAGTGGCTACTTCGTCTAGACGGAGGATAATTACTTCCGAAACACCCCAGGCTGGACCGTCTCGCCATAATCGACCGAGCGAAGCTAGGCACACCGATGATTTTGCAGATGGCGAGGGTGGGGAAGACGGAGATGATATGGAGGAGGAAGAAGGTTGGACCAAAGATACATTTGTCAATCAACCAATAGATAAGAACTCGACCGCTCTTGTCAATGTGAGCCTATCATCTCGCAGTTGTGTTGGATAGCAGCTAATGTCAAGTGGATATCTGAAAGTTGCGCACGGTCTCGGACAAAATACGGGATGTCATTGCTCGAATTGACGAGGGTTTGGAGCAAGCAAAAGATACTGCTTTCGCTATAGAAGATGCTGGGGAAGATGACGAGGTGAGCCCATAATCCTCGACACAGTTCAAGAATGCTCATCACTCATGGGTGGTATAGACAACAGCTCAAATGGAAACCGTGATACTGCAAGCACTTGATCAACGGGCTCTACTGCAGATCAAGATTGACGTAATGGATCAACTGAGCAAGCAATTGAGAGAGGGAAATGCATTCGTGTGTCTTCTCATTTGTCATTGACATCTCAGCTGGGACTGACGTGGTGGGACGGGCAGAGCGATATTGAGCGCGAATACAAAGCTGAAGCAGAGAAGAGGGAAGCGGCGTATATGGGTAAATCCCAACGCGCCAAATGTCAGTCTTCCAGCTGGCACAATCACTGTGCTCGGGTATGACAAGCAGCTGAAGCTGATGCCGTGCTGCAGATAAAAATGTGAAAGAATACATTGATTTCCGACAACATCTATGGGTATGTCCCTCTCCCCTATAGCTTCATCAATCCCGCTGCGAAGTGTATAGCATCAATGCTCTTGAGCTCACACGCGGTCTATAGGAAATCAACCATACTTCTGCCTGTCCGCCGATATCACAATGGCTCGATAAAGGTCCCGACGACGATTCCTCGGACGACGATATCGATGTCGGCGGCCAGACGCAGAATTACCGATGTCCAATCACTCTGGTCCTTTACCAAGATGTAGTGACGAGGTGCGTGTGCTGGCCCATTCTCGTCTTCTGTAGCCAGCAGTCAGTGGAGCGTTCGCTGATTGTCTGTTCGATTCGATTCGACGTACAGCACGAAGTGCGGACACAGTTATTCTAGAGCTGCGATCGAAGATCATATCTCCGCCCTCAAGCGGAGGCGCATAGGGGCCAAATGCCCCATCACAGGCTGTTCGGCGGTACTGGAAAAGTCCGATCTCAAGGTCAGTCTCGCCCCGCTTGTCTCATATAGGCCGACACGTACATCAATTCTGACGATGATTCTTCGCACGCCAGCCCAATCCTACTCTTCAGAAGCGTGCGGACGAATTTGACTTGCGCAGGAAACGCCGGGAAGAAGAGCAAGATGAAGGCGACGAAACGCTCAATATCGACGAGGACGAGATCGACATATAGTTTTCTGTCCAGTGTTGGCTTCCATTCTACCAGATACTGGTAAAAGCTCCGAAACCTCGAAACAGGTTGTACTCAGATAGCCTCAAGTGTAGAAATTGCATATCACATCACATCCCATATGTACAACAGCAAGTGCTCCAAACATCGACCCAATAAGCTACATGTCATTATGCGGTGCAGCGTCTTAAGCACCCAATAGATGCCCGAGGATCTCCCCATGCGCCCGACCGTCCACTTCTTCCTCTTGCTCAGCGTCCTCTCCATTATCAGATCCAGCTTCTGCTTCATCATGATCATCCTTTACCTGTGAATCATGTTGTTTCGCCCTTATCCCTTCGTCCCGCATCGCGACCTGCCTCAAAACATCTTCCGCGCTACGTGGAGTGACTGGCGGTTTTGCCATTGCACCGTTCTGAGAAGGAGTTGCGTGAATGTTTGAGGTGAGGAGATCTGTATCAACTTTCGGTGGACTGGGTGCTTTCTTAGGCGTTGTTGTGCCGTTGCGTGGATCGTTGCTTTCGTCCGGAGACTGGATCTCTGGTGCCGATGGTTGAGGGGCGGACTCAGCTCTCTCGAGTGGTTCGGATGGAGGAGGTGATGACACTTTATCGCCTTCCAAATCGACAGAATGCGAATTTGGGGTTTCGGATCCTGGCGTGTTTGACTTCGATGAAGAAGGCATTCGACTAGGCAACGGGAGTGGGACAGATGTTTGCGGTGTTGTCACAGGTGTCGGATCGTCCGCAGGAGCGTTGCTAGGCTCACTGGCCTCTCCAACCGAGGAGTCGTCCGACTTCGGTACAGGCAATTCCGGTTTCGCCTTGACATCGTCCACAGGCTTTTCGATCCTGCCATCTTCAGTCGATACCCTCCTTATCATACCTTCGACATTTGATCCGATCCCCGTTACCTCACCCGGTCGCTTGATGACCCGGGGTACAACCATCGTTCTTCCAGGTGCAGGCTGGGATGAGACAGGCGGTAATGACTCCGAAGTTCGTCGAGGCTGTACGTTGGGGGTCGCTAAAGAGGTTGAAGAGTTATTCGCAGGTGATCGGCCCCTGGGCGCTAAAGCTGATGCCTCATCTCTGACTACCCCGGTAGTCGCTTTCGACGTTATCGGATTCCACTTGGGCGGACTGCTCGAAGCTGGCGAAGCGGACGATTTGGGGGAAGAAAGCAGACTTGGTCTCGAAACTGCCGAGCTAGAACGTTGTCGAGCTGGAATGGGTAGGGGAGGTGTATTCGATGCTGCCGCGGCCGCATGGGCAGCCGCATTCAATCGTTCCTGCAAAGAGCGGCTAGTGGGACTCGTAGGAACACCGTCTTCACCACGTTCGTCGACTTCGGGAGGGCGGTACAGGGCTGCTGGTCTCTCCGAATACTCGTCCATTGATGACCTTCCGAAGCCTACTCTTCTCTTTGCCGCCCAATTCGATCCCCAGGACTTCATCGCGTCTCTGGCAGTGTTGACTTGAGACTGAATAGCCTTTTTGTCTCGCGTCCGCAAGCTTGCCATGAGTGAGGCGTGAGAAGCATTAGGATCATTGGTTGCGTCTGTGCTCGTGGTGGAGATGGATGCTGTGCTCGAGGCACGCGTGGCCGGCTCGACAGGACGGAAACCAGTTTGACTGAGTGGTGAAGCAGTCTCACTACCAGACTTGACTCCACTGTTCTGCTGATTTGCAAGGGTAGGGGTTGACGCCGAGACCTGCACTGGTGCTATCTCTGGAGTATTGCTAACATTGGCGGTATGAGGTGGTAGAGGTTGCTCAGCCTCGGATCGCTCGGTGCTGTGCGATCGTCGTGGAATGTCATCGCTCGACGCATGACTCGAGCCAGCAACTGTCTGAGCGGTAAGCGATGGTGGTTGCGCTGTACCAGCCTGAGCAAACCATTTCTTGGTCGCTTGCAAAGCTACCGAGGGCTTTATCGAGCCACCGCTGGCAGTAGCAGAACCGACGGGAGCAGTTTCGGTTCGAGCTAATCCCACTGTTGGCGCATCGTCCACCTTCAGATCCAACGCATCGACGTCCACTGATTTGGACTTGATTGGGCGTTGACGCAAGCTAGCGACGGCTGGAATAGCCGATGAAGGATCTTCGGCGGCAGTGCTAGTTTCATGTGCTGGCTTGATTGGTTCCACTACTGCTGCCTCTTCCTTCGCCTCGACGTCTCGTTTAAGCTTAGTGGCGTCGCTGAAGATGCCACCTCGAATGTCCAGTCTGGAAGTGTCGAAGAAGGCGATGTCATCCATGTTTGGTAACACAATCGACTCAGCAATCTGCGCAACGAATAGTCAGCAGACTAGCTCGGACGTTTCGCAGGCACGATGTCTATTGCTCACCACATCGCGAAGCTGTTTTTCCATTGCTTTCAATATCATACCGATTTGGATTTTCCTCTCGCTGACGATAGGCACAATCTCCACCTCCATCTTGGGCATTTGGGTGAAACCATACCAGATGCGGTTACTAGGGGGCTTCTTGATCTTCACGATCATGTTCCCTTCTATAGATTTTAGCACCACTGCGAGGACGAGATTCACGACGTAAGGCTTGAAGCCAGTAGGTATTGTTGCAGTGGTAGCAACGGTGATCCGTACTTCCGAATCCGGTTGACTTGGTCGTGCGCGGTACTGCATATGTACTTCGAACGCGGCAGTTCCGTCCGCGCTGAGATCCTTAAGCATCGGTTTGGAGAAGCTGTGATTGTCCGTAAGCACGGTTTTGCGACCATGGTGATTCCACTTACAAAGGAGGAGAGGTGCCGACATTCACTTCGCGCACGACGATAGGTCCAAGGAAGCTGGGTCGAGCAACGCGCGAGAGCTTCTTCATGATCTTTCCGATGATGAACTGATGAATACTGTCAGCTTATCTCTCGAATCGAAGGCATCTCTCCGCATAACGCACTTGCTCGAGCGCTTCTGTACGATACAAGGCAAAGAATACCCTGCCCATCATCGCATTGAACCATCGCATCGGTATCGGGTCCGGCTCGGTGTCGATTGTATCGACCAGACTTTGCATGTCGGGAATGGAGAAGACTTCTGTTGTTGTTGGAGCCTGCGAGGATGCTTGTAGGAGAGCGATGTACCAGTCTTCCAATCTGGTAACGATGAAACAGTCAGCTCCATCTACGTAGACTACAAGTGGGCAGAACAAACACTGAACTCACTTTGTGTTCGACTTTGAGAACAAGTACCAAGGTTTGTTTTCCAACTCCTTCTCCGCTTGATCGCCTTCTATCGGCATACCCTTTGCCAATACCGGTAGCCCTTTCTTCCCCGGTCCGTCTATACGACGTAAAACAACCGCATTCCTCTTTGCAAACATCTCCGCATCTTTGCCCTTGAACTTTTTGCCTTCTTTTCCTTCTACGCATACGACGTATTTGTCTAATGTTATCGCTGCGACGCATTCGGACTGTTCTTCATCTTCATACAAGAATAGGACCGATCCTTTGAGTACGCAGAAAAAGTATTCTTTAGGCGGAGCTTCTTTTCTCGTGCGAGCTTCGACCATCGACCTATAAGTCTGCGCTATCCGAGCAGAGTATGTGGTTGGAGGTGTGGTGGACGTGGTGGAAGAAGCGGTACCGCCTGTTGTATTTGTGGTCGTGATTGAAGCCGCATCATCATTCCCTTCTGTAACCTGCTGTTCATAGGTTGGCTCAGCGTCTCCCTCCGTAGGCATTGGCGTGACAGGTGAAGTAGCCGTAAAAATACCAGCAACGCCAGTTGAATGGGGCTTGAATTGCCTTCTCAGTGTCAACCATCCCGATAAAGGCTTGTTTGACGAAAGCGCCGCGGCGGCTTTGCTGTTGGCTAAATCTTCATCCTTCTCTGCTTCTTCCTGCAAAGCGGCTTTGCGATGCTTCTCCGGATCATCGTCACCTATAGGGACAGAGCCATACTTGTAGACGTAGGCTGCGGTCTAAATGAGCTTGATTTGACTGTCGTGGGACTGATTGACTCACCGATAGTCAAGACAATGACCAAAGGGACAAACGTAAATCCGCCGAGGACGTAGATAAACAACCACTGAAACGGCCACCACATGCTTCCGCGAGGTGCCCTCTGCGTGTGTTGACAGTAATGATGACGCCAATAAGACCTGAACCGCTCGCAGATGAGAAGAGCAAGGAGAAATTACGGTCGAATATGGCTACACGTAGACAATGTGATTGATGACCATGTGCATTGCCGGTTCAATTGATCCGGGGCACCCACCAGCCAGAGTGACGTAGGAATACTTGTATTTAGGCTCGCACACAAATTGTGCAGGCATTTGTTACATCCGCATTTTTTGCTACATGATACGTTGCTTCTGTGGAACACTACTATATGCTACAATACACAGTTAGCTTGCGTATGCTACTGCCATCTACACCTCGACGCCGGAGGACCTGTGATGTTATGTCAGCAACTACTCTCCAATGACTATGCGATACAGTCGGCTCACAGGACGAGAGTGCTCCTTTGCCTCTTCCCCGACATTGGGGTTTCTTGAGCGCAGCCTTGTGGCCGCCGATGACATTGCCCTACGCGTGGATTTTAATCAAGTTCGAAGGGCTGTTATGGGCTAAGCCATTTGGTTAGTTGAGGTTGGCGCGGTGCAATTGTTAATGGCATCAGTGCTCTTGAACTGATTTGGCGGGTTGAACGGTCTTGTCAAGTTCGCTTGCCTCATGTACGAGTATGTCGAATGCAGCCGATGCAGTCAGAGTGATGATAACGTATTCAGCCATCACATGTATCGTGCATCATAAACATAGTCGTGTTTAGGTCGTATCTACCACTAACAGAGTCATCTAGAACTTGTCCACAGACGCCACATCACAGCACGATTATGCCAGATGTGACCAGGTATCCCGTTCGAGCTTGATGGTCGCGGACTCTAGCAGAGTTCCTCGAGCTAGATCAATGCGCGCGAGAGTCAGCGGCCAGCCGGATACTGGTTGCGAATGAAGGGACTTACGCCGCAACAGCAGACATCTTCGAGGGCACAGCAGCAGAGCTAACAGTGTCAATGTGTAGTCAACGGTCAGCTCCTAAACTGTATCCCACTTGAGATCCCTAGCAAATGAAGCATTGGGGACGAGTTGATGTGAAGGTTTGGCACGGAACCGAGCGCGACTCACACAGCAGCCCAACATCTCGCAGCATGGACCAGCACCGCCTCTCAAGCGCATAGGGACCCATGCGCTCCAGCCTGATCTGTTGGTGGTGATGCTTGCGCTGTCGGCATTGACATTCTCTTGAGGCGCGGTCGGAGCTATGTAATAAGAGTGATCATCAGTATGCAGTGTACGGTAGTGCGCATGCCTGATGCAGAGTGTGGAAGATAGAGTAGTAAAAACATGCTACAAGATGATGGCGTTGAAGTCAAAAGCACGAAGCATGATAACTCACCCATCATCTTCATCGCCACTGGCTGCTCAGCGACGGTGTTCTTGGTTGCGGGAACGGTAGAGGGCTGCATGTTGAGCTGGTTAGATGGTATTGTAGGTATCAATAGAAGCGAAATATGAGGGGTTCTGGTGTAGACTGGGTAATGTAGAGGATGTAGTGGAGAAGGAAGAAAGAAAGAAAGAAAGGGAGTGCAAGTCAAGGAGGATGAGAGTGATCTCTTATCAACGAAATCAACACGATGCACTGCTATTATGTCATTGCCACCTTCTCAACACGCCAAAAACCAGCATTCTGATTGTTCCCTGTGCGTTTCCCCCTTTCACTGATTCAGTCACAGCCTCTTTGTGTCGTACTCTTGATCCTTTATCTATTTAAAAGTATAAAAGGGTTGTCATCAAACATGAAACACAGGAAACACCACACAGCCTCGCCACCAGTTCTATTTATGGCCGCAGTGCCAAATCCAAATGCCCAACGCGGTTGTGGCAAAGTGGCACATTGTCAGTCAACGTACTGCTCCTTTCCAATTCAGTGTTGTAAACTGGATAGATGTTACTGGTCCAATGCTATGCATATGGCTCATACAAACTACTCTTCTTCCCCTTCTATCCCAGTAAATCTGCATTGCCCGATGCACTAATCGCAATGATAGTCTGGGCAAAGCATATATCAGCTGCGCCCTAGACTGTGAACTGGCGTTACTCACCTCATCCTCGAGGTATTTGCTAACGGCAATACTATCACTTAAACCCTTTCTTCTTCTCGTCTTCAACACAAGATCTCTAGCCAACGCTTGCCCTGTGGCAGGTTCGAGCGGTCTGAGTTGGATGGATGTATCTGTCGGGTCTCCAGGGACGACACTCCAGTGATCAAAGCTCATCTGGCAGAAGGCCTGACCCATCGTTGCCGTTCTCAGATCGGTTTCGAAACCGTTCGCGTCAAGAACAGGGATGAAAGCTTTCACTGTATACAAGGGAGAGCCGGGTTTGGGTAGGTCTCGAGTCACATGTCCTCGTCGTCGAGCGAGAACAGTGTACACCGCCGCCACGCAGTCGGCGGGAGCTTGCACTTCGACATAGTACACGGGTTCGAGCAAGCGAGGTGTGGCCTACCAGTGGATTAGTCAGCGGAGCTATTCAGACCACTTAGAAGGTCACTCACCAGTAGGAAGGATGAGTAGCATACACGACGAGCTGTAGGGATGATCTGACCACCACCACGGTAGATTGGCTCCTGGGCAAGCGATGCGTCTAGTATTCGGAATTTAACACCTCGTATGGCTAAGGTTATGTCTTTTAGCTTCAATATACATACATTGCGACGGTAGGATCTCACGTTCATCACACAAAGGTCCTTCTCTTGTTCCCCATTGGAAACCTTGCTTGACACTCTCCTTCACACTACTCAACAGCTTGGTGTCGACCTACACCGCGCATCACACATCAGTCACAGATACTCTCAATGTGCAAGACAACCCACCTCTGAGGGCAACGTATCGTTGATCAACACGTTCGCGCCATTCTCTTCAGGTCCAAAGGCCCAAATATTTCGCGACGCCAATAGATCCCACTGATACTTGCTCTCGAAGAATTTACCTCGCTCCTTGTTGGTCATACGCATAGTCACCCGGCCTGCCTCGATATCATTTGCGATGCCCGTCTCGAGTGGTTCTGAGATCATGGTGATCTTATTTCTGCAAGAGGAACGCCGCTGTCAGCCACCTGCTCTGGAAACATATCGAGCCACTACTCACTTCTTGTTTGGTGTCTCGGCGTAACACTTCAGGGCGGAAGTTTCAACGACTGTCTCGCAGAATTTCGTGACCGGATCAGACACCTTGATCTCAATCTCCGAGAATAGCCGTCTAAGATCGTGCAGGACCGAATCGAGGTACAATTCTCCAGTGCCCAAGATGATATGCTCTCCAGATTCTTCGACCTTTGTCACAACTAAGGGGTATGACTTGTTGACTTTGCGCAGACCGTCCAGCATTTTCGGTAACTCTGATGGCGCGATAGGCTCGACAGCGACCTTGAGGACCGATGTTGTCATGTGCTTGATCGGGCGGAAGATGTACAAGTCATCCTCGACATCCTTGCCAACGATCGTAGCAGTTTTGGATATTGATGCGTCCACGCCAGAAAGCAGCACGAGATTACCAGCTGGAGCTTGTTGAATATCGACGGCGTATCTGAAAGACAATCAGCTGCTAAGGCAAAGTCTTGGAGGAGGCTGACTGACCTTGACTCGTCAATGAAGACACTTTCCACAACAGCTGATACCATGTCCTCCTCGTCCTCAAGCGAATATCCTTCTCCCAGAACTTTGACAGACTGTCCCACTTTAACGGTTCCGCTCAATACTCTGCCGAACGCTCGGAAGTGCTCTGCATCAGTCGTGTGAAACAGTTTTGTGACGTGGACCACTGTGGGTCCTTGAGGATCGCATTTGATCATGGAGTCGGCAAGATCGCTTGTCAGAGGGCCGGTGTAGGTATGCCGTATCTGCGACGTGTTTGTTAGCTTCATAATGATAACCAGCTGGAGGACCGCACCTTCTCGTCTGCGCTCTCCACTGGCGAAGGGATGTGCTTAGAAATCATGTCGACCAATCCGACAGATGGTCCAAAGAAAGCCTCCAACACCACCTTGAGCAACGGCCGCACGTCCATCTTGTACACCGCCGGCTTGAGCGTTATCCGCAGATCCGCCAACGTCTCCTTCAATGTCGCCGAGTCCTCGCTTAAAACCTGGACACAGCAGTCAGCATACGTCTAAAGCTTGCTATCGATACTGACCTGTGTGTAAAGCTTGTACAGCGGTTCGAGGATAAAGTGCACGAATGACCGCTTTGATTCCACATCCGTCGGCTTCCGCGTGAACTTGCGCTTCTCCTGGTCAAAGTAGATGTTACCCCATAACCGCATGGCAAATTCGTCAATGTCGAATCGGCCAAATGTGTCGGCATACATGTTGGCAAAAGTACGCAAGGTGAAGCACCATCCCATTTGGGTTGAAGCGAAAGCAACGTTTCCACGCTCGGGAGAGAGGCGAAGGGAATCATCAGGGTCGATGGATCTGCGAATTGGTCAGCTAAGCTATAATACAGTAAAGCTCGTCACTTACGCAATGACCGAGTTGACCTCCTCAATGGTATGCTTGATCTTGAAGAATGCCTCGCTCGGTGGCAACCGCAACTCCAGAATCAACCTATCCATCTTGTTCACCACCAATACGATCTTCAGCTTCTCCTGCAGCGCATGTCGGATCACTGCCTCTGTCCCGTGCATCACGCCTTCAACGACGTCCACGACCAACACCACGCCGTCCACCAGTCGAGCAATCGAGGCGACTTCGTCGACAAAGTTGGCGTGACCAGGAGTGTCGATGATGTTGACCAGATTTGACTTTCCCTTTGAATCCTGAAGCACAAGAGACATCGGTCCAGACTTAATAGAGATGTCTCTGGATCTTGTCAAGGTGTGTGTGTCGGTATACCGCGTCTAGAACGAGCTCAATCAGCGTCTCGTTCACACGACGAATCGCCAAGCTCACCGGTCTATCCACGTCCCAAGTGAGCTGATGCGTCTCAAAGACTAACATGTCTAACAGTGATGTCTTTCCATGATGTATATGGCCTGCTACCATGACGTTCCGAATCATCGAGGGGTAATTCATCAAGTCGATCATAAAACTGATTGTAATGTCAGCGCCACGTCAAAACAAGCGGGATACACGCTTACTTCCGGTCAAAACGGGTGGTCGGTAACCCTTTCTCCTGCACTGTGAAGTTCTTGACTTTGATAGGAGCGACTATAGGCTCTGAAAGCTGTTGTAAATCTTCCTCTTGAACCATCGTCTCGACATCTGCTCCGTATGTCTCCTCCGCTGTGGCATAGTATCTCTTGTCCTCGTGCAGAACAACCTGATTGCCGGCAGTACCTATGATCCGCAAGACGTCAGATGAACATCGTCATTGCCAGTATGTTCGAGCGTACCATCCACCCCATGCAAGGTCATTTCCATCCCTGTGTCCTCGTCCATGGCCTCATCCTCATCATCGAGTCCTTCTAAAGGGGCATAGCTCTGAGCTGGAGCTGATGGGCCAGGAGCAGAAGGAGCGGGAGCGATATCAATGTCGGACTCGTCATCGGATTCAAGGTCACCTCCGATGTAGTTACCGAACTCTGCAGGAAAGTTAGCAATGTTGGAATACAAGATGGAGGATCAGGTCGACTGACCATCGTAATCTTCCGTTGACATTTTGGGCGATGGGCGATAGAAGTCGGAGAAGGTGTATTAAGTTCCCCTCAGCGCTGTTCTGTCAGCTGATTGGGGTTTTGAGACGTGGACAGAAGGGTAGAAGCCAAAGAGATAGCTATGAGAGACGTGTCAAAAGGTCATTTAAGAGAAATGAGCAAAGTGCATAAGAGATCAACTTGGCTCAACACGAGTGTGGCACTAGAGCCAAAATAATATTACCAAAGTCACATTTATTTCACTTTATCCCACAAAGTCTGAATGCAACTCGGAGCATCTCGTCCTTCTTGCATCTAAAAACGTCTATAAGTCAAGGTCACATCAATTATATACCACAGCAGCACAATGTCCGCTCGTATTTCCAGCGCAATCCTGCGCGCAGCTCGACCGGCACAAGTGAGAACACTGCATACGTCCCGACCAGCATTGTTTTACCCTCCTCCAGACCTCCCTCCCGCACCGCGAAGCGCAGAGGCTTTGGGTTTTACCCCTCAAGTTGGACGTCAGAGAGAGTTGCCTGAAGATCTGAAAATCCCTATCACTACTTCTGGACAAAATGACCTGTTCCATCAAGGCTCGTCGAGGTCTGACAGGCAGCCTGTGAGTTTAGCTGAAACAGACATTGGATACTTGGGCTAAATGCGCGAAATGTGGTCCAGAGACGGTCGAATCGCAACAACGACAACAAGCGCCCCAGCCCTCGACCTCGCGCATCTAAATCTGCAGTGAACACAGAAACCGATGCAGACTTCTTTGGCGATTCGGCAGCAGCTCAGACCGAGTCGACTCCTTCCACCCCTCGCTCATCTCGCAGATCGATGAAGGGCGTGTCAATGGATGTAGTCGGCGCAGAGACCGCTTTGCCTCCTGATGTAGCTAGGCGTCAGAGGAATACTCGTGGGAAACAGAGGACGGGTGGTCAAGGGCAAGGACAGGGACAGGGAAAAGAGAGGCGACCTAGGGATACCAAGGTCAACGCCTCGCCACGCGACAAGAGAGTGATGATGCCTCGAAGAGCATTGACTCTTGAGACCGTCGATCATTCGTCAGAAGGGATGTTCGGGAAGAAGAAGCTGGTTGTCGGTGGGAGGGCATCGATTGCGGCGGGTCAAGGTTTGAGCCATGGTAAGTTGGCTCACATACTGTTTACTCTCGTTTCATTTTTGTGCTAACGTCTCTAACGTGTAGCGCGCAAGGTCCCTCCCATCCGTCAAAGCAATAATCAAGCTGTTCTACCTACGACGACCATCCCTATCCTTTCTGCTGCGTCTTCAAAATCAACCGACCAAGCCATCCAAGTCGCTTCATGGTCAGCGGCATTGAACGCGTCCATCAATCCTAGAGCAAAATTACGGCTGTCTGATACTGTCTCCGCTCAATTAGGGAGATAAGTTGTGGCGTCTAGCATATGACTAGTGATATGTAGATCGCACAGTTATGAACGCATGCATTTGCGAATGGTGCAGCTCATTGGCTGCAAGCGCAGGGCAAGCGCATGTTGCCGAAATGGGCGTGCATGGTGGAAGTCACCGATCTCGGCTATACCCGTAGACGGTCATGTCCGAACATGAGATGTGGGCAAGATAAACGGATTTGGACATATAAAGTCGTCCTCCCTGCTCTTTTGTCTTCTTGCTTCCGGTTTCTTTGAATTCGTTGTATACAGACCGACTCTTGCAAAAGAAAGCGCAGCACAATGGGCCGACCTGACACTTCTCCGCTCTTGCCTTCGAACCAAGGTTCAACTACGAGGTCGAACAAGACCTCGCTAGCACTGCTCATATCTTTATTCGGTCTCTTGACCCTCCTGGCGCCCACACCTCTGAAATTCGTTACAGACACACTCGTAGCTCTGCCCTCCCACTCCTTCTCCACCGGAGTATCTACCACGTCTCTCAAATCGACATGCGGGCAAGCGGAACCTATACTTCCAGCGCTAGAGCAGTTCAATGTATCTACGGTCTGGGACCATAAAGAGAAGATCGTCGAATGGCATAGGGGAGTCATCAAGATCCCTACTGAGGTGTATGATGAGATGGGCGAGCCTGGAGAAGACAAGAGATGGGATATCTTTGGCGAGCTGCACGAGCGTGAGTTTCACTTCGCTCTCAAAGACGGTGGGGTGTATGGGCATGGAGCTGATGAACGGTCACTTGTAGATCTCGAGAAAGAGTATCCTCTTGTGTGCGTGCTTCTTCCTCCCTTACGAGCTCCTGAATGCCAGACTGACAACGAATTGCAGCCACAAGAACCTCAAGAAGACCACCGTTGACACCTGGGGCCTGATCTACGAGTGGTTCGGAACTGATGAATCGCTCCAACCGCTCTTCCTCACTGCGCACCAAGGTGATTACCCGTTTTTCCATTCGCTCCTCTCGTCGGCTGAATGCTAACACTGACTCTCCCTCAGATGTCGTGCCCGTCCTCCCGGACACATTGTTCCAGTGGGAGCAGCCTCCGTTCGAAGCCGTCTACGATGGCAAGTACATTTGGGGTAGAGGTAGCAGCGATGACAAGTCGGGTCTGACCGCGACGCTGTAAGTGTGCCTCAGTGTCACACACGCACCGAGTGGAGCTAACATTGCACGGCTCACAGCGCTGCCATCGAGCTCCTGCTCTCCACTAGCGATTTCAAGCCTCGCCGAACCGTCATTTTGGGTGAGGCTTAGCCTATCGTTCGCAAAGATAGCCGACACTCATACTGCATCTCTAGGTTACGGACATGATGAAGAGCGCGGTGGTCAGCGAGGTGCGCCTGCAATCCGCGACTGGTTGCTTGAAAAGTATGGCCCCGACTCGATGTCACTCCTTGTGGACGAAGGAAGTGGGATGCAGACCATCTGGGGTCAGACGTTCGGTATGCCCGCCGTTGCCGAGAAAGGTCGACTGAACATCAACATGACTGTTTCGACTCTCGGTGGACATTCGTCTGTCCCTCCCCCTCACACAAACATCGGTCTCACCGCCCGCCTCATCACCGCTTTGGAAGACAACCCACTCCCGCTTACGCTGAAGAAGAAATCGCCCATCTGGGGCTTCCTTCAATGCGCAGCTGGGTACGCGGCGGATATTCCCGAACAGCTCAAGAGTAGCACCGTCAAAGCTGTCAAAGGCAGTAAGAAGGCTTTCGAGTCGTTGCCCGAGACGCTCGTCGAAGTCGGTCTGGGACCCTCGGGTACTGGTCCTGGTATGGGTAGCGCGGAGCGAGCTCTGCTCTCGACCACTCAAGCCACCGACATCATCTACGGTGGATTTAAGATCAACGCACTGGTGAGTCAACAAACTTTTTCAGAAAGACAGCGGCTGAGGATGTTACCAGCCTGAAGTCGTCACAACCCACATCAACTACCGCATTGATGTCTCGTCCTCAGTAGACGAGCTTGCGTCTCACGTGTTCTCCGTCCTGCAACCTAAAGCGGAAGCCTACAACCTATCCCTCTCAGGCTTTGGACATTCGTACGCGCCTGAAAGTGGGAAAACAAAGGGACACGTCAGCTTGACTCCTGCGTTCGAAGGTGGTCTCGAACCTGCTCCTATCTCTCCGACCGACTTGGGCACTGCCGCTTGGCGGATTTTGGCCGGAACTAGTCGAGGCGTCTGGGCCAGTCGACCTGAAGTCTCTGAGGATGGAAAGATGGTCGCATTGGACGACGAAGATAGTTTAGTCATGGCACCGTTCATGAGCACCGGCGTGAGTCTTGGCCCATTTATTCAAACTCGATGGAAGGGTCTCCGAACGAGACTAACGTTCTTTGATGGGATAGAACACCGATACTAGGCGATACTGGGACTTTACCAGGAACATCTACCGATGGCGATACTTCCCTGCATCAGGCGGACAAGGCGTGAGTCCGAGGACATTGTGTTGCGCGCACGAGATTGAACAAGTTGCTGATCGTCATTTTGCTAGGCGCACACCATCAACGAGCGCATCGTGAGTATCTCATCACACTCGATTAGAATCTTTGCTAATCAGACGCTTATTACTTTCATAGACCGCCGACGCCCTCATCGAGTTTACCAGGTTCTACCAAGCTCTCATCCTCAACATGGACGCGAGCGACGAGCTGTAGGCGAGAAGTCGCCATGTCGGAGCGGAAAAGACATGTCGTCAATGTCACAGAAGGAATATTGGCCCCATCCATAGATCCCACAAAAATGAATTCCTGCTGCTTTCCAATCCTGCTTCAATTGATCAATCAAGGATAGTGAAAGGAAGACGAACGGACACTGACCAAGCAGACTCGTATATCAAAAAGAATTGTGTGACCGCGCGCTCTCAACACCCGTAAAGGTGATCGAGCAGATAAATCCCCAGGTCTCCAGGAGCTCCAGGAGTGATACGCCAGAAAGAGTCGCCAAACCCAACATCGTGGTTTACGTTAACTGCTTAACAGTTACGAGCTTACGTCTGATCTAAGATGATCCACCGGGTGAAGAGCGAACCAACTGCGCTACGCGGCCGATCATACATGTCATTAGGACTCGTTAAGTACTGCAAATCCGATACAATATGGTGTGGTAATGCGTCGGCGCACGGACCATGTGGCGCCGCACGGACCTTTCTCGTCAAAGCGCACTGTTCACTATGGCTTTTGATATTCACGGCCTTATGCTGCGAGCTCTGAGCAAGAGGTTCTGCGAGTGGGTCGAACTCCCGACCGTTGCCTCACTGATGTGGTGCTGGTTGGATATATAATGGGACTCGAATGAAGAGGGGAAGGAGGGGGTCCTCAATAACGAGAATTGTAAATCACCCCGTCGATGACCATAGATGCATACAGAGTGAAATACAGCGGACGATATACTCCAGTTGATACAGTTTAAGCACGAGTGGTCGAGTATATGACATAGGGACGTCTTTCCTCTTACTATTCGTCCTCGTCAAGAGTCTCCTCGGGCCCTTCCCCTTCTAAGGGTGGATATCGAACTTGCTCCCTCCCAATGACTCCCACTTGTATCTGCACCTGTCCCTGCGGTACTTGTCCCCCCCGCCCGCCTTGCTGCTGCTGCTGGTTCATTTGTTGCGATTGCTGTGCCGATTGTGCTTGCTGAACTTGTAATTGCTGATCTTCGTCATACGTCTCGTTCGGGACTGGCGCGTCAAAGCCGTCCGTGGGCATAGCAGGGGATGAATGCTGTTGTTGTCTCTCAAGTAAGCGGCGGAGATGATGAGAGCGTACTGGGGGGATATGAGAGGGTCGAAGTGCTGGTGATGGAGGTGAAGGGGGACGTTTCGCGCCCTGCCGTGACGTTCGATATGTGATATTTGCAAATGAGAGGGTATGTCAGTATTGCCTCTGGCGTATCATCGCAGCATAGATCACGTAGAGGGAGATGAAGATGATTTTAAGCAGAGGAAACAACGCTGACTCACGGCCATACCAGGTGGAACCTCTTTACTACTCTGCCTCTCTACGACATCTTCAAGCCCCGACTCGTCCCACGTATCGCCGCGCCAGCTAGCCGTAGCTGATCTTGCTTCTCCTGAAGCAGCGACAGTGCCTAACAGGTTGCCTACGCCCTTGACCGCGGCTTTCTTGTGTTTACGAAGACTAACAGGTCGGCCGTACGGGTACGACGGATGAAGCATACTAGGCAGCGTCTCGTCGGCGTCCGTACGTGGTGGTTCCAAGTGCGCAGGGATCGAAAATGACTCGTCATAACCTGGCATCACGGACCAGCCCGTCTCGGGCGGCTCGTCGAATCCCAACGCGAGAGTGTACGCGGACGTGTGGTGCAGCACGTTATACCGTGCGTCCTAAGCGATCACACCGCACCGGTTTAATTCAGCACTGCTGCTACTGCTACTTGTGGTCAATGGTACATACTCACAGTGATGCTTGTCGTCATAATGATATCCTTTTTGTACGCCTCAGGATCTCTGGAATGCTTGTACTGACTGGCAGTAGCGAGCCGATGTTAGATCAGCAAATGACAAAAACAACAACACCTTTCAATATTCCACATTACGCGTCAAAAGTGGAGGTCGAGCATCAAATCAACTCAGGACGACCCCAAAAAGAGATAGATGCCGATCACATGCATACATGACACATACATTCATCACAGTCCTATGCTACAACAGCTATATATCCTTGAGCAAGCCCTTGCCCGCCCTTCTAGCCAGACTCTCACTGAGCGCCATCCCACTGTGAGCTTTAAAGAACCCAGCACTGGCTTGGTCTTGCCCATACTTTGCCCGCATCTTCTCTTCCTTTTCTCTCTCCACTCGCTCTTCTTCGGCCCTCTGAGCCAAAGTTTTGTTGCGTTGATCGTACAGCGCATCAGCAGACGCCGACATTGCCGCCAGACGAGCAGCACGTTGATCGTCTAATGCATTTCGACCATTCCCGTTGGCTGCACTGTCACCGTTACCATGACCGTTGCCATTGGCATTGCCATTGGCATTGGCGTGAAAGGGTGGAGGGCGAGAGTATGTGGATGATGTAGGTCGGTCAGCCATATCCATCGCCGATGGTCTGGATGGGTGTGGCTTGACGTCGCGCGAATCATTGCTGCCTGGGTAATGTCGCGGCGGTGCGATACGAGGATCGTCCCTCTCTTTATGCCCATTCCGCTCGTCTCTCCCTCCAGCTCTCTCATCATCCCTATCCCGACAATATCCATCCTTGTCATCTCGCCTACGATCACTGCTCCTGCGCGGACTGTCATCCCTATATCGCCGTCTGGGCGAATCATCTCTTCGTCGCGAAGAATCCCTCTCCCTCTTTGGCGATATCGATCGTGATCTATCCCTATGTCTCCTGTCGTCTCGCGAGTCATATGAATCTCGTCCGTGTCTCCTGCTCTCGTAGCGATCTCGCTCGTCGGAATAGTCTGATCTTGGAGATCTTGAATCTCGATAGTGTGAATGTCTATGCGACTTGGATTCGTGTCGTGCTTTTCTCCGCTCCTGACATCGCACACAAAAATTAGCCAATATTGCGAATGCCTTGAATAGCTAACTCACCTCCTTGTCCGCCTTCTTCTTCGCCCTTCTCTCCTCTTTATCGTCCTTGCTCTCCTTGTCCTTTCCCTTCTGAGCAGCTTTGAGCTGTTTGCGTATATCCGGCCGGTTCATCAGCGCGGCCAGAGCAGCTTGTTCCTGCTTCTTGATAGCGAGAAGAGGGTCTTCGCGGATCTTGGCAGCGGTATCTCGGGCAGAGTTGGCATTTGTCTGGAGAGCGATGAATTCTCGCGAGGCGGCACCGATCTACCACCGAAATGATCAATAAGCACAAATCCATATTGTATCAAGTTTGAGATGAAGATACTTACGTTCTTATCACCTTGACCAAGAGCCTCATCCACTCGCTTTTTACCCAAGAGATACTCCTCCATATCCCTTTCGCCAATCTTCTGTCCTCCCAACGCACCACCTTCGTTACCAGGAGCGGCATACATCCAGTCTAGCTTATCAACCCTTTTCTTGCCCGTCGTAGATTCTTGCAGTCGTTGCAATTCCGCCAACTGTCTCTCTTCTTCTCGTTCTTTGCGAAGTTGCGCAAGCATCTTCTTCTCCTCGTTCTACATGTGCGATACCGGGTCAGCAAATTGCCCTTCGTCAATAGGCTGCGACTGGACTCACGGCAGACTTCTCGGCCTTCCACACGCGCTCTTGGTTGACCAGGAGCACGGGGTGCCAAGACTTCTTCCTGGGAGCCAAAAGCAAAGGGGTCATAAATCAGCATCATCTCCGTTTACCTGCCCTGGAAATCAACTTACATGTTGAGATCACCGCCACCCATCTTGCTGGACTTTTTGTAGTGGTAGTGGCCGAGCCGTTGAAGTTACAGATACGCGGTTCGATCCCTTTTGCAGGACTATTTATAACGAAGCAAGAAAAAGCTGTTGGCGTCCACTTGTGCTTGCTTAGCCGTTGGTCACACCAGGCAGTAAGATGAGCAAGTCCAGTGGTTGTATAAGTAGATGTATA
The DNA here is from genome assembly GCA_026538315.1 of Cryptococcus sp. GC_Crypt_6. Classification (NCBI taxonomy): domain Eukaryota; kingdom Fungi; phylum Basidiomycota; class Tremellomycetes; order Tremellales; family Cryptococcaceae; genus Cryptococcus; species Cryptococcus sp. GC_Crypt_6. The sequence goes on along the minus strand of JALPBY010000004.1, from coordinate 35,764 downwards.
AGTGGATGTGAAAGGCAGGGAATGAACATTGAAATGCTTTGATTATGAGGTCGACAAGTAGGAGTGGGACCAACGGAGAATACCAAAACAGTTAAATGTGGCAATTTGCCACCCGCACCCGCTCAGTCATTTGGTAAGGCAGCGAAATGCAGCTGGAAGCAAGTATGCATATGATCAAGTATGACTGAGATAGCAATACATAGATGCCCGTATCATCTGGACCAGTACGCCTCCCATTGAGCATGAGCAACACCTTTGCACGCTCGATCAACGGCGTCTTTCAATCTACCTTCAGTATCGTACTCTATCCATACTCGTGACACGTCCAATCCCAGCTTTTTCACTTTTGGAGAAGAAAGCTTGGTCCATGGGCCTGGTACGGAGCCCTTTGACGGGTGTTGGAGATGGAAGAACGGTGCGAGCTTTGATGTTATTGAAGGGAAAGTCTGTCGTTCTCGTCAGCCAGAGGCGCGTATAGGTGTCTATGAAACACTTACTTGACCATCTAATATGCTGAAAGGTTGTTCCAGAGCTGTCCGTCCTCTTAATCCGAGTTCGAGTAAGAACCGGAGTAATCGCTCAGAAGCACCTTCATCCCGACTACCCAGCTCCCACAGGATCTTTGGCAGGGTTTCGAACCACACTCGAATCAATGCTCTAAGATCCGAAGTTGGGGGGATGTAGAATGGTAACGTAGGGTACCTTTGTTCGTGTATAGAGACGAGAGAAATAACAAATTCGTTACCTATGCTTTTCATTGAGGATGTTGAAGCCTGTCTGGCGAGATGTGCCAAGAATGCTGAACCGACTTCCGAAGCTGGACCGGCTTCGTCGGCGCTGCTCACAGGAGGCGGTCGTACGAGTAAAGCCCAGACGATCGGGAGAAGAGCCTTGTACGCTGCAGGACTGATCGGTTGAGCGAGCGCATCTCTTGGCGGCGCCTACATGTGGAAATGTCAATACGCCATACTAAAGCCATACATTGAACTTACCAGAATATCCACTACCCATTCAGCCACCTCTTCCATAGCCCAGTGATTCGCTGCACCAGCCTTCCCCTTGCCTTTCGCGCGTTTCTCCTGTTCTCTCATTGTAGCCCATGCTTCCTCAGTCGCTTTGACTCTAGCCCTCCAGCCAGTCTCGCGTCGCGAGAGTATCACTGGGATAGACAAGGTCGGTGGCCGAGGTGCGAGAAGTACTGCCAACTCTGCGTATACTAGCGATAATTCAAATGCGGGAGGAATACCAGAAGGAGTTGCAGCAGCAGATCGAGGGGTGTGAAAGGGGAACCAAGCGGCCATGCGTTTGAGAAAGTCGGATACGCATAATCGCACTTCCTTGAGTTCGGCTGATGAAGAAGTTGGAGAGACTCGAGTGAGAATGGCTCGCGCCAAGAGACCTGTCAGAGAGGCTGTCGTGGTGCACAGGGCAAGGTGGATGTCTTCGGCTGCGCTGGAAACCGACGATTGCGAAGGTGAAAAGGCGGTAGGAGCAGATTCGAGAAAGGTCGACTGGAGGAGAGGATGGAGCTGGATGTATAATTGCTACGAAAGTGTCAGTTTACGGACCAACTCGCAAACGATGATGTGAGGTGACATACTGATATGACCGATACAACGCTATCATCGGAACTGACATCGCCCTCGATGCCTACACGGCCCAGCTCCCAGTCTGAACCATTTGAGAGCGAAGCAATGTCTGTCGAGGTTCCCACGAGCCATCCCTCTTCTTGCAGGTCCTCCGCTGTCGGGGCTGTTCGGATCTCCCGCTCTTTTGCCTTTGCTGTTGACGAAGAAGAGCTTTCCGTCCAGCCCTCAAAGACGTTCCTGGTACTTTCCTCTGAGCCCACGTCAAGACCACATCGGACAAACTCCATCATAGCTTTGAGCGTAACGAGCTTGGCACCTCCAATCAATCGCCCAATTTGGGAGTTGACGCCTTTCTCACCGCCTAATCCTACAGCTAAGCGAAGCCCCTCAAGGATGTTGGAGCTTTCTTTGGGCCATGAGCCGGTAACGTGCGAGGGGACGTAGGTGAGCAGGAGATGGACGAGTCGGCATGCGTCGAGGCGTATTTCGGGGAAAATATGTGACAGAGCCGACGAAACTTGAAGCACGAGCAAGGGGAGATGTGGTGAGAGGACGGACTGCAAATTGCGTTCAGCGATAAATTTAAGCAGTCAGAGGTACCACTTACCTCTGGGACTTGTTCGAGATACCAGGAGAGCAAGGCTATGAGCGCTTTGCGCACAGAGGCGTCCTAATACACTGTTAGTATTGGAGATAATGTCAAGAATAGTGTTACTTACTTCGTCCGATACAAGCGCACCCAGAGCTCTAAGAGTCTTTCCCACCTCACGTGAAGGATCAATAGCCAAGATATCTTTAACGCCGCTGAGAGCATCCCTCTTTACACCGGCGTTAGGATGTCTTAGTCGTATGATGACATCGTCAAGCGTCAGACCTTGGGCTGTGGTGGGTTCGGATGGGCCTGCGCCATCTGCTGTTGCGAGCGCGCGATTGAGAACATTTTGTCCTGGGAGTGCGATCGCTACATAATCCTATAATTAGCTTGACAGCACGCGCAACATAGGAAGTTTACTCACATCGCGCCTTAAACGACGTGTCGGTAGCGTTCGAAGGCGTCTGCTTCCCTTTACCAAGTTTGAGCTTGGCTTTCTGCATGGTAGCGGTCCGAAAACACATCAGCACGAGCCGCCCGAGATGCTAGAATCCGGGACCGAGAGCACTCACGGTGAAGTCCGCCTGCTTCTCCTTCTTCTTCCTGGTGGCCTTGGGCATTTTGACGGCGTGGATCCTCGAGACTCTTGGACAAGGAGTGCTTGAATAGAAAAAGAAGACGAGAAGTACTGTAGATGCACAAATGTCAACAGCCTATATTACAGATTTTGAACTTTTGTACAACCGTCACGTGGTCTATTTCCGACGGAAATATGGCAAGTACTCCGTCCATGTGCTTCAGGTGCTATGCATAGTAGACGATCTATGATCTATAGATGATACGATGTCCACCAGCACGCGCTCATGCTTGCGAGACCATCGCCAGCCTGCCATACAGCTCCTTCCTGACTTGCCAGTAGACCTTCCCGACCGCACCCTCAAGTACAATCCTTCCATCTCCAGCTTTCTTGACAGCTACGATACTTCCGCCTTTGACTTTGACATCTTCTTCTGCAGCTGCATTGGCAAGCTGACTGATGCCTGGTCCGCATATCAAGACACCTTCACCAGCAAATTCTGCCGTGATTGGCGGTGTCAAAGTAGATAATCGCTGTTTCAGCTGTGCTAATCGCAAGTCTCCTATGAATAGTGTCGACGGCAGTAATGGAAGATCTGAGATCTTGATGGGTTTCGAGGTTGTAGCGAGATCCGGCTTGATGTCTTCTTCGAATTGCGTCGCCTGATCTTCTTGTACCTCTGCTGTACTTTCGGGCTCAGCCTTGACCTCGTCGCCATCCACAGTTGACTCCTTGACTAGAGGCTGGACAACCGATCCAGCCTCCAAGACTGGTACAGTCGATCCTGTCGCAAAAGCGATTTTCCCATCCACCATGGTAACTTCGTAACCCTCGTACTATGACACCAGCAGTGTCAGCTGCTGCTCCACTTCCACCTCAAGACAGCTCCAACTCACCTTTGACCACTTGTTTGCCAAGCCGGCCGAAATGCTATCACCTAGGGTGATAGAGTACGAGTGGACGTGCTCTCCTATCTTGATCACCTCCTCAAGGGCAGGCGCGTAAATGTCCTTTGTAGCTGTCGTGACAGAGCTCATAGAATTGACAAGTGACTCGGTCGCATTGGCAGTCGATCTCACAAGGATCTGGTTGTTGTGTCAGAGCGGGAACAAGTAGGCGACACATCACTCACAAGCTTGCGCGGTTGTAAATCAGCAACAATAGTCTTGATAGATTGTCCATCATGCAAGCCTTCCATGTCTACGAAAAACACCGAAGCTTTTGGATCAAGTTGGAGTTGCTCGCTGACATATTTCGATGGTGGTTCAGGAGGTTGTTTCTGAGGTGATGTCAATCAAGTCGGCTTCTTCCAAGGAGCAAATCGTACGCACTTGACGCTCATCTTCCTCCTCTTTACGCTTCTTCGCCTCACGAACCTCTTCTGTCTCGCCCTCTTCTTCAATTTCTCTTCCTTTTCGCATCCATTGGCCTATATCTAAACCCTCGCCATACGCATCGACTTTCCGCCCTTTCCTCTCCATGAAGGGGAACATTCTGAACCGTGCCATTTCCCCCGGTGCTCCTCGACCAACTCTCATTTGCTGCCCTTTGACGAAGATATCGAACGACATGGTTCGAACGTCTTCGCCGTCTCCTGCATAGGCATTGGCACCTTCTGTCCGGCGTATTATTATCCCATCAGCGTCGTCACCTGCTTCCGACTCGCTCTCCGAATCGGTCTCCAAGTCGTCTGCTTCGAGCATCCGGCGTGACCGATCTACAGCAGCTTGATGTGCCGCATCCCTCTCTTTTTGCAATTGTTCCGCTTGGAGGTAGTCCTCAAGCTCGCCGCCACTCAGAGGTACTTTCGCATCCATCTATTCAGGCGAATAAGATCAGGTTCTTGGACATGATGCGACTGGTCATGACTCACCTCCAATTGCAAGGGTCCTTGCAAAGAGCCAAGAGTCCCGATCTTTCCCCGACCCCATTTCGCCCCCTCATCCTGACTCGATTCCCACTGATCGTACAGTTCTCTAGCCAGGGTGTTGGTCTCCTCCCGCGAGGTGAGAAGAACGATGTTGCCCTCTGTGTTCGCCATTGCTGTGAACAAGAAGCGGGACGGGCCATGCGACATTGTCGGTGGAATGGCAAGGACGAGTTTGGGCCGGGTCAGGGGGTAGGCTTGGAGTAGCTCTGCTGGACTGGCGAAGAATTGTACATGTCTAGGGATTTCATTAGCAACCAGAAATGTAGTAGGATGACATTGTTTTACCTGAAGTCGAGAACACCATGTTCCGAGTTCAAAGCAGCAGCATTGCCTCGGGGTCTCTTCCCTCGCTTCCCGCCTTTGCCGTCAAGATCGCCAACGGCCTGCTCACCGCCACTATCTTTGACTACTCCGCCCATCCACTCTATCAGACTCCGTGCGAATGCGATCATATCTTGCCCAGTGCGGCTAACAAGGCATAATGGGTATGGCCACATTTCTCCTGGAGGTAGGTGTGCTTGACCGGGTCGATGGCGTTTTACGTTAGGGTTGAGTTTGAAGGACCAATGTTGGTCCAGCAGGACAAGGAGTTCCAATAACCGTGGAGAGGGGTCACAAGGGAGAAGAACTGAATGATTGGCCTCGAGTGTCGAGGTAACCAAATCTGCAAGCGGACGTTTAGCTGGAATCCAACTGCGAAACGCACCTAGCAAAGCCGTTTCCCTCTCCCTTCTCTTCGCATTGATCATCAAACTCCTTCCACTCTCCACAATAAGCAGGTCAGGCCTCATGACACCCTCAGAATACCCCGTTGGTCCATTTTGCACTTATAAAAGTCGTCAGTGTCATTCTACGCATGAAGGATTCCTCACTCACCTCCTACCATACCATCCAGATGCCTTTCGCTGGTGTGATTTATGCCGACCGCATACAACACCGTACCAGACGTAGGGGAACGAAGCTTGAAGAGGGTTCCTCCGAGCGTGTGTCCAGAAGGGAAAGGTGTTAAGAGCAGATGTGAGAGGTCGCCTATAAAGACAACAAGTCAGATGGTAGGATGACCGTCGAGACCGTGCTCACTCACCACCAAGATGTAAAGGCTGATTATACCTGATCGCCTTGATCCAGTCGAATGCTTCGTGCACTTCCTCGACGGTAGGTACGAATGGACCCCGCAGAGGTTGCTTCCCCTTGTCCAGCTTCGGACTACCGCTCCTCTCGACGTTTTCGATATCGACTGGGCACTCTGCTCGCCAGCTCTCCACGTCGGCCAAACAGACCACTCGCCCCATCTCGACTGTCGGCTGCGTAGCGTAGACGGGACATGTGAGACCCCATCGGGCACGTGCATATGGGTATAGCGAAAGGTAAGCGGCTGGCGAGTGAGACAGCAGGACAAGGGACAAGGTCGGCGCCAATCTGATGTAAAGGTCAGTTGACGCCAAATCATTGATGGTGACATTGTACTCACTCCCGGACCTTTTCTTCGTACTCCCAGCGAGTCTGATCTGCACTCGCTCTATAGTCTCTCTGACCCATATCAAGCAAAATCCTTGCCTCATCCAGCTCGAGGAGATAGCATACTGGTTCCGAAGAGGATGATGCTGACGCTGAAGCGGATAGCGGGGTGAGTGTGATCATAGCGCAGCGTCTGTATGTATGTAGTCTATCGCTGAGGTGTACTTGCGGCACAGAAGACTGACTGTTGCGCTCGTGGGCGCGGAATCGACGTTATGGTGGAAATGAGTGTCACACAGTAATGGTCAAAAGGAGTTTGTGATTGTTAAACATTTCGGTTATGTTATCCAAGTCATTGTCATTTGTGGGTCTGGAGATTTCGCGAATGCGTCCAATATTTTCCTGTGTTTCAATTCTTTCGTTGCTTTCACTACAAATGGATTCTCAAGTATGTTCCAAGAACACAAGAGGGCGCCATCAGCAGCGATCATCATATATTGAGTAGTGGAGGCGATGAATGCATGCATGTATCGATGAACTCGCTTTCCACTAACATAGATGGAAAGTGTGATCATAGGTATCCTTTGTAGTAGCATTAGTGAGATGCATTGCCAGCAAGTATACGGGAAAGCCACAAGCTTATACAGTCATACAGCATACACCGCGCTCACCACTAAGAGGCCTGACGCTGTCATGCATGCATGACACTCTGGTGTGATTCTGAGTTTCACAGTACACAGTTAATATCGAGTATTCGGTATTGCGGTGCCTGATGGACGACTACACAGCAAGAAGAGTAGTCACTACAACGTTTGAAACACACAGCTCGAAATACACTTTGTTATCCTTTTAATAACCATATATCTCTACTCACTCAAGAAACACCATACGGCAGCTCAACCCCCCTTGCCCTCGACAACCCCGCGATATCTACTGGCAATGTACGACAATAGCATAGTTTGAGCTCACCTACCTCGCGCGTTCATCACCCGCCCCCCTCTCTTTCACCATCACCTTGCCACCATGTCTTCTTCTCCCACCCATCACCACGACTCGCGACCTTCTTCGCGTGCAAGCTCCAGACCTGATTCTCCACCGCAGTCCTCCGCTCAAGTCCGTTCACAGGCCATAGCAAAGCTCAAACGCGCCGCGTCACTCCCTCGCACGCCGGATGGTCGTCGAACACCTCAGGGTGCGTTTTCAGCACAGATCCCGGCGTATGATGAGGCTGGTCCATCAACTTCTCAGCAAGAAGGTGAAGAGGTTCTGTCGCCGTCTCCCGTCTCGTCACATTTCCAAAACACGGCGCCGATGCAACGCTCCGCTTCAGCAGCGACGCCTTCTTCCTCACAGATGGGGTTCAGTCCTTCCAACTCCTCGCAATACCATCCTGGCAGTCCGATAACAGCCGTGACTCCGGACTGGCCGGCAATGCAGCTAGCCCAATCATATCTTCCTTCCCTATCCCCCGCGGGACTCTCCCCAAGTCCTCATCACCCTGGCTCGGGTAGGAATACTCCTAGTCCGCTACCAACACTTGGCGAGCTCCGCACATTACAACGTTCCAACTCCAATGCCGCCCGAGCAAAAGCAATGTCCAAGCTTACAGGTGGCAAACATGACAGGACATCTCCCATACGCGTCAATCTTCAACGCTCAGGTACCGTCGGAGGGCATCCACGGGGGCTCGAACCAACACCACCGGCGTATATCGATCAACATGTAGATGTTACGGTTGTCGAGACACGGCCTCGGTTACAGCGTAGCTTCACTGTGTCATCATCAAACATGGGCGAGGAAAAGAGAAGTGCAGTGGGCAGGCGGATGGTGGAGAGGTTGGCAGAGCGCAGAGCGGCGAGGCAGAAGGAAGAAGAGGAAGTGCGAAGATTATGGGAGGAACGCCAGCTGACTCTGGTAGCACAACAAGGCGATACATCCGTACCAGGTGTACATGGCCAGGAGGTCGAACACGCACCCGATTCAACTCTGCAAGAATCTGCTGAACAGCCTTTCAACCTCGACTCATCACGCGCCGATAAGCTCGCACCGCCGGACCGCCCAGTTTCTCGTGTCACCATGCGGTCTGCTACCGAACCCTTTGAATACGAGTCACATCTTAGACGAAGTCTTTCGAGCCGAACAGCTCGCGGCGCCGATGGACCGTTGGTCGAGCCCATCCCCAGCATTATAACGCCTGATCAAGCCTCCAATGATATCGAGCAGCTCCACCTCGGGCCCGAATTGCAACACCTAGCGTTGCAGGCCGATGACGAACCCCTCCTTCCTCCCCAGCGTAATTACGCTACGCCGACTCGCCGCATACCTCACAGTTCCGCGTCCACGATAACCACCTTACAGGGTAGCCAATCGCCAGGTTCCCTATCCGGCCTTGACTCCATGATGTTCGTCACAGGCGGAATGGGAGGTGGTCAGGGCGGAGTGAGAGGAAGTGTCCGCCCTGGGGAGAGCAACTGGCCATCAGAAGTTGATGGAGGGAGCGATTGGGGGACTCCAGCGAGAGATTTGCATCGTAAGTTCATCGGTCTATACGTGTGCTGATCGCATCCTAGAAGCAACCTTTGCCGATTCTCCTGTCATCCCTAGTCCCCTTCACTCGGACCACGCCCGTCTCTCAAGTGGAGACAGCGCCGATTCCGTTGACGGTGACCGATTTCCGTCTTCGCATCAGTCAACACGCACAAACAGCGTCATGTCGTGGGAGGAAGTTGGCGGCCGAGAAGATCAAGTGGCTCAAGTGCCAACGGACAGGACGTATCATAACAAGTCAGGCAGTATTTCAGCTAAGATTGGGAGGACCATGCGAGGCATGAGAAACAGGAGCCAGAGTCGGAGCTCAATCACAAGCTCTAGTACGAGTCCCCCCACTAGCCCTCGACAACAAGCCACGTCCAGTAGACGCCAATCTGCATCGTCCACCTCTCCAAGTCGAGCGAGCGTGTCTCGATCTTTATCGCGAAACGATCATTCCGCGAGACACCAACCGTCGGTCAGCTCGCTGGCCCCATCAGTTGACTCCTCTGCAAATCACTTGCTTCTTCAGCATCAACTTTCAAATGACCCCTCACAGTTCTCTTTTCTCCCTCGGGCCAGTTTGAGCGACCCAAGAGTGCTCAATTCAAAACTTTCCCCTTTCCCCGGTATAACGCAATTTGAAGGGCGTCATACCTCAGCTCCCGGCGATGCACCAAAGCTTCTACACCAGATGTCCGACTCCGTCGTACCGAGTCAACAACGCGTTGTGCCCGCAGGCACTGGCTCAGATTCAATCTATGCTTTGCCCCTGCCTGCTCAACCAAACGAGTCTAGGCGATCTTCAGCGGATAGTACCGCCAAACGTAATTGGCTTGCTAAAGCATTTGGACAGCAAACATCTCCGCAATCGTCTGGTAGCGCTTCCCGTAAAAATTCACTGTCAGAGGCTGAATCCGAGGCCAAGACATCCAAGCGCACCGGGTCTCGTGCAGGAGCAAATACGCCTGATCCTTTCGCTGCTCCGCCCCCGCCGACACTGAAGCCTAATAGACACCGATCTGCGTCCCCGTCTGTATCTGTCGTTCCCGAAGATAGCGAAGAGGGTAGCCGATACACCAAACTCATTACCAATCGCGGCGAAAGCCTCAAGGAAGAGGACGAGACTCAGGATCTTGATACTGGTTTACCAACAAAATCGCTAGACGTACTGAGCAGAATGGATGAAGTATTGGCATTGGCCCCAGATGACCCAGCAAGGCCGGAGATGCTCGATGATCCGCCGCGGAAACTCTTGCTCTCGACACAAATCTTACAGGTTGTCAATGTGCACGTGAGTCGCCATGTCTTGACCCTTGCTAATGTGCGATAGACGGTGAAAGACCGCTATTTGTTCCTGTTCAATGACATACTGGTCATTGCCAAACCGATTATATCTCACGGGATTACAGCTACTCTTGATATGAAGTTCGTTGTCAAATCCATCGTCAGTCTCGACAAATTAGTTATTTCGGGCTACACAGATGAACCGACCACCGAACCCGAGCGACATCCTGTTGTGACCAACTTTGTACAGCGCTTTGCGGAAGATCCCACCACAGCTTGCCAATATCTCGTGGAGAAAAGCAGACCGAAAGTCGACCCTGTTACTCTAGCGAGTCTAATCTTCAAAACGCCGGAACTGGACAAAGCGCAGATCGGTCGTCTGCTCGCCAGCGACGATGTGCTCATGAAGGCTTTCGTCAATCGTTTCCATTACACTGGTATCCGTATCGACTCCGCATTACGGATGTTCCTGCTCTCTCTTCGACTCCCAACAGAGCCCACCTCGTGCGAATCCCTACTCCGCGGCTTCGCATATCAATTTTTCGACGCGAATCAAAAGATGGTGCCGTACGGTCGCGACTTAGCGGCAGACCTCGTTTTAGCCATCATGCAGTTCAACGATGCGTTGTACGGCACTTTCGGTTTTGCTTTGCCCAACCACGCAATTACGCGAGACACGTTCATCGGTGCGTTCCAGAGCAAAGATGCGCGAGGTCTTGTCCCAACCGAATTGCTTTCGGAGATCTACACATCGATTCGAACAACTCGTCTGGTGCAAGCTTTATCGTCACACGAGAGCCACTTGGCCAGAGAAGTAGTTGTAACGCCTCGAAGGATGCCGTCTAAGTTGACGTACAACATCTGGTCAGAGAAGATTTCTGTCAAGATCCCCGAGCCAGACTCGTCATTCAAGATCAGATTGCTGGGTGAAGGGTTGGAATTCGACCCGCCAGTTCTAGATTTTTCGAGTTCAGCGGAAGAACCTTTCAGAGTGCGAGGGAAAGCGCTGGGCACCAAGTCGCTCCTTTTTGACCGCGTTGGTGACAATGCGTGAGTTGTTCTTCTTGAACGAGAGTACCAGTACTGATCGAGGCTCCCTCAGTGCCCTGTACGGTGAAATCGGAAACACGCGCCATTTCACGGTCGAGCGTGCATTTATGCGGCACACATTCCAAGTCGCCTTCGTCAGTCACACGGGACTCAAGAGGAAGTACTGTTTCAGCGTGAACGACGCAGAAATGCGCAAGCGGTGGGGCGTCAAGCTTGAAAGACAAATACGCGCAACCAAGGAAGCGAAATTGAGGCCTGTGATGAATCGACAACAGGAGATCAGTAGGACAGCCGAGTTGGTGTCGCTTCAAGTCCTTCGCGATGCTCTGATCCCACCCGAGGAGAAAGCGGCCCCCACTGTCAAATCGACTCCTGCTCCACCACCGATGTTTCGAGGCAACAGTTTCACCAATCGCCGTGAGCCGCCTCAGCTTGGCGCGCCGATCGACAGTCGCGAGAAGGGTCGATCTGGCTCGGTCAGCGTGGTGTATGCTCAACAAGCACTGGAAGATGAGTCCGATCTGGGCCCTCTGCAAGCTACGCGTGGAGCAGCTGGAGTTGGAGATAGCCAGTCGGGCATGATGGAGGTCCAAAGTGGAAAGGAACTAGTTTTGCTCTGTAGGCAGAACAGTCTGCTGCCAGGACTGCTCGAGTTGCTGCAAGCTGGGAAAGAAGGTGGCAGTTTCGAGGGAAATGGATACGAAGGTGGCGGAGGCACGACGGTCTCGAGGGCAGATTCCCTCCGCGCCAACGGGAGGGCAACAAGAGTTTGATTCATAAACATTTTATAACGACAATTTCTTAACGATAATGACCCATTCTTCTTTACACATGTACATATATTACGAGGCTCTGCTTCGAGTTTCGGCGGCATCTGAATATTACCACTGCGATGAACCATGATGCATAAATTACATGAATCGTACATGGTACCAACATATCTACTTGTAGATTACAGAGAGAATATGTAAACATTATGAAAGGGCTGGACACTGACTATCGACGGGGCGACCCGAGACCAAGACCATATTTGGCCGACGAAGACGGTACGAGTGGACTGGACCTATTCTGTTCTCCTGCTGCATGTGCCTGCTGGAACTGGGCCGATGACGCGGCGTCCAAGGAGATAGGTCTGAGAGCAGATTTGAGTCCTTTAGGACTTCCTGCTGCGGCTGAAATAGTAGAGGTGGTGCTGGCGTTGGACTTAGTTCGGGAATGGAAGAAGCGCGTAAACGACGATGCGCGGTTCATCCCTGGTCTCTGCATCTGCGCTACGGCAGACTTGGAAGGACTGTGCATCGGTGCCGGAGCTGATGCACTTCCTGCGGCGGAGGCTGTGGGAGATCGAGTGATTTGGTCGGCGAAAGTGACCGAAGTCCGTTTCGACAAGCGCGATTCATCCTTGCCTTTCCCTTTGTCAAGATGTGATTCCGTCAAAGTCCGAACTGGAGGTCGGGGCGGAGCAATGATTTGGCCAGACTTTTGGAAGAGCGGTTCCCCCCCACCCCGCATCAGCTGCGTAGGTAAGGTAGCCTGCCTTCGGAAATGCGGTCGATTCTCTTCAGTGACTGCGTCGGCACCAGCGAATATCTGTCCTCGTACGCTCACATGCGCCGTGGCGGCCACTTTCATATCCTCGATACTGACCGTTCTCCTGTGACCTGCTGCTCCGCGCAGGATAGCCTGGTCGAAACCGGCCGGCCCAGATGTGACACCTCGTTTCTCCATTTGGGCGGCCCATGCCGCCTCCTTCTCGAGACGCAACTGGTCATCCCGCATAGTCTCAACATGCAATTCCTCCATTGACATCTTGGGCGCCGGCTTGCGAGTCGGCGTCACTACTCTTGACGCGGGCTGTATAGGGCGCTCAGCTATCGGTAGTAACGGCGTCGAAGGTACGGCCTCCTGTGGGATCATAGGAGATGATTTCGGGCTGGAAGGCGGCATCTGGCGGAAAGGGTATGATTGGATTTCTGGAGACGTGGGAACAGGCCTGCCACGATCCATCACGCTCGCTCTTGGGCTCGAATGCGGTGTTCGCTCATTGTCCGTCGTGCCACTTCCAGGGGACATCGGCGGTCTCATTGGCGTCGCGGACGGTGTCGTCGGACTGTGAGAAGTGGTTCTGCCAAAGAATGATTCCATCGGATTGAAACGTGGTGTATACAAGGGGGTATTGGGCGAGGAGCTGTTGGCGTGAGCATGAGGAGGGAAGCTGAACGCCGGCAATACGATTGATGGGGGCGCTTTCGTGCGGAAGCTCGGTTGTTGTGGCATTTCCGCGGTAGAAGACGATGGCGGAGTGGGCAATGGCGCGTCGATGACAATCTGAGGCGCGAGGTATCCGTATTCGCCAATACTGACAACGGAGGATTTACGAGAATCCTTTGATGGCCGGCGCAGACTTTCGGCCAATGAACCGTTGCGAGAGCTCAGAGCTGAAGACTTCCTCGAACCTTGTCCGGACTTTGATGAACGCCGTGTATCACCTGATAAGCGTCGAAGTGCGCTCTCCTTGACCAGTGACAAACGCCGTTCGGCAGCAGACGCTCGTCGTACCTCCTCACCGTCCTCCGCAATAGACTGACGATGTATGCTAGAGGGCTTGGTGATAGAGGCCCGTTTATCAGCTACAGATCCGCGTCGAGATGCTTCGCCATCGGAAACGACTGATTGACGGCGAAGTGAAGCTCGTAGTGGCGAGATGCCCAACGGTGTAGTCCGAGCAACGGGGAAGGAGCCCGCCGCACGCTTTTCCAAGACACTAGCCGCCTCTCGCGCTTTGGGGGCGGCCGAGAACCAAGGGTTAGAGGCAGAACGAGAAAGCGATGGTCGAGGCAAGGCGGCACCTGGTGGCACGCCTGCTGTTGGCGCAGGAATCTCCCATGCCGTCGCTGCCCGTTGCACTGCTGGCCTAGTCCTGCCACGAAGAATGACAGAGGGCGCGGCTGGTGCTGGTGGAGTACCTATACCGTGATGCACGGGTTGAGTGAAACGTGGTGCGAAGAGTGGGGCGGGGGAAGCGCCAAGGGAACTATCTGAAGGAGTTTGGATCTCTTGGGCTCTAGCCACCGAGGCGAGAGGAAAGTTGGAGAGTATTGCGGGAACAAAAGCAGACTTGAGCTCCGGCGTTGCCTGATATGACGCGGTACGGATCTCCGAGTCGTCATCAGACTCATCAGATTCAGGCGACCATTGACTGATGGCCGCTCTTGCTCGGGCCACAGCATGAAGATCAGGCTCGCTTTCTGCTTCGCTGTCATAAGTGACTTCGACCACCTCTGAGAAGCGCCGGCGCAGCAGCTCCATACTGGCGATATTGCGTAGTCTGGTATCTTCGAGAGGGTCCATGTTAGAACCGGTGGAGAAGGCGCTTGATCTTCGTCGAAGAGATCTCAGACTGCGTGTGCTAGAGCGTCGACGCTGATTGGCAAGGTCGAAGCCGAGGAGGCTGGGATTACTGTCCCTTCGCTCCCCGTCTGCCCGCATCTTGCCTTTTGCGAAAGAAACGGCGGACATGCGTCTGCCGTCCGTGCTGAAGCTGCCGCGGGGGGAAAGAGAGATAATCGAGCCTCGTGGCGAAGGTGTCCAACCTGGCGAGCTCAGTCCTCCTCGAGATGTTTGGGGCCACCTGCCCCAAGCTGGACTGCCCCATGAGCCTGAATCGTCGCCGAGTGCTCCTTCGTCATCATCTTGGTCATTTTCTCTCAATGCATCGTATGCATCCTGGTCCTGTGACTGAAAGTCGTGCTCCTCGTACTCGAACGCTGGGTGGTCGGGGAATGCGGGTGAACCGTTGGAGTAGAGCGAATCAGGCGAGTCTGATGAGCAAGAAGCCACTTCTTGGGAAAATGTGTCGACGAGGGCTTTGGCAGTGCCTGGTGACAAGGTTGGCCCGGGCGAGTAAAATTGCCTACGATGACTGTCAGCGAGTCTCTCTACCATTGCACTGCTTGGGTACTCACCGGGAGCGAGACATCTTGGCAGGGTATTTCAAGCTTGACGGTATGTGTCAACAAGGGCTAGTAGCGGTGACGAACGTCTCAAGCAGACCAAAGGTATAGTGAAAAGGGTTGTTCTGTAAGTGAGACAAAGGGTGGGAACTGTGCACCACGATGCTGGGTGGTATATAAGTACTGTTGAGATAGTGACCACTGATTAAGCAAAATATATGGAAAGAGGCTCGATCCAAAGCGCGATGTTGAGCTATCGCCGGTTTATATTTGCAGCCGGACTCTCAGCCAACATTTTAATACATCAGGTGGTTGTTACTCAGTTCGGTGCCTCTATGTACTCTCATGCGCTGAAATGACTGCATCGAGGGGTCCTCCATAAAGCGATGAAGCGAAGAGAGGGGAAAAGAGGACTAAGGTTGGGAGATGGCTGATGTGCCTATCACGCTTGTCCCTGAACCGAGCTAGGTTTGAACCGTCGATCAATTAATACTCCTGATGTAGCCGCCCGTATGTCGTTGCGCTTGTGTACACATTACGTTTGTCTTTGTAATGCATTAATAACCGTCGCGTAGCGCGGCTCTTCACGCATGTAGCGAACAGGACTAGATCTCCGCGTCACAGCGCATTTGGAAAAATCTTATGTCACTGCAGTATCGACCGCTGCAGATGGCTGATGAAAGAGTTAATAACCGCTGCATGCTGATATCTCCCCTCTACACGAACTAGCCCAGTCATGTCCGACGGGACTTATGAGCGGGAGCAGACTCGATCGATGTTATCCGACACCATCTTGATTACCATGGTCGTCTGACAGAGTTGGATCTGCGTCAAGTTACAGCTTAAGCTCTGCCATACGCTCAACGCGTGGCTCTGGCAATTAAGCGAGCTGTCATTTCTGAAAACAACAAGTCTGGCAAGCATATCCTTTTCATTGACATTCGGCCAAATGCTTCATTGTATGCTTGCTAAACGCAGTTTCGCAGCGGACAGGCTGCTGGACAAAGGGGTCGTCTTTTGCACATGCACAGCTAGACAAGGTTATGCAATGCCCGTGCGCTATTTGCCAAGGTTGTGCAGAAGTGCGAAGAAGGAGGCGCAAGAGCACCAACACACACCTACTCGCTCCTCTTTTCGTCTGAGCCACGCAAGAGTCGTAGAGCATGCACAGACCACGTCTTTCTTGACTTTGACGTCGTATGCACTGAAGGTCTCCCATGCATCCGCATCGATTCGACCCAACGCGACAGTAATTGCGCAAGGATGACGGTAGGTTGAGGAACGACAAACGAATATGTAGTCGTTCATGTTCGGTTCCCCATTTCGCGACGTTCAGCCATTTGAGCTTTCCATTTTCGCCCGTTGTTCGGTTCGCAATTATTGACGGCGTGGAAAATTACTCCGTTCAGCGACGCCCGTAGCAATTCGTGGAGCTTCGCGTACGACAGCTTGCATGCAGTGTAGCACTTTTGCGAATGCATGCTCTACGCGTGCGCTGAACGAGGATGAATCAACTCACCAGACAGATTGGGCACGGCAATCGATGGCAAAGTCAAGCTCGATTTCAGGGGTGGAGGCAGGAACCACGAGGAACCGGAATAAAGAACAAAAGAACAAGGTGCCCCTGACGATCACTGCGATTTCGCCAAGACCTCCCAAGATCACTGCGATTTCGCCAAGACCTCCCAAGATCGCAGCTAAGTCTCACAGGTCAGCGCGACACTTGCGAGCCGCGCGACGAAAATCTATGCAGACATATGTGGACATTTTCGCAAGCTTGTTTTAAGCTCAAGGAACAAGCATGCCCTAACGCCTTGGCTTTGGATGTCATACTAGTCTTTTTTTGGTTTCTCTCAATGAGCGCACTGCACATCTCACGCTCGATGCAGAGGCACGTACAACGCTTCCATCTCGAGCAGTTCGACTTCGGAAAGGAAGTCAGCGCCTGTGCACCGTCTGTCACTCAAGGTGAGCGAAGCGCCATGGCGCATCTTTTGGCGCAACACATACACTCACTCTGTTGCCATCGGTGAACCGAGCAACCATTGCGTGCTCTCGCAATTCTGTGCATTCGCTGCAACTCGCTGTTTGGAAAGACGACGTCGTGCTCCCCAACACTGTCTTTTAGCTTCAGCCATTACTTATAGTTTCGCTTCTTCGAAGATCTGACGAAGGCGCTAACATGCTTCACGCCGTGGCGGAGTGAGTCACCCAAAGGTCACCCACCCTGCTTCTATATCTGTTTATTCAAAGCTGGAAATGGCGTGGATCGATTCATGCCTGGTCCATTGCGGACCAAACATGTTTCCATTGCACGTACGAAGCCGGAGGGAAAGACATTTATGTGGCTAACACTGCAAAAAAGCCATTCGCCACATAACGCCAGATCTCTGACGCCTCGTGTGCACGATAATCATGAGACATGGATAACCTTTTGTGTAGATGGCAAGAGAGATAGATTGGTGACTATCGTGTCCTCGCACATAAGCTGTACACTTGCGTCTTGCGCAGTAAATCCTCCCGCATCGTATGGATGTGCCTGGACGCTTTACGCAGAGCACGAGCAGATGCGGACGTAGAACTACTAAAGGCGAATGACAGATCATCACCCTTATGCCTTGGCGAGCACTTCGCTCCAGTGTTCTGTCACGAAATGGCTGGAGAAAGGTCAGAAGACATAGACTCGGGTCGTAGCAATCTCATCTAGGGCGTCAACAGCTCGTAGAGGATGCACCCAGCCTTGTCTCTTTGCTGGACCGGCTCCGGATCCCCGGAGCATGCCATGCCATGTCACACACTGGCTGCTCAGTTGGCCACATCGGTGACAGCATCTAGCGCGTCGTGAACCAAAACGGTCCTAAGCTGTCAAGACATTGATCCGCCTGTGTAGTCCAACAAGTCCGTGGTGTCCAGGAATGACTACGCTGAAATGGACAACCTCCACTTGCCACTACCAAAAGGGCCACGTCATATCGTCACTCAGTCATTGGTCATCTGGAGCCCCCACGCAGCCCACGCGACTTGATGCTCCGCTTCACTAGTTGGTGCTCTTCCGAGCGACCGACCATCAGACACTGAAGCTTATTATAATCCATTCGTCCATCTATTTACATAGATAAAAACGTCTGTACCCCACGATCCCGCAAAATGGTATCGTCAGACACCATCTTGACCGTTACCAAGGTAAGTCGTTGGTGAACCATCACCACTTGGCTGCGCATCCTGCTGAGCTGACCTCTTCATCTCGCCAGTACGCCTTTGGCGCTTCGGCAACCCTTGCTGGACTGGCCGCAGGCGGATTATGGTATTTTCAACGATCATTGATATATCCCTCATATGTCCCTGAGGGCTCGAGGAAGAGTAAGCATTCAGCATCTGTCTAATCTGAGCTGGGAATACGGATTGTTCTTACAATTTGATCACCCGCAGTTGTTCCCAAACCCATCGAGCTGGGATGTCCGTACGAAGACGTCACCCTTACTTGTCCGGACCATGTCAAAGTGAAAGCCTATGTCATTCCCGCTCGGATCAACCCTATAAGCACAGAAGAGCTGAAAGCGCTCAATCCCGCCGACCGGAAAACAAGGTGCGAACAGGAGCTGGACAAATGGACCGAAGAGATGGGCGATGAGAAGGCTATCGAGGTGAGTATGAGTCTTACGATCGCGCAATCGTCCAGCTCGCTCATTGCGGAGTATTCAACAGTATGCCAAATCTAGACCAACGGTCATCTTCTTCCATGCCAACGCAGGTGAGTCGTAGTCAATTACTGTTGCGTATCTCTTTGACAAATCTCGCAGGCAACATGGGCCATCGAGTGCCTCTCGCACGGAAATTCAACGTGGATCACAAGTGCAACATCTTCATGTTGAGTTATCGAGGGTGAGCTAGTGCCTGTCACAAAAGCTATAATAGCTCATGCCTTTGTCACCCAGGTATGGTCTGTCAGAGGGTCATGCGTCAGAGTCTGGTGAGCTATTCTGCAGCAATATGACCAGACGGAACTCCATAGCTAACGAGCTTCATAGGCATACAGACCGATATCGAGGTACGCTCAGCAAGTGATTCGCCAATACTGACATGACTATAGACGGCTATCAAATATGTGCAGGCGCATCCTATCCTCGGCGAGACCAAGCTTGTGGTAAGTGTCACAGAACCTTTTTGGTATTTCTCACGCTCATTTCTGTGCCCAGCTGTATGGCCAATCTCTTGGCGGAGCGTCGTGCTTGTATGCAGCTAGCAAACACAAAGATCTGGTAAGATTCTGCGCAAAGCATGTTGGCGAATGTCGGCTAACAATCACATTACAGTTCTCAGGCGTCATACTCGAGAACACCTTTCTGTCGTTGAAGACCCTTATCCCACATATTCTTCCGCAAATTCCAAAGTTTCTCCTCCCAATTCTGCTGACAGAGCACTGGGACGCAGCGAAGACTTTGCCCATGGTCTCCACCTCGACGCCGATACTGTTTATCGCTGGAACAAGGGATACTTTGGTACATCCTTCGCAAATGCAATTACTCTATAAACTTCGGCAAAAATACGGTGGTCGCACGAGGTGGAAGGAGTTTGACGGGGAACACAATGATACATGCTTACAACCTGGATATTGGGAAGAGATTGGAAAGTGGTTGAAGGAAGAGGTGGAGAGTGCGAGTGGTCCAAGCAGTGGTGGTCACGAGTCTGAAAAGGATAGTGATTTCGAAGAGTACAGTCATGTCACCGCGGAAGAGGCCGCAGAGGGGAAGAAGGACCTTTGAGTTCTTTGTTGCAGAGGCAGATCAGTGCATGTTTATGCATATGTTTTTGTATATGCGACATAGACGTTCGTACAGAAATAAATGTCAGCGGCGGTCACCGCTCGAGGTCGGGGGATGTTGGCCCGTGTTGCCGACAGTCACCAATTATGACGCATTACGTGTGGAACTCGTTCGTGCTATCGTGTGCGCGAGCTCAACTTGGTTGTCGTAATTCAGCAGACAGAGATTGTTATCCATCTTACAATCTCATTATTGATGTATACATCGCGTACGGAAGACATCAGCACAATGGTACACTCGGAGATCCTGCATAAGAAGGCTGTGGCCGTGATCACTGGAGCTGCGTGAGTGATATTTTCCACAGTGAGGCTGCGCAACATGGCAATGACCATCGAGCCACAGCCGAGTTCATGCTTCCAACGTTGAACGCCGAGCTGATCTCTGAGTCGTCACTGCCTATAGGTCAGGGATAGGCTTGGCCTCTGCACATCGATATGCTCGCGAGGGCATGTCGCTCTTCCTGGTGGACGTGGATGAGAGCGGGCTTAAATCGGCGATTCAAGGATTGAAGGGCGTCAATGGTGTAGGCGAAGTGCACGCGCTCAAAGTCGACGTGAGCAATTTGGAGCAAGTAGTCGGACTCCGGGATAAAGTCTTAGAGGAATTTGGCGAGGTGCGTAGCTGCATAGCTGTGTAGCTGTGTAGCTGTTTCCCCTTTCCGAATCAGACGCGCAACTGACATTATACAATATTGATAGATCCATGTCCTCATGGCCAACGCGGGGATATCCAAACCTTGTCCTGCCTTTTCTTTGACAACGCCCCTCCAGCAACTCCAGGACTCGTGGCATTCTGTCCTGGATACCAACTTCCGCGGCGTACTCAATGTCGCACAGGCTTTCGCGCCTATCATGGCCAGACAAGAGAATTCGAGCGCCATCATCGTCACAGGTAGTAAACAAGGTATCACCTGTCCCCCGTGAGTCCTTGCTCCTTCCAATTAAAAGCTATCCCTTTCGCATCGCAGCCCATCGATAGTTACATCATGCGAGTGATTACTAATCATGCTTGGTCACGTCGCAGAGGAAATGCGGGATACAACGTCTCCAAAGCCGCCGTCAAGACGTTCACCGAACAGCTCGCTCATGAGCTTCGCAACGTACCCGATAGTCGCTGCTCCGCACACTTGTTCATGTAAGTAAAGCCAACCTCTCCTCTGACACTTCACTATTGCGCGTCATCGTCAAGGAACGATTTATTACCGAAGTTCGAACTCAACGCTGACTCCGCTTTCATTTAGCCCCGGATGGGTGCACACTGGCTTGACAGGCGCCAAGACCAATCCCCAGAAACCCAGCGGCGCGTGGACACCTGAACAAACGGTGGATTACATGGTAGAGAGGGTCTTTGATGAGGGCGACTTTTACGTCATCTGCCCTGATAACGAAGCTACCTCTGTGAGTCTTTGTGCCAAGTGACAGCCTCGATAAGCTAGGAGGCTAACCTATTTCGCAATGTTCTATAAAGACGCTTGACAAGGCTCGTATCCAGTGGTCACTCGGTGATATTATCGAGAACCGTCCTGCCCTCTCTCGCTGGCATCCAGGCTGTGAGTCTGCCAGGTCGAAAATTGCAGTCTACATTGCTGATTGATGCGACAGACCAAGCCCGCTTCGATGAGTTTATCGCCGGGAAACAGGGTCTTAGCCCTAATGCTCGGAGCAGGAGTAGAGGTCGAGGCGACCAGAAGCACCTGGGCGTGCCGTCCGGCGCAGATTTCATGTAGCCTCGGCGTGATTTTGTACGGACTAAGGTGTGGGAGGCAGCAGTACACGAACAGCATTCAGTACGATCGGCAAAGCGAAGAGTTGTATGTGGAAGGTGAAGAATGACAACCGAAGAAAAACATGCAAGAGTTTTGGAGTACATGGCAAATCGCTCATGACAATACGCTGTGCATGATGTAGCTGGATGTTGATTATTGAGCAGTCTTGCGCTCTTGAGCTTGAGCCCAATCCCACATTCTCTTTTCTTCATCTTCAATCTCCCTCAAGCGCTTGTCCACACTCTCTCTCTTTCGTTGCAGGGTAGCGAGATACTCGTCGTCACTGAGTTTGCGCACGGGTAAGAAACTCGATAAACCCGACATCATACGTTCAGGTAAAGTGGTCCCGATCGCTTTCCGTTGGTCCGACTCTGATGGTTTGAGCGGTGTGTCGAAGCTTGCTTGGAGTGGTGCTGAAGCTGCTGATGCTGGCGTTGGGGTTGGCTTTGGGGTTGTTGCTGGTGTTTCTGCTATTAGCGTAGCTGCAGGGGTAGGTGGAGGTGATGTAGCCTCGGCGCGTTTCGATAGTAATTGAAGTCGTATAACCCGGAGCTGGTTTGCAGAGAGTTGCAATCCCGAAGCAATCAGGGCCGACGTAATAGCTGCTCTGACCAGCGTTGCTCGGCCACCTAGATCATCAATTCAAACGAGATACGATCAGCTCATCTTCGAATTGTGAATGGAAGATAGAGATAGTGAGGACGCACGGAAAGCAGCAGACAAGCTGCCGCCTGCTAGTGCGCCAGCAATCGCAGAATCCAACATCCTGTCCATCCTCACTTCTCCAATACTTTGCGGAACATCGATTCGCTCAGCACGATCGCGAGAGTAATCGGGTAATTTCCCTCTCGCCTTGTCGCTCAGCTGCAATTGGGCCAAACGACGAGAGTGTGACTTTGTTGCTTCTGTCGCTAGTAAGATAGGAGAAACGAGGTACTCCCGGATACCTATCCGTTGTACAACATGTTAGCATCGAAGCATTAAGTGCCCTCTCAGCCTTCACATCATGATATAGATTGAGCTCACCGAAGAAAGCGAGACCCGCTATGGACATGTTGATAGTCATATTGATCGAAAGGGCGAATGGGTTCTTGGTTTGGACTACGCCTATAGACGCGCCAGTGATCGCCCCCACGGTCCCTACGATATCATGCAATATCAGCGAGCTGGATAGCGAAGATAGCATTGGGCTCATATCAGCTTGAGGTAGTTGGACTTACCAGTCACCAAGACGCCCTTGGCTACGAAGATGGGCGAGGTTGGGTCGAAAGGAATGAACAGCGCGGAGCGTGAGCTGGAGCTAGTACTGGAGCTCATGCTGGGTGCAGCTGTCGTTGACGACATCTCTGGGTGTTCTGCGATCTGTTAGTGGTAGAGAGTACGGTGTACTGTTGAGAAACACTGGTTGGCAGCAATCCGAAATTGCTTCGTCGTTGAAATTCATGTTTCAAGCAGATTTGCCCAAAGGGGCAACTTGGTCATTGATTGTAGTCGCGTTTTGTGTAAACACGCGATTCTGCTGCTGTTAACCAGTCAAATGATTATTTTATGCTGGGAGTCTGCTGCTGACTCTAGTACGTTCGCATTGTCATAGAAACCCCGCACCGGGTCATAGTCAATAACCACTGCGCCACGACGGAGCCGACAACCACCGGTCCACCGCGTTATCAAGAGGCTGCGTCATTCCGCCGGTACCAACTGTCGTTCAACCCAATACACCTGGTCAGCGGAGGATGGTCCCGGTAACATAAGACGACAGCAACAACATCATCAACAACAACAACAAGCCCTTTCTTCAACTTGCGACTACACACTATCGTTACCATCTGGATACACCGCTATGGCCCCGTCATCGCTCGCCGCGCTGATGGCGTCTCCGGCGACGTCGGGTGGGGACGCAACGGTCATGGCGCATGGACAGACGTTGCCTGATATATCCCTTGGTTCTCTAGGATCCAGCTTCAGATCAGAGGACGAGGAGAGTAGGGAAGAGCAAAGAGATTCTAGGCCTAACAGACTCGCTCCTCGAGGTGAGCTGCGTTCCTCTGCGTTCCCCTAGTTGGTGTCATTTGTCATTGACAAGACCTTCACTACCTCCACAGGTAACCGGTTTGACGCCCGCGCAAACTCTCCCGAAACATCCAACTCCGCCTCAATTGCCACACCATCTCCTCCCCACGCGCCTGCATCAGCTCTCTTATCCCTATCGCCTCCTACGACAGTACGCAAATCGTCCTCTCACTCCGCTCTCCCAGAATCGCAGGCACCTCGTCGGCCTCGTGTTCTGCGGAGAGCGTCAATCTCATCAGCAGAATCGTCCGACAACGATGCCCCGCTAGAAGCTCGGTACGGCGCAGCGGATACGGACGATGATGAGATGCTTAGCGCTCTCAGTCTAGCGGTCAGTCCCGGAAAGAATGGTGTGCCTAGGAGAGAGAGCTATCATGGTGGACCAAGTAGGAGAGGAGGGAGGCATAGTGTCGCTACAGGCGATGTGGGTGGGAATGGGCCTTTGACTTTGCGAGATCAAGAAAAGGTAAGTATCTACAAGCCTTGCAGTATTTGATGCTCATCTGCTCTTTTGGGGAATGTAGCAACTCGAAGAAACGAAGAAAGAAGTGTTCAACCTACAGCTCGAGAATCACTTTCTCAAGGAGAGACTGGCCAACATGGCTCCGGAACATATTGAAGCGGCACTGAAAGAGAACGTCAGACTCAAACTTGAGATCCTCAACTTGTCCAAGGAGTTGAAGAAGCTCAAGAAGCTGGTCTTGCAGCAGGATAAAGACTTGGGTGCTGCTCAGCGGAGCGGGGATGTACGAGAAATGGAAAGAATGTGGAAGGAAGAGAAAGAGCGGAGAAAGGTAGCTGAAGCTGAAGTCAAGCGATTACAGGAAGGCGGAGCAGCGGAGGAGGAATTGAGGGCGCAGCTGGAAGATACTGAAGCGTCAGAACAGGTCTGGAGATCTAGGGCAGAACAGTTGGAAGATGAACTGGAAAATGCCAAGGCGACTAATGAAGATCAGAACGAAGAGATGGACAGATTACGCGATACAGCCGACAGAGCGCAAGACGAGCTCGAGACTCTTAGAGCAGAACTGCAGGGCGCGGACAGCTTGAAACAAAGTGTTGGTCTGGGCAAGGGCAGAGAGGCCAAGCTCGTCCAAAAGGTCACGGACCTCGAGCAGGTGCGTTGAGGAATTGGATCGCCGACATATATATAAAGCTCGCTGACTTGGCTTTTTGAAATAGGAGAACGCATCATTGCAAGCCGATCTATCGTTGGCGAAACGCGGAGCACTATCTGAGGCTGACGCAGAGCTCCTTGAAGAGGTAGGAATCGTGTATTCGGCATACAGCCAGTGCACTGACATGCTCACTGTAACGCTTCCGCAGAAACTCAACGAATTACAGGACAAACTTGCTGCTGCCCAGCTTGACCTGGACAGCCGTGACCGCGAGATTGACGATCTAAACGCTGAGCTCGACGGAAAGCTGAAAGATCACGATAAGGAGTTACAGCAAGTCGAGGATGAATGGCGGGACGAGGTGCTGGAAGCCCGTGCGCAAGTCGATGAGTTGAAAGATGTGCGTGACACGCGGACTGGCTTCGCACTACGACTCATGAGACAAAGAGCTGATTGTGTCTCCATCCCATTAGGTTCTGGACGCTCGTGAACAAGAGACGAAGGAAGCTCGTGAAGCCTTACTCGACCGCGAAGAAGAGCTTGCCGCCGCCCTCGAAAAGGTCTCGGAAATGCAAGCGGCTCAAGCGGAGACACACGATAGACTGGAGACGACTTTGCAGAATATCGAGAGTGATAACGTTGAGAAGGACGCTGAGCTTCTTGCTGCGAATCGCGAAGTGGAAGAGGTGAGCGGTTGCTGTCTCGGTGATTGGAACGGGACTTGGCTGATGCAGTCCGTTAGCTTGGACAAAGGGTGTACGAGCTTGAAGAAGGGGTGGAGGAGCTGCGTCAGCGAGAAGCAGATCTCAATGCCGATCTCAAAGGTGCCGACGAAGCGTTCGAGAATGCCAAGACACACTATGAGAATCTTGTGGCTGCGCTCAAGGAAGCGAGGAGAAAGTTGCAGGATGAGAAGGATGACGCTCTCGACAAACTCAAACGGGAAGAGGAGGGCAGTGAAGCAGCGAGAAGGGAGCTGAGTGGAGAGAAGGAGCGTTACAGACGAGCTCTAGCGGAGAAGGAGCAGGTGAGTGGCATATCCTTAAAATCTGGGTTAGAGCTGAACCGCTGCGGATTGCACAGGCCAACTTGCGACTACAGGCTGATCTCGACTCTGCACGAGACCGACTTAGCCTTCGCGACAGGGACCTCACCAGTGTCCAGGCCACTTTACGATCACTAGAGGACGAACGTCGCAAGCTCGGTGATGATCATACTTCCGATCGCTTTGGTCTTGAGCTAGAAATCGAGCGCGTGAAGAGGGACTTACAGCGATGTGAGGAAGAGCTCGAGATCGCGCGTAGAGAGTTGGACAAGAGGGACGAGGCCCTCAGGTCTAGCGATATTGAGCTGGCCAGAATGGTGAGGTCTATGGTGGCTGTACCTGTGACCAAGTACATGGCTAATGTGGAAATGGGTAATAGATGGACAAGCAAAGGGACTTGGAGAATCGTCTGGCGTCGGAACGTCAAGGACGACTCAACATGTCTGATAAGCTGGATCAGACCAACAAGGTAGGTCTTATTGCTCAGCTCCTTCAGATAGCGCCTGGCTTCGTCGTAGAAACAAGCTGACTCCAGTCTTCCAGGTGGCCCGTCAGCACGAGCGTGAAGCCCAAACTCTGCGAGACAGACTCGAAGAGCTCGAACCGCTTCTTACGGAGACTCAGCAAGAGCGATTCGCGCTTCAACGATCCTCGGAACAGCAACGTCAAGAAAGAAGCGAGCTACTCCTACGAGTATTCAAAGATGTCAACAAGTTCCTTGGCGCGGAGGTGGGTCGAGCTGCTTGGGAAGAATGATTTTGATCATCGGAATGTTGGCGCTGACGAGCAGCCCTGTAGGATCATACGACCCCAGCAAACTTTTCCGTCTTCAGAGATACTCTGTTACAAAGATTACGCTCGATGATCCATGTACGACTGGAATTTGAGAGACAGATCAAAGACACCGAATCATCTGTCGACCAGCGTCTAGCGTGAGTGTTGGTTGCGAATGGGAGCAAGATTGAAGCCAATGCTGATTGTGTATCCTAAATTGTTTGTAGCGCGCTGAAGAGACAGCTCGAGCAAAAGTGGCGCGCATTGGACAACTTTGAGGCTTCGGTGAAGAAGCTCGAGTCGACCAAAATGCAATGGAGGAGCAAGTATTCCATCAAAGAGGGCGAGCTGGAGGCCGCCAAAGTGAGTCGAGCATCACTAATACGAGCTTGGATTCTGTCTCTGATAACTTTGACGCAGGCACGCAATGCCGAGTTGTCCCAACAGCTGTCTTCTCGCGGAGGAACGACCTCAGCCTCTTCATCTGATATACGGTTGCTCACCGAGCGCGCGCAAGCGGCCGAAAAGCGTGCAGTGCAAGCTACCAATCAACTGGCTATGCTCGAAGCTAGAGTGGCGGAGTTGCAAAGTCGGAGTGGAACAGCGGAGAACAAGTGGGAAGCCAGAGTCAAAGAGTATGAGAACAGGCTCAAGATCGCTGGAGAGAAGATCAAGACTGAGAAACAAGGTGGCAAAGAGAGGGCGATGCAGTTGGAGATGCAAGTCAGGTAAGTAATACAAACCAATTCTCGCTTGTCATCCCTACAAGGGTTATAGAGCTGATAAACGTCTTGGCGATTCGCAGAGATCTGGAGCGTCAAGTGCAAGATGCACGAAAGCGGAATCAACGCGCGGAAGGCGTCGTGGCCAATGCTGGTCATTTGTTCGCGGAGCCCATCAACGGTGGACGCACGTCGAGATAGCAACAGATTACAGATTACAGCTTACAGATTGGGTGTTAGGCTGGTGTACGGCGTCAATGTGTATTTGTACGTTGATATGGACTATGCGATCTACGAGTCTATCTTTCGTCTGTGTATGTTACGGAGCTGCAATGCTAATGCGCATCAAGCTGCCCATACACCACTCCAGAAATTGTAATTCCACCCTTGATCTTTCCCATCCGTGATATCTCTACCAGTACCAGAGAGAATCAAGTCTCTCTGATTCTCCAACAAGTCAAAAGTGACTTGACCTCTTTGATAAGGCACAGTTTGTAAATTCAGTTTACCAGCTTGGACCTCTAGTGCAGTTCGAGTGGGACCGTTCTGGATTACTAGTGTGTAGCTCCGCGTTGTCTGATCATCTGGAGCGGAGATGAGGACCAAGATGTTGATCAGGTCTTGTGCCTGTCGATCAATCCAATATCAGTAAGGTAACTTATAGCTTATAGCTTGATGTGTCATTTACCCATTCGGCATGATCTGGTTGTCCGATCCTATCTTGCGCAAGACCGTAAGACACTTGGGTCCTGTACCACATCACTACTCTCGCTTTGGCCCTGGCTCTGGGTTTAGCTGTATCTTCATCGCTTTGTTGCTGAGTGATACGATCATCATCCTGATCTAAGAACCCAGCTTCGAGTTCCCCTACGCCGTCCCTCCACCTATGGATAAAGTACTTGACCATCCATCTGAACCCCGCATGATCCATGTCTTCGGTCCAAGCATCGGAGCCCGGCTGCGCTCCTCGAACAGGCGCGATATAATGCGATTCGCCATAATCGTTCCATGATATTACCTGGATGATCGACGGAGCTTGCGAAGCGGGCAGCGAGAGAAGTTGCTGGAAGCGCGTAGGCAGGAGGAGATCGTCTGAGCGGTCTGTAGAAGGGTCAGTACTATCACCAGTCACTTTCGTATACCGCCATTGTGCAGAGGAAAGAGATGGAAGCTCTCACGTACAGATCCAATTTCTGCGACCGGGGCATAGCGTTAGTCACCAAGGTATGAGGTATCGCTGTATGGCGCCGACTCACTTGTTCCAGGCCCACTCGCCTTCCTTGCCATAATGCGTGAAAAATAACGGCGAGACTGCTGCCATATACGGCTTGTCCTGCGATTGGCAGCCACGTTTAGCAGCTGCTCATCGCCACACCAGTAGACGAATGAGGGTCTCGCTCGCCCTCATCTTTGGTATTTGGGACGGTATATTGAGAGAGAACGACTCACGCTTTGGAGAAAGACCTGATCCTCGGTCAAGTCGGGCGAATGGTTACCCATCGGCCTACATCACAGGAACGCTCTCAGCACGTTTCTCATCTTATATCGTTGATGCAGGATGACATACCAAGCACTGTTCCAAGCAAATGTCCCATCGATGAATGGCAGCCGAACGAAATCCTGCGGGGGCATAAAGAATGCTGGCCATAGGAAGACCTATCGCCAAGTCGAGCCGCGCGTGAGTATACCAGAACAGCAGTAGAGTAGCTCAGATCAGACTCTATACTCACTTGACGTCCTAGACCTTGCTCGATGAGGGTCTTCACTTCCTCCCATTTTTGCGAGAGGCTATGTCCGCCAAAAGTGCTCAACAAAATCTTATCTTCCCATACTACTTGTGCGTCTGGGCCACTTTGGACTATCGTAATGACCTTTTCAGCGAGTATGGCCGGGTCTTGAGGGAGGACATTCATGTCTAGTGACAAGAAGAGTTTCAATCCTCTCTTCACTGTCTCCCCTTGACCTCGAGCTTGAGCTGCGCGGCTCGAAGAGAGCAACGAATACGCTCGAATAGCTTGCGTAGTCTGCCATTCCTCTGGACCGAGGTTGAGCACTAGTGCGTCTCTATCCACACAAATGTTATTAGTACATCATGACTCCGTCGTCAAATAGCTGGGGGCATCTGAGTAAAGGCGGAGCATTGGGATGCAATGAGACGTACAAGGAAGTATCTCTCGCTAAATCCAATGTCGCTAGCCAGTCTTCGTCGGTGTAAGGATATGTGTTGCCCAGCTATCGCACAACTTTGTGAGCTCGTACGTCATATTGATCAATTTAAGACGAATAGGAATCAATGGTCGCCAATGACGGAACGAATAGTGAGAAAGCAGATGGGGTATCATGGTTTAGCGTTAACGGCTCACCATAAAATGAGCGACGACCATCCTACGCCTCGTCATCCCAGTCCCGTCCGACTCATCGACACTACCCACGACGCCCGGCCCAGTGTTCCTGCCCCTGCTCAATCGACCCCACTGGGATTTAAGCGCATTCATCGTCAGGCCCAATAACAGTATAGCGAGGAGTGGTCGGATTAGCGGATGATGCAAGATGTTCATCTCCTCTTCCGTCCGTTTGCAGCCTTGAAACAGCCCATCGAGGAGCTAGTCCCTCTTGTATAGCTGACAAAAGCGCGCTGTCGAGATTCTGTTTCAATCACTATACTGAGGTGAAGTGAAAATATATCACATCGTAACGAAGACAAAACGCGTCACGGTGGTCTTCCTCCACTTTCGCTACGTGCACCATTTCGGCCGAGTGACTCAAGGTACATGGCAACGTTGTCCTGTTACACACCTAAACGATTGCAGCACTTCGTTTCGCGATACATGGCGATGCATAGACCCGATAAGAAACCCGAGATCCTCCCCTATATATAACTTCCGGAAATGCTAACAACTCGACTCAGAAACACTTTCGCATCCACTTTCCTCGGCGCAAGCTCTAGTCACCGTCTACTTTCTCCATGCAGCAAGCTTAGTTGCTGCCGCCCATGTGCCAGGCCTCGCCGGGGAACTGGGCGACAGGCACACCGAGCTCGAGAAGCTTTTGGAAAACGGCGGCGAAGCTACAACCAAATATTAATACTAAACAATGATGCTCAGTCATAAGAAACTCACTCCTTGAAGAAAGCATCCTCGTCCTTGGCGTAGATGTCGACGTACTTCTTGAACGACTTGTCCTTGATGAGGGCCATGTCGGTGCTGTCGCGACTGTCAGACATGTGCGGCATCTGTACAAAGCAGATCAACTCACGGAAGCATCATGAGGGACTTGGTCTTCTTGTCCTCGTACTGAGCAGGACCCTTCCTGCAAGAGACGTCAGCTCTGGTTTGCGTCATCGATGAGTTGTCCACTTACCACTTCCTCCATTGCCAGGGCTCATCCTTGAGCAAGGCAAAGTACTGGTTGCTGAAGGTGACGGGGGAGAACGACCAGGGACCCTCAAAGCCGGATCGGTCTATTCAGCCTGTTTAGCAAAAGCGACACAGCGCAAGCTCAGGAGTACGCACCAGTGTGGCATCGACCCATGGCGTGAGCACCGCTAAGAGCGACAATCTCCTGGTCATTGAAGCTGGACACCCGATGTCAGCTTATGAACCCTGTGCATCATGAAGACTCGACTCACCCCATGCGGTAGAAGATGAAACGGAGATGGTCCTGGGCTTGCGAGGCATCGGGGAGACGACCGTCAGGAGTGACATGGTGCTCGAAACCGTCGATTCGTCCAGGGCGCCATGGGACAGTGGGGCCGCCAGACTCCTGGACGGCGACGACGCCGCCGAGAGTCCAAAGATCACCGTAAGAGATCCATGGGAACTCTTCCTTGATCTTCTGCATGTGCGCTCGGGCGATGTCCTACCAAAAGTGTGAGTCCTAGCTAGCTGCGTTGCAAAGCAAGTAGACTTACAAGACCGTTGTTAGCACCGTGGGTTGCCTCTGGCTTGAATCTCATGGTAGCGTAGTTGGAGCCACCGGTACCGTCCTCCTTGTTGTAGGTACCGGACGAGTGCCAAGCGAGACGAATGAGGACAGGGGCGAGCGAACCGTCTGCGCGTATAATGGTCAATTAGACAGTGCTGCAGTGTTCGAGCAGGCATCACTCACCATCGTATCCTTCCTTCTCCAGAGTGTCGGCAATTCTGTCGTAGACCTTTTGGAAGTCGGCCTGGTTCTTGCCGAGACCAAGCCTGTTCTCAGCAGCGACCTCGGCACCCTTGGCGGCGGACTTGGCCTCTTCTACAGCCTCGCTGGGGTTAGCACCGCGGCCAAAGAAGAAGTAGGCAGCGCCGAGAACAGCGATACCGCCTCCAACCAACAGGGGAGTGCTGGAAGAGCCAGACTGGGGCTGATGTGCGTGGGCGCGTCAGCCATCTGATCTATTGAGATGTTTAGGACTCACTGCCTCGGAAGCGAACCTCCTGCGAACGACTGGGCTGCGGAGAGACTGGAGGCTAGAGGCTTGTGCGCGGCGCGCGACGGTGCGAAACACGGGGGCGCGGAAGGACATTGTCAAAATGTACTAATGTATAAAGAGAGGTGAGTGATGGGATCTTCTAAGAAAGATGAGAATCAGAAGGATGGGGGAAGTAATGTACGTTGGATGAGAAAAAGGAGCGGGATAATGCACGGCTCCGTCAGACACGGGGGGTTCAGGCAGATTACGGTACTACTCTTTCGCAGTACAACAAGGTGACAGGTGACAATATGGGAAAGTGAGCGGTGCTCAGTGGGGGCCCAGTGAACGTAACCACATCCGACTCACCCAATAGGATCGCGTCTTTTTCGTATACTCGTATGGAGACGTAAAACCGCCGAGGTGCTAAATGCTAAATAGGATGCTAAAGGTAATCAGATGACCGGTCACCGGAGAATGCATCGTCGGACTATCATTTACATATATACCAACTTTTCACGCAGCTGCTCAAGACAGCTTGTCATTCGACTCGTTCGTTCTATGACTCATATAGCCATGTTACTCAGCATGACACGATGCATTATTCAGCACTGAGCAGCAAGTGCTCGCTTCGTTCCTGCTCACTCCGTCATTTTGTCCAGAATATGCAGATCCAGAAACGGTGTTTGCAGTGTGAGAATGTCTGTTTGCTTTGTAAGTGCTTTGTAAGCGGCGGTTACGGTTTAACCGGATTTACACCAAGACATTGCAGCCAATCAGGGAAACCTCGTTGCATTTGTCGAGAGAGCAGTCTTCTTAACTATTACTCCCATTTTCACTACTGGTGTGTGGAGATCAGACCCATCTCCGAACAAAAGTTGCAATGAGACCGTTCATTCAGCATTTGTAGCAATAACAATCGTATCCACTAGCTTTTGAGCAACGTACAACATACATACATCACTTCTAACCTAATCGCAATGTCAGATTCGGCACCACTCACGAAGAAGCAGCAAAAGGCGTTGGCTTTTAGAGCCAAGCAAAAAGCCAAAAAAGCCGATTTGGCCGTTCCGCTAGATTTGCCAGAACAAGATGATGATGTTGACGAGGGAGTAGAGGGCGAGCAAGTCATTGAAGCGAGCTCGTCCAAGTCAAAGGCGAAGCCGGTGCAGGCTGAGAAAGTAGAAGGAGAAGGAGACGACGAACCGACAGCAGCTGCTGCTAGTGCTGGTGGTGGTGCAAAGGATAAAGGGAAAAAGAGGAAGACTGCGTGGGACGACGACGAGCCTGCTGAGAGCGGTGCTAAAGGCGAGAAGAAGAGCCGCAAGGATGGTAAACAGCGATTCATCCTTTTCGTCGGTAAGTCGAT
The DNA here is from genome assembly GCA_026538315.1 of Cryptococcus sp. GC_Crypt_6. NCBI lineage: Eukaryota > Fungi > Basidiomycota > Tremellomycetes > Tremellales > Cryptococcaceae > Cryptococcus > Cryptococcus sp. GC_Crypt_6. The sequence continues at coordinate 2,717 of JALPBY010000004.1, read as the reverse complement.
GCAGATCTGGTGGCGTACCCTTCCTGTATTCTGCTGCGAGGGTACGAGTCACAGGGCTGACACTGCACTATCAGGCAACCTCGGATTTAAGACGACTAGAGAAGAAGTGCAAGAGCATTTCAAGGAGGCAGTCGGTACGTCTTGCTGCTCACTTGTTCAGATATTACTACTCTCGCTGACTTTCATGCTATATAGGCTCCTTGCCGTCTGTGAGACTATTGACGACTAAAGCGACTCCGACGCAAGCTGCCAAATCACGCGGAATAGCATTCCTCGAATTACCCAGCTCGACCACGCTCCAAGCTGCTTTGAAGCTTCATCACTCGAATCTCGCAGGGCGTACGATCAATGTCGAGCTTACTGCAGGCGGCGGTGGAGCTGGAGATGACCGGAAGAGGAAGATTGCTCAGAGAAACGAGCGTGTGGGCGGTCAGAGAGAAAGAAGGGCAGAGCGAGAAGCTGAGGCTGAAGCTGCCGAGGGAGGCGCGGCTGAAAGCGCCGAGGGCTCACAGCGCAACGCTGCTGATGCTGGAGAGAAGGGTGGCGATGGCAAAGCCAGGATACGTGGTGGACGTCGGGTCAAAGCAAAGGTCAGCTCGTTTAAGCGGCGCGTTTACGCCTGAGTAGAGCTGATAATATATTCTCCTCACAGACACAACCGCAAGATGGAGCACCACCAGCCAAACGCGCCAGGTCCGACGCTGATGCAAATTCCATGTCAGGCTGGGCAAGTCGACAGGCCGGTACCGTCACCCCGCACGCTGGTCCTGGTGCTGCTAGGTCTGGTGCGAGCAGCCGCCCTCGGCCTGACGGTGGCAAATTCCAGCGAAAGAAGTGGCAGCCTACCGGTGCGAACGCTGTCAGCGTTGGATGAGCTGTTCCGATCTCCGCTACTGCTATTCTATATGGCAATGCATAGACTCGCTCATTATTTGTATACACTTAGGCATCATACATGCATCATATTCTTCTCCCTCCTGCTCGACGTGTCGACTCGTGTTGCGCGCACACGATCAACGTGGCTGTTTACTGCTTTCATACCTGTCGACTTCGTTCCTTCTCATTGGTGTGTGAGACTAAGAGTCTAGGCGCAATTGCCATTGGTACACTAGCAAAAAATATCTCAGCATACTGATCATGCATAGAAGCGCTTACTCACGTTGATGCAAACCTTGTTATTGGTCGTAACGACACACTTGCACGTAGGTTTCTTGGGACACTCGCAAACGTGATCATTAGGATATTGGCCATCTGTAAAGGCATTGACGGGCGAACGGGGATCATCATGATTCTCACTCTGGGCAAAAAGGCCACAGGCGTGAGAGTTGGTAGGAGCGGTAATAGTGGTGAAGCACATGACGCCGAGTGGGTTAGCGTAGGTGTGAATACAGAAGACTGAAAAAGGGTAACTTGGGCTGAGGTCGCGGCTGGGGAGTAGGCGGCGGAGGGTAGTCCGGCGGAGGGCCAGGAGAGGGTGGCCAAGGTTTTGGTCTGGGCGGTATGGTGTAGACTGATAAGCTGGTTGACGCGGTGGATCAAGACCTCGTGCGTGTAGTGATACGCGCTGTGATGTGGGGCTTTGTGGGTGGTTGTTGTGGGAACGGTGCGAGCGATCTGAAGCTTGGTGGTGGGACGTGGGGATTACGGGTAGTGAAGGAGTGGAAAAGTTGTGAATGTCAAGAGAGATCAAGCGGACGAGTCGTAGATATACCCGGTGATATACACTCGCCACCCAATGCAAGGTGTGATCGTGGTCGGTCGGAGAAGCAGGATACAAGAGGGTCGAGTAAAGCACGCGGCTCTATGCTGTGCCACACGCCCAACGGTATACAGATTACTCTGACGGTGGCGTACGCTGATCGCTTGATCGCCTGACCGTGCTGGCTCGTTATGCGGGGGGTACCGACTGACTCGAGAATAGGAAGGCGTTGATCTGTCCCTTCGGTCCAAGGTGATGTGTGATGTGTGATTGTGCGTCTGCTCGATTGTCTCTGCGAATTTGAGATCGCTTGCTAACCGGTCTTGCTCGAAAATGAATGGCGATAGGTATCCGATTTACGCCGTATCGTTGGCAGGTAGCGTGCTGAGCCAGAAGTGAGTTGGTCAAGGTGACTTAGACTCGCTTGATTGGTTGGTGCGATGCTGCTGGTGGCTACCAGCGAAGATTGATGCTGCAGTGCCGAGCAGGGGTTTCGCGCAAGGATGAGTGAATTGGTTCGAAGAAGCGGAGAACGGAGAGGAACTTGCGTCGCTCTACTATTGCTTTAGTGTTATTGGCAAGAGTCGAATGAAGTGATGTTTAAACGATGCGTCTCCGATATCAAACGTGAGGTTTTGTGCTTCTAGCCCCCAGCTAGTGATCATGGCATCTCCTACTCGGTTCGGGAAACAAGGAGCCAGGATCAGGAGCAAGAAGCAAGTCAGTGCTATGGGGTAGTAGTGTGTGTGCACCCCGTTTTGGATTTATACAATCACAGATCATAGATCAATTCAAAGATCAATGATCAACGCTCAACCATCACAGAAGCGTGTATGGAAGAATATGAGGTGGTTAAACGATTGCACAGCCTCATTCGACCCTCGGCGCCAAGATCCAGACTCGAGTGTGCTACTGCGCCATGTTCCTTGGTCGGTGTTCTGTGTTTGATGTACATAGCGCAGAGAGAGAAGAAAGGAAGGGGTCAGTTGTTAATGTGATTGCCCCTCGAAATTGTGGT